>AWNI01000022.1:1984791-1998301 GCA_000517465.1 Moesziomyces aphidis | reverse complement strand
GTTTTTTCCGTGATCTTGGCTCGGTAGCAGCCGACGGGCCAAAGTGGAAGCGAAAGTGCTGCCGCCAAGGGTGGCACTGCTTTCGCTGGCCATGCTCCTGCCTCTCCTCTAAAGCTCAGGTTCTGCATGAATTCAGATCTGCTGCTCGGGTCAGTCTCCCATGCTTCGAGATAGTATAGCACCGCTCGGCCCCCCGCCCAAAGACCATATTTGCACGCGGCGCGACAAGCGAGAGTCGGTTATCAGGCTGCCCTGGCCGGATCAGGACGTCATGGTGGATAATGCAGTTGACCGAAGTCGCTTGGACTTTAGCGAGCCCGCTCCCGCACAGCCGCAAGCCCCAAGCCCCAAGCCCCACGTCCCAAGCCGCAAACCCGCAAGCCGCGCGCCGAGTTGAGCTGTTGTTGCCTTTCGGCAGCCACGTTGGCTCGCTCACAACTTCCGATCCGAGAAACCGCTGTATCCTCATCCGCTGCATAACCCATGGCGTCTAGCCAAGCTCGAATCGCAATAGCACCGGGTCATTGTGCTACGAGATTTTAACTGTACCCCTAAAACTACATTTTGCAGCTGCTCGACTGCGTCCATTGCCCCTCTAAGGCACCCCTGAACGTCGGCCTGGAAAGAGACTTGGCAAGCGACAATCTGACCGGCGTACAGCTCCCGGATCCTATCCCGGCGTGTGTGGTTTGGCTTGGCTTTGCAGCTTAAAGGAGAAAAGACGAGGTAGGCTTCTCTCAGGGGTCGGCGCCAGAGTCCAGAGCCCGCATGCTTTTGCAACGAACGGGCCTCAAGATGTGCGCCACGCTGTGGTTTGGCAGGAGCAAGGCGGTGGCGCACGCAGGCTCAGCGTGGAATTGGAAACACAGCTAAAACAGATATTGAACCAACGTAGTGGGTCGGGCATCGAGCATGAGAGACACTGGAGGCAGCTTGTCAAACCAAGGTCACCTGAGGCGGTGTTTCTCGGGCATCCTCGAGTGTGAGTAGCATGTGCTGTCGAAGCCAAGATTCGGGCTTTGCACGCTCAAGCAGACGCCGCTTTCCACCGCCATGCGCTGCCGCCCGTCGATCCACAGCCGCAGTTCATAGCCCGAGACACCGCTTTCCAACCCCGCAAGCGCCCTGTCTACAGCTCGCCTGGCGAAGCGCTTGAGGTTGAACGAAAGCTGCAGTCCGGCAACAAGCGCAGCAGATACTATATTGACTCTCTGTCACTGCAGCTCTGAGGTCCTTCTATGACAGTCCTGGCCAGCTACTTTCGAACCTAAGCGCGGAGCGCACGATCAGACCGAACGACGGACGCGCTACATGATCTGTGAATCCAAAAAAGCCTGAACAGACTAAATGCCGCGTGGTGTGAATGACAGCGTTCGACAGGTTGCACTCACAGATGTATCGAAGCCGCTGCCCGCTGGTCAAGCCATCTCTGAAGGCCGCAACCTTCTGCGACAAGGCCCGGCACAGTCGCACGAGGATGGGTATGTATGCTCTGCATCCTCTGCTTGCTTCGGCGCTGTGGCCGCAAGAAGCCTTGGAACTCGGTCCATGGATTTACACATGCCCTCGGTACGCCGCCGCGGCCACTTGACATTCACAGATTTCTGTTCCTGTATATCGGCTAGGACGTCATTCGCACTCCGCCGGGCTCGCTTCGTTGCAGCGGGCCTTCTCGTGCGTCCCGAAAGCGCGCAACGTACGTCGGTCCTCGAGTACAGTCGTCAGAAGAGTCAGCTAGCAAAGTGTGGCAGCGCCTCCGACCTCGCAATGGCGTACGTGGGGTCTAGATCCACTCTCGATCCATGGCAGACGCACGAGGCAACAAGGCGGCACCGCCCGCTGTTTGTAGGTCAGACGGCCTTCGAAAAATGCCAGCGGATCTGAGAGCAGAAGCGGCCACTCGGCTCGTATGGGCACTGTCAGCAAGCCCAAAGCTGAGCAAACGAGCCCATCTCGTGGCTTCGGCTAAGTCTGTAGCCTGACGAGTTTAAACACAGGTATGCCACGGATTCCATCGTGCCGGCGTCGGAGCTTGGGCTCCCCGCACTGCGGCCTTTGAGATCGCCGACGTCGCACCGAATGACCTGATTCGCGACATGCGCTTCCAACACCCATGTTTGTTCGACGTCTCAATGAGTCTGTGCCTGTGCAGCCTTGCCGTGTCATGCACTTGGATCAGGCAAAGACGAAAAGAGGGTCGAGGGGTCAAGGACCAAGGGGGCCGCTCTGGCTACTAATGTTGAATCGTACTTTTCACACACTTATTGATAAAATCGCGCACGGTGCATGTGGTCGGAAACTCCACTTTACCCTGATCATGCGTCTCGAAGATGCACTTACGACACCATCCCGCTGACACCCTGCGATATCCTACAACATCGTCACTGGCGTCGGAACCCTTGCGCGACGTGCACAGAAGCTCAGGCACGACCTCAGTACCCGCTCGCCCAGAGCCTCTACCTTTGAGTAGTGGAGTGCCTCGTCACTGGGCCGAACGCGCTCTGCTACCTCTCGTCAAGATGGCGTCGTCGGCTGCATCTTTCACAGAGAATCTTCAGGGCGCATCCACGCAGACAAATCATGCGCGAGCTGCAGCGTATGAAGCGCTCATAATGGATCTGTTGCAAGCGCCCGCGAGCAAGGTTAGCCGCGCCGATCTGCTGGAAGCCACGTCGGCATATTTGCGGCACGCCGTGTTCAGCGAGCAGAACGCAACGGGAGGCGGCTTGGTTGTGGGACGACAGGCTCTCACGGCGCTCGAGCATCATGCTGGCCACATTGCCGCCGAGCACGAGGCACAGAAGAGTGACCAGGATAGGATGCAGGATGTCGAAGACGAAAACATGCCCGCAATCGCCGACAGCGACACGCGACGCCAGGTGCTCGAGAATGCACTCGAGCAGCTGCAGCCCAGAGTGCTAAGCTTCGAGGAGCAAGCGTCGAGTCTGCGCATGCAGCTCGCCAGCCTGCTCGAGGCGGACGAAGACTGGAACGAGGCGGCGCGCGTGCTTCTGGCGATCCCGCTGGACTCGGGTCATCGCAACGTGTCGGACCACTTCAAGCTCTCGATCTACGTGCGTATCGCACGTCTGCTGCTCGAGGGCGATGATCCTGTCGCAGCCGACATGTACCTCAAGCGTGCGAGCATGATCATCCACAACGTACCCGGCGCGCTACCTTCCCATTTCCAACAGCAGCAGCAGCAGCAGCAGCAAGAGGGGGAAGCTTCCGCGCAGACCACATCGGCTCAAACAGGGTCGATGGATGGCAGTGGCAACGACAACAGCTCTGGTGCGGCGGGAGCGAAAGACAAGCTGGAGGAGCCCAAAGTGCTAGGACTGCAGTACCGGCTGTCGCAGGCGCGCGTATACGACTCGCAACGTCGATTCGCGGAAGCGGCGGTGCGGTACCACGAGCTGAGCTACGTTGGCGAGATTGACGAGGACGACCGTGCCATGATGCTTTCGGCGGCGGTGACGGCGTCCATCCTCTCGCCCGCGGGGCCGCAACGCGCACGGATGCTGGCGACGCTGATGCGCGACGAGCGCACGCCTTCGTTGCCTCAGTACACGATCCTGTCCAAGGTGTTCCTGGATCGGGTGATCCGTGCGGACGAGATCGCAGACTTTGAAAAGCTGCTCTCGCCGCACCAGATCGCCAAGCTGGCGCCATCGTCTGCGCCGATCGCTGTGGGCGATTCGACGGGCGAGTCGGTGCGACACGCGCCGTCGACGGTGCTGGACCGGGCCATGATCGAGCATAATGTGTTGAGTGCGTCGCGACTGTACGACAACATCACGCTCGCAGGGCTGGGAGCCTTGGTCAACCTGAGCCCCGAGGGGGCCGAGGAGATTGCTCGAAAGATGATTATGCAGGGGCGTCTCAAGGGCTGGATTGATCAGGTGGGATCGTCGACGGACGAGGCGAGCGCGAGGGCAAGAGGCGTGCTCTTCTTCATGGATCAAGAGCGACGCGGGGAGGGCGAGACGACGGCCGGCGGGCTCAGCGCTACCAAAGACGTAGGCGCCAGCGGTGGCGACGGCAGTGGCAGTGGCGCTGGCGGCGCGAGCGGCGATGAGGGAGCTGGCAGCGGTGGAGGAACGAGCGACTTGGACACCAAGTGGACGCGACGATGGGATCAGCAGATTGCGAGCGTCACAGGCGCGCTCGAGGACGTGTGCCAACGCATCAACCAGATCTCAGCCAGCGCGTCGGCTGCAGCCTCGGCGACAGCTTGAGCCTGTCGGATGCTGTTGGCGCCGCGTCTATGCCACGTGCCGATCTCGAGTCAGATTCAGTCTTCGTCGATTGCACTGTGCTGCTATTTTGATCCGGTAGCTCTGTCAGAGGGTGTGATGAGAAGAGGGAGCATGGAGAGGGGCACTTGCGGTCGCGCCTGTTGCTGTGCATGCAAAGCGCACCGCAAAAGAGGGCGGTGCACGACAGATGGTGTCTGCTGCACGTTGGAGCGGTATTCCGCGGCTTCCACATCGGGGCAAGATGGGACTGCAGCTCGGAGCATGCAGTGAACTGAAAAGGGACTAATTCGACCCGAAGATTGCCGTGACCCGGCCGAGCTATGCTTGCGGCCCTGTCGGTCACCTTTGACCCTTGGCTGTTCGCCTCCGCTGGGGCACTAGCTGCAAAAAAGAGCTGGACCGCGTGCCTCAAAGAGGGCAGATGTATGATCACAATGCCGATGCCGAGCCCTGGTTCGGCTGTGCCAAGAGAATGGAACCGTTTCCTGCCAATTGCCGTTTGCGATCCCCCTTTTCGGGATCCTTGTGCCTTCTTGCTGGCAAAAGTGGGCGAGTGGATGGACCGACACGGACGTGCTGAGCGGATGCTGTGGGTGCACTTTGATCTGGTCAACGGTCCCGGCTGGAGCCAGCGGGGGATTCATGGCATCGGATGTTGATGCTTTTCTCATGCTACACTCGGCTGTCGAGCTTCGATTCGCCTCTGAGATTTCGCAACGTGGCGTCGGGTTCAGGAGCAGCAGAAAAAGGAGGCTGGGCCCAGCTGCACTGCTCTGCACTCGCTACAGTTAGCAGCTGCACTCCGCGTTGCAGAACGCGTCTTTTCGGCGTTTGTCAGGAGAGTTTGGACTCTGCACCGCTCATACTACCCTTGATCGCAACCACCATCACATCGACCCTTGTGAATCACTCAGCAAGCCTGAGCAGTCACATCCTTGGTCACGCGAAACCGCTTCGCACCCTGTCCGCGCGAGTCGGAACTCCCGACGACTGGCTCGCAAGCTCAGAGTGTCACTTCGGCTCTCGCCCGCCTCTGCCTCCAACTCGCCTGGCCGTACCAATCGTTTTGGCCTCATTAAGGCGCCGCATCGTTGCGTCTTCGCAACTGCCAGGGCTCACGAGCGCTCGATAACGATACAGCAGCGCGACTACGAGACGGTCCTCCGCTTTCAGCCCCTACTGTCATGCCGATCGTTGCCGCATAATCTGGTTGGAAGGTCGCTCAATCGTCTTGCGATCACCCCGCTCGCATCGGCTCCTCGGTCAGGTCGTCGCATAGCGCATTGCTCGGATAGCGAATTCCTCCTGCCTCGACATGTGGCTTGCGTCCGTGCTGCTGGCGGCGGTCGCCGCATGCCTGGGTCTGCCTGCATCGACGCTCGCCTTTCCGCTCAACTACACCGTCTCGCAGCAGTGCACGCCCCTCAACGTCACCTGGAAGGCGGTCCCAGAGGCCTTTCCCTACACCGTCTGGATCCTTGCCAATCATGGCTTCGTACAGACCTACCGCATCAACAGCGACTACCAGCCCGGCGCAGACCACATCACCTTCCAGTACGTCGTACCGCCACCCTCGGCCGGTTTCACCTCGTACACCGTCGCCGTGGGTGACTCCCGTGGCGATGGCAACACCACCCAGACGCTGGGTATAGCCACGCCCTCGGGTTCATCGTCCAATTGCGGCGCCTACACCGGCAGCTCCGCCTTCACCTACGCTGCCGATCCGGCCAACGGAACCATGATCCAGTGCGGCGCTGTCAAGGTGTACAATATCGGCGACCGCGGCACTCGCCCCTTCACCATCAGCTTCGTGCCTCTGGGCGGCGCTCCCGTCTCGGTCCAGGTGCCTCAACTTTACACGCTCAACATCTCGAGCTTCGTCTACCAGACCCTCGTCCCCTTTGCCCAGGGCACGCAGTTCCAGACGGTCGTCGGTGATGCCTCGGGTCACGGCAGCGGTGGCGCCTCCGAGATCTTTACCGTCGGGCCCTCCACTTTTACGCCGGCTTGCCTAGCCAGTGACTATCGGCTGCCCAACCAGCTCTCGACGCCTCTTCCTATCGCGTCGAGCGTCGCCATGTTCAACAACCTTGGCGGTGCCATCCCCACTGATGCGGCCGCGCAAAAGTCGTCGTCGGGACATCCAACGGGCGCGATTGCCGGAGGTGCAATCGGAGGTGCGATTGCGCTCGGCGCGGTCATTGGCGTGCTGGTGGCATTCCTGCTGTACCGCAAGAGGAAGAAGACGAAGCGTGACGCAGCACGCAGCGAGGAGGTTCGCTTCGTCGACCTCGATGGCGACGACGACGACGACATCTGGGGAACGGCAGATCCCCGACGCGACGCTGCTCGTCCAGCTGGACGCTCAAACGACGGAGGTAGGCCTGCTGGACAGTCGTACACCGTTTCGCCGTTTGTCTACGATCCTCGCCACGATGGCGCCTCATCCGACGGACGCTACGGTCAGAGCCTGGAGATGACTTCGCCATCGTCGGCCAATCCGAGCTACGGCGAGCTTCTGAGTGCCGCTGGGCTCTCTTCTGCCGCGGTTTCGCCGATGGACGACTATCCGTCGCGCGCAGGCAATGCTTCGATCCACTCGCACTCGAGCCAGAATCCGTTCTCGTCGCGCGCCGCGGGAATCGAGCGCAGCGGAACGTCGGGATCGGGCGGCGACGGCTCGCATCCGTACGCGACGGGGGCCGGAATGGGGATCCACTCGGCGAGTTCGCTACCGAGCAAAGCGCAAATGTCGGCGCAACAGGAGCGCCGAGACAATCGGGCGCAGCGTCGCGTCGTGCAGCACTCGGATGGCGGACCGCTTCCGCAGCCGTCGAGCGATACCGAGGACGAAGAAGTGGTCGACGAGCTTCCGCCAGAGTACGGCGGCTGGCTTCAGAACAACGCCAACGCTAGCGGCTCGGGGGGGGCGCCTCCACCGACCAGCGCTGGTTCAGCGCGCGTAGCCGGCGACTATGCATGTGCGCCGCGCTGAAGCTCGCCGCGAGACGCCGCCTTGTATTCTTAGACACGCGTCGCGGCCATGCCCCGACGAGGATTGCTTCGGCATTAGCAGTATGGACACTTTCACCACATCTGTGTGCTTCAGACGAGGGCACGAATTTTGCGTGAGAAGCGGTGGTTCTTGAATTGGCGATCAAGTCAAGACGAACACGGGCTGGGTTGATTGAGACGGAGCGTAATTACTGTCGGAAGTCGTACACCTGTTTTGGGATGCAAGAGGAGACGAGGCCGAGGTGAGCTTTGCCGGTTCTGATGTGCATATGGCGACACACAAGACTGGACTGAAATACGCACCTTTTTACCATAGTAGGCGAGGGCGAGGGCGGAGGTGAGGGTGAGGCCCATGGGGACGGGTCCCTTTCGGAAGCGCGGAGCTGAGCTGCTGAGGAGCAACGCGCTGGCGCCTGCGGCGACCTCGTAGCCGTAGTCGCCGCCGTTCTTGATGCGCGTGGCAGCGAGTGCGTACAGCGCACCCACGCCCACGCCCGCCACGAGCGAAGGGATCGACCTCGTTTCTGATGTCCAAGAGCAAGAACGCTGTTAGCAAGCGAGCAGGGCCAGGCAACCGAGGGTTGGTCGTCCTGCGCATACTTACTAGCGAAACCGATGAGGCCGCCCACCGAGCAAAGGCCGGCCATGGTGAATGCAGGATGTTCCGACATGGTGAATCGTTGATGGCTCAGTTGCGGTACGAGCTGAAGGGATGTGATGGATGCGAGGGGCTCCCGAGACACAGATGGTGGTGGCTGACAAGCTCATCGCGACCTGTCATCAGCTGGGCGAGGGCCGGGGCCGGCCGCGGCTAAGCCGAGTTTTGCGATCGAGCCATCCGCGGAAACGCTGCGTCGAAGTCGAAAACATGGTAGCTGTCAGATCGGCAATAAATAACAAATCATTTCGAAAGTGGAATTTCTTTTCGACTCTTGTTGCCCGGCCAAACCAGCCAGCCGAGACTCAGGCACAGCAGGCCGGTGTTCGGTGGACCCAATCAGGCCGTGCGCCAGGCGGTTAAGGGAAAAAGTCACGCGGACCCACCGAAAGACCGGAGACTGATGCCAGGCGGCGCCTCGATTGGCTCGAGAGAGGAGGAGCGCGAGTCGACAGGTGACAGTGTTGGTCGGTGAGTGCGGCGAGTGAGCTTTCTTCTTGGGGCTGCTGTGGCTCGGCGTCCCCGCTCTGGCTTCGCTTCCACGCAAGCAGCGCGAGCAGCGCAAGCACGCCTTCCTCACTCTCAGCTCGCCCGCCCGCACGCTCTCCTCTCCGCTCCTCACCTCTCCCGCTATCGTATCCTCTCCGCCCTCATCACTCCGTTTCCCCGCCCACAGGTCTCTCGTCGTCACAAGGTTCGTCGCAATGGCAGACACTACCGCAGCCAAGCCCGCCGCCAACGGCAACGGCAACACCGCCGCTACCAGTGCCGAAAAGAAGACCCACGACCGCCCCGCAGGCAACCCTGACGCCGTCGAGATCGCCAAGCTGGCTGGAGGAAAGCCAGACCCCGCCGCCAACACCGCCGAGCTCGACAAGCTCGCAAAGGACATCGACGCCGTTCAGAAGGAGCTCAACCAGGTTCGCTCGCTCCTCTCCGGCGCAGGCCCCTCCAAGGACTCGCCCGCAGGCATTCGCCGCGCAGAGCTCCGTGGCGAGCTCGACCAGCTTCGCAACCAGCAGGCCGGCTCCAAGGGCGCACGTGGAAAGACGCTCGAGGACCTTCGCACCCTCCAAGACTCCATCTCCAAGAAGATCAAGGACCTCCAGCATGCCAAGTCCAAGACCCCCTACAAGAGCACGGCAGACGTCGACTCCCGCATCCAGCGCCTCGAACAGCTCGTCGAGTCCGGCTCCATGAAGCTCGTCGAGGAGAAGAAGGCGCTCAGCGAGATCTCCCAGCTCAAGAAGAACCGCAAGACCGTCGAAAACTTCGACCAGATCCAGTCCCAGATCGACGCCGACCGTACCAAGGTCGACCAGCTCAAGTCTACCCTCGACAGCCCCGAGGCAAAGGCGCTCAACAAGCGCTACGACGAGATCAAGGCTGAGCTCGACGCCATCCAGGCCGAACAGGACAAGCAGGCCGGCTCGCGCGGCAAGCTCCTCGACCAGCGCACCCAGCTCTCCGCAAAGCTCGACGCCCTCTACCAGTCGCGCCGCGACCGCCAGGCCGCCTTCCGCGCCGCCAACGACACCTTCTACGCGAAGCTCAACCAGGAGCGCGAACGACGCATCCAGAAGCAGCGCGACGAGCGCGCCGCCCACGAGGCCGAGAAGCGCAAGGAGCACGAGCAGCAGCTCCGCGAGGACGCCGCCCTCCCCGCTTTCTCCAAGGAGATCGAGGACTGCGACGTGCTCATCAACTACTTCTCCAAGGGCTCCTCCTCCGCCGCCGAAGACGCCAAGAAGGACGACGCCGCCAGCAACGCCGCCAAGGCCATCGGCGGCAAGGCGCTCAACCTGCGCCAGGTCAACCAGGACTCCATGGTGCCCAAGGGTGCCGTGCTGCGTCAGAAGAACGAGGACGAGGAGACCTACTTTGCCGGCAACTCGGCCAAGGCGCGCAAGCCCAAAGGAAGGAGCAAGCGCGGCACTCCGCTCGACCTCGCCGACGAGAACAACTCGGCAGGCGCGCCTGCTGCCGGCGGCGACAAGCTCAACGTGCCGCTCGGCACGCTCTCGGCGCTCCTGGCGCTCTCCATCCCTCCACCCGCCAACGCCGCCGACGTTGGCCGCGTCGTCGAGAACCTCAAGCTCAAGAAGCAGTACTTTGTCTCGAACCAGGCCCGCGTCACGCGCGAAAACATCGAAAAGGTCGAAAAGATGCTCGCCAAGAGCAGCATCAAGGACGACGACGACGCCGTCGCCCCCGCAGCACCAGCACCATCCGCCGAGGCCGGGCAGGTCAGCGCCTAACTGCCGACCGCCCACCCTTACATGCACACACATACACATCACCTCGAACCGGTCACACCAAGCGCGGGCTTTGCCTAAAGCATTGCACGTTTCGTGACGCGCCACCTGTATATTTTCGACCTCTTCTCTCCAACACTGTTACAGTCGCCGCCCGCGAGACTGATTGGCCGAGTTGTGACGGACACAGCAAGCGTCTAGATGGCGTCTAAGATGGCCTTGATCTTGGCTGGTGGGATCTTGAATGTGCGGTCTTTGGTGAGCAGGCCGTTGACTTCTTGCTCGACATCGGCGAATTGGGTGTAGCAGAATCCCTGGACGAGGCGAGTAGACTCGGCACCGGAGGAAGGCCGTGTGAGGGCGTGTACGAGAGCTTCAAACTGCTCGAGAAAGTCGGCTTGTGATGAAGCGTTGGCGTAGCCCCAGTCGACGCCCTTGGCTGTGGTGCCGACGTTGTCGACGCGCAGTGCCAGGCCGCCGAACTCGGTGCACAGCAGCGGCAATCGGTAGCGCTCCTCGCTCTGTGCAAGCGGTCCAAGCAGGATGGGAAAGCCAGGTACACGTTCCTGCAGCGCCTGCTCGCGGCTCGAGAACGACTTGGCAAGCTCGTTGGCGTTGCGGTAGTCGTGCACCGTGATCAGGTCGGTCGCTACATGTTGCCAGCCGTCGTTGTCGACGACGGGTCGTGTTGGATCAAGTGCCTTGGTGAGGTGGTAGAGCGAGGCGAGGTGGGCACGCTGCTGTGCCGACGTGTTGAGCGCAGGAGCGCCCCACGACTCGTTGATCGGCACCCACACCACGATGCACGGATGCGACATGTCTCGTCGCACCACCTCGATCCACTCGCGCGTGAATCGTTCCAGATAGGTCGTGCTGAACTCGTACGCATTGGCCATCTCGCCCCACACCAGCAGTCCTAGCCGATCCGCCTCGTACAGAAACTCGGGCGACTCGACCTTCTGGTGCATGCGGACGCCGTTGAAGCCCATCTGCTTGATCTTGCGGATGTCGTCGGCATAGCCGTCAAAGAAGGGCGTCGTCATGCCGCCTTCGGGCCAGTAGCCCTGGTTGAGGATGAGCTTCTGAAAGTAGACGCGGTTGTTGAGGCAGAAGCGGCCTTGGTCGTCGATCGAGACCTTGCGCATGCCAAAGTAGCTCTGCACCCGGTCCTCCTCCGAGTCGTCGGAAAGCAGCCGCATTTCGACGGTGTACAGGCTTGGACTCTCGGGCGACCAAAGAGCCAGGCCGTTGTCCCATCGGTCGCGGTTCATCTCAGGTGGTAGCACGCCTGGCGTGACGAGGCGCGTGCGCATCGGGCCTTCTGGCTGCTCGCCCGCCTGTCGCACGTTGATCACAGCCGAGCAGCTGTCGGTCTGTCGGCTGACGCGCGTTTTGCATACGGATATCGTCCGTCGACCCAACTTGACGATAAACTGCACCCAGTAGTTCGGTGCTAGCTCGGTGCCGACGGTGTGGAGCAGATCGATCTCGGTTTCGGCGCGCACGGTGCCAGCGTCGATGTCGCACACGAACTGCGCGCTGCGGATGTGCTTGAGCGGACGACGCGCGAGGTAGACGTCCTGCCAGATGCCCGTGGTGGGCGTGTAGAAGATGCTTACGGGCTGATACTCTCCCTTGAGGTTCTGCTTCCAGTACTGCTTGCCGCGCGGCTGCGACATGTCTTGTGGCGCATCCTTGGCACGCACCACGATCTCGAGCGACGAAGAAGCGTTGTCGTCGTGCAGGCGCCACACATGCTCGGTGATCTCGAACGAAAAGGGAGTGTGCCCACCGACATGGCTACCCACCATGTGGCCTTGGATCCATACAGTGCTCTCGTAGTCTACAGCACCAAAGTGGATAAAGTAGCGGTGCTTCCGGGCTTCGGACCACTGGATAGTGTCTGAGTCCGAGGCGAGAAAGACATCGCGTCGGTACCAAACAATCTTGTGCTGGCGCCGGTCCGACAGCTGCGATGCGCTCGTCTCGCACGTGTACGGCACAAATATTTCCTGCTGGGACCTGGGGAAGCTTCCGGGCTCGTACCAGCGCTCTTGGAGACCAAAGTTGTCGTCGTCGGCAGCAAAGTCCCACACGCCGGTCAAGTCAAGTGTTGACTTTTCGCGTCGAAAGCGAGGGTTGGGGTCGTATTCAGCCGCAGAGTTGCGATCAGGATGTGATCGATTCGGGCGCCGATCCTTGGACGGCTTGGGCGAGTGTTTTGCGAGCATGTTGAGGGCAAATGTGGTGCTTGGGAGATGGTCGATCCTGCGTCGTGGGTCGCCCGTACCTGAAATGGAAGAAACGCCGTCCTTGGCCCGAGCGCGGGGTCCCGAAAAAAGGCATGCGGAAGGCGTGGCGTCGATCCATCTCGGAGAATTGGAGGGCGTCTGATCGGGTAGCCCGATCTGCTGGGCGCATCGTAGCTGTCGACCATCCGACAGGAGTCTACACTGTCAAGAGTCGGGAATTACAATCTTTTACCAGGTCGTGTGGCAGTTGTGCAGAGGAGGCGCAGATTAGGTGGTTGCTCATGTTTGATACCACGTGCGTGGGCAAGGTCACAGTTGTTGCAAACCGAGCAGCCCATGCGGGAGGCTGAGATCCGAGCGCGCGGCGGATTAGCTAGGCCAAGCGAAGTGTGGCTTGCGGTGGTGCGGATCTATGTGATTGGCGCCGCATTTCGGACGGTCTTGACGGGCCGTGGTTGTGCTGGTACGAAGTGCTCGAAGTTGGTTCTCGACGGGCTGGGCTTCTAGATGCCGTCCCTATCTCTATTGGCTGCTCATTGTATGCAAAGGAGATGGGAGCTCGAGCAGTATGTTGCACGAGGCTACACTAAACCGGCAAATGCGAGGATACTTGGTGCAGCACGGTTCGCGGACGCTGAGATGAGATGAGCGTGCAGGTTGTTGCACTGAAACGTTCAATCTGGCCGGGGGGCACCTGCATGTGCGTGCAGGACAGCGCTGTCAGGGTCGCATCGGGCTGGTGATCAGGTAGCCTCTGATTGGATACAAGGCTGCGGAGACAGCCGGGGTCGAGGGTCCAAGAGAACTTTGTTGAGAAGCGGGCCGGCAGGAACACGAGGTTGCAGGCTCGCCTACGGATGGCGACACTCTGCACCAGAAGAAAAAGAAGTGCGACCCTGGGGTCTGCCGAAACCACTTGTGACAGGGATGCGCGACGATTGGCTCGAACGCTCGAACCATACGAGCTGAGCCGGGAAGACGAGATAGCCGGGGCCCGGCGAGCCTTCTGAAACCGCTGCCAAAAAGGCACTCATATCGTAGACGTGGGGGGGGGGGGGGGGGCCCCCCCGG
>AWNI01000022.1:1963044-1984691 GCA_000517465.1 Moesziomyces aphidis | reverse complement strand
GGGGGGGGGGGGGGGGGGGGGGGGGGCCCGCACCAGAGCAACGAAGCGTGGCGTGATCTGCAGCGCGGTCTGGACCGTCTGTTCTGAACTGTCTTGTCCCGCGGTGTACCGTTCTTTTCTCGCTGGCGGAATTTTCGCCCTTCTGCGCTGTCAGCGAGGAATCCCACCCAGAAACGAGCAGCCTCGCGGTGTCTAAGCTCTGAGCAAAGTCTAAATTTCTCGGCAGCTGCGAGCCGGGCGGCGAGCATCTCGGCGTCGAAAAGTCGCCGAAGCGCGTGTACAGGGTAGCTACTATATTCGCAGCAGCTCCCTCGCGGCTTGCCTCGTCAAGCTCGCCCTTGTGCCGTGGTCACGCTGTTGATTGACCGCAAGCGAGCGGTCAGCTTTGCATGGTCAAACTCTCGGGTAGGAAGTGACCAATGCGGCGGTGAATGGGCAAGGAGAGGTCCAAGTCGAGTCGGCAAAGTCACTCTTGCATGACGGCATCAGGATCCATCTGTGCCACAATGCTGAGCGAGCACAACCAATGCTAGTGGCACGATGAATAGGCTCGAGTGGCGCCTCAGCCCCGCGGCAATCGGTACAGGAGCATGCAGACACGGGACAAAGGAGGCGAAAGACTAGCATGTGTTCCTCAGTGATCACCAGTGATCGTCAGGATGGAGCGGTAGCATTGATCCCCTGATGCATGGAATTGTACGCATCCTGTCTAGCAGTACCCATCAGCTCTCCACTTCGGCCGAGGATTGCGTCCGCCAGTTTGGCCGTCGCCGTCGGAAGAGACGAGCAGGAAAAAGCTGGCTGAAAGTGACGAGTGGTAGCGTGACTTGCGCGAGGCCAAGAAATCTGGATACAAGTCGCCTTGCGCAGTCCAGCAGCCAAGAGGTGGACGGCGACTACAGTGAATTTGTTTAGCTGGGCAGCTGGTCGCTAAGAGGCACGGGCTTTGAGCCACCGGGGAACCGGCGAGAGCGTGCATGGCGAATGCGTGTTTGAATTGGGTGGCCATGAATTTGATTGTTCCGCGAGCCACTCAGCAGGTGGCCAGGGCGGAGCTGGATTCCCCACCAAAAGGAAAATCGCCGCGGGTCGGCACCAGAGGCTCCGCTGCGCCCAGGTGCATTCTTCAAAGCTCTGTGCGGGACCAATCAGGACCAACTACCGAATCGCCTGAGCCACGAGCCAATCACGACTCGCAGTGCCAGTGGCGACGCTTCGGAAGTGTCTCCACGCATGCAGGGTTGGCGGCCAACGCATGCAGAGGGTGCACAAGCGTCCATCGGCTCGCCCGAACGCCTCGCCATCCCCACTGAAATCTGCAAAGGTGGCAACGTGTAAGCGCGGGTGCCAAGGCGCTCGGCCCTCTGTCTAGGCTCGGCGCGCTCGTTTCGCCATCTGGCCACAAAAGCCTCACTCTTTCTTCCTATGCGACACAGTAGTCGCCAGGCTGTGTGGACTCGGGCCCCCTTTGCATAGACATCGGTTGTGTCGGAGGCAGCGATCGGCGGTGCGGCGGAAGCAGCGGTGGGGAAGCAGCGCTTTCATTCGGGAGTGGCGAACTGCGGTGACTGTGTGGGGCTTGGTTTCTTTTTTGGTTGAGCAAGCTCGCGCCAAGGGCTCTCCAACTTTCCGGATATCTTATTCTTGACGCACGACGTGGCTCGGTCTCTTCTTTTTCTTTTTTTTGGATGTCGAGGAGGCTGCAGCCCTGCAGAAGGAATTCCTGGGGCCCCCACGGCTGCTCGAGCGTCGAGCGGTTTCGCAGCTGCACGGCGTGCAGAATTCAATCCAGCCTCGGCCCAACCACCGCCCCGCTCTGCCCGGCCCAGCATTCGGGCTGACTTGACTGAGGAGCGAGCCAGCCGTGCGCCACCCTTCGCTCCACGTCGCCGTCCACGCCCAGTTTGACCTCCTCAATTTCGGGCCAGCCGCGCCACTGTCACGGCCACTGCCACTGCCACTGCCACACTGGCTCGCTTGCCCGGTGCGCCCGGCACTTCTCGGCTTGACCTCTGCCCGCCTCCCAACGTCGGCCGGCCGGCGAAAGGCGAATTTGCTCGCCGCCCTCCTTGGCCTCGCTTCAATTCGCCCTCAATTCGCGCGCCAGTTCAGCCCAGGTGTAGCTTGGCCCGCGCCACTCCAGCGCTACCCGACTCGACTCACTCACCCGTCGCCGTATCGACGCGGCCACCCGCCCGTTCCGCATTCCCTCTTAAGCCTCGTCCGCCTGCCTCCATCCCTCCTTCCGTTCCCCCAAGTGTCTTCCTTTGCTCCCTCTCTCGTACATACCCCGTCGGACGATTCCATTCGATCCTTCGCTTTTGTCTCTATCGCAACTCCGTCCCTTCAGCCTCTCTAATACCCGTTTGCCGATCATGGCTGCCTTCAACTCTGCTCTGCGCTCCGGCGCTATCCGCAGCCTTTCGGCTCGCGTCGCTCAGCGTAAGTCTTTGACATTCCGTCACACCTTCTCCGACTGGCTTGGTCATGCAATGATGGCGCATGGCGAGAAGTCCTCGTTTTTGTGTCTGCGCCAATGAACCGCCACCACTGCGTCTCTTTGCGCAGACGTCTTATCCGCATCATGGCGACAAAATGCTGACCTATTCGATCTTTCTTGTTCTACTATAGCCTCGATGCTCTCTCGAGCCGCTCGTGCTCCTGCTGCTTCCGCCATGAAGACCTTCTCCGTCTGGGCGCCCGCCCGCATGGGCCCCACCAGCGCCAACGCTGCTGACGGTGTCCAGGCCAACCCCGGCCCGCCCCCGCCCGTCGAGAACATTGGTGTGGACGCCGTGCTGCGCCAGAACCCCAACTCGCCCGACAACCACACCACCACCATCTTCCAGGAGTTCTCGCTCGAGGGCAAGACCGCCGTCATCACCGGTGGTAACGGCGGTCTGGGTCTCGAGATGGCGCTCGCCTACGTCGAGGCCGGTGCGCACGTTTACGCCATCGACCTGCCCAAGGAGCCCTCGGAGGAGTTCAAGATTGTCGCAGACCACTGCCGCATCATGGGCAAGCACCTCAAGTACGTCTCGGCCACCGTCACCGACCACGACGACATCAACGCCTGCATGGACTTTGTCATGAAGGACTCGGGCACCGACTCGCTCGACGTCTGCGTCGCTGCCGCCGGTATCCTTCAGACCTACGATGCGCTCTCGTACCCCGCCGACGAGTTCCGCAAGGTCTTCGAGGTCAACACCACCGGTGTCTTCCTCACCGCCCAGGCCGCCGCGCGCAAGATGCACGAGCAGAAGCACGTTTCGGGCTCCATCATCCTCATCGCCTCGATGTCCGGCTCGATCGTCAACCGCGACCACCACTGGGTCGCCTACAACGCCTCCAAGTCGGCCGTGCTTCAGATGGGCCGTAACCTCGCCGCCGAGTGGGGTCCCAAGGACATCCGCGTCAACTGCATCTCGCCCGGTCACATTCGCACCCGCATGACTGCCGCCTACCTCGACACCAACCCCCACCTGCTCACCAAGTGGTCCAGCTCCAACCCTCTTGGCCGCCTCGGCCGCGCCCACGAGATCCGTGGTGTTGCCGTCTGGCTCGCCTCGAGCGCCTCGTCGTTCTGCAACGGCTCGGACATTATCGTCTCGGGTGGCCACAACATTTGGTAAATTATCTCACCATGGCCTGCGGACAATCGATTCGGAGCATCCCGAACTCTCAAGCAAGCGAGGCTACCCAGCTTCGCGATAACAACCAAGCATCTTGCGTTTCTTGTACATACTTAGGGCATACTACAGCAGTCTGATCTTTTTGCAAATCACATCCATACATCCATCGCATTCACACCCGTCTGCAATATTGTATGATGCATGTTCGGCATACAAGGTTGCGTTCGGATAGGCCTTGTCCGTGCGAGCAATTGAGATTGTACGCCCGCGACACAACGTACAATATGAATGATGGCCATGCGTGTGCAAGCGTTTGCACGTCATACGGCCTGGTGCCACTGGCGCAGGCTGTGCACGGCTCCGTAGCGTTGAGCTCGGATGCAGAGTTCGGTGGCGCGTTATCAGCGGCGGCCAAGTCTCCGTCGCGCACGGCCCTTTCAACCTCCACTGCGGATCGCTTGAACGCCGAGACGGAGCATTCTTCCATCCGTCCGAATGAAAGAAGCGCAACTGTATCTACGTCGAATCTGACAATGGTCTTTTGTCCAAAATTGATCCCGAAACCCGAGCAAGAAGCCGAAATTCAAGGCTGAGCCAATCACGCCGACTTGATCTGTACGCCGGATCTTCCGACGCTACACCATCACATCCTCCTGCTTTGATCACGATCACACAACCGTCGAAAGTTGGCTTGGGAGCATGTTCGCTGCGAAGTTTGCGATGCGCATTGCCGCACCCGCGCGGGCCATTGCTGGTCAAGCGACCCGCATCGCCATGCCCACGCCGGCACGAACGCCTCTTCTCTCGCTGCCTCGAATGATGTCGACCACGCCTGCCCTTTCGCATGGAGGCATCACACGGCCTGCACCAGGCACTGGAATTCAGATCAACTTTGTCGACCCCAAGGGCGAGCCCATCAAGACGATCGAGGCGAACGAGGGCGACGATCTGCTCAGCATCGCACACGAGTACGATATCGACCTCGAAGGTGCATGCGAAGGCTCGATAGCCTGCTCCACCTGCCACGTCATCCTCGAACCCGACGTCTACGACTCGCTGGAAGAACCATGCGACGACGAAAACGACATGCTCGACCTCGCTTTCGGTCTCACAGATACCAGCAGACTCGGGTGCCAGGTAAAGGTCTCCAAGGACCAGCATGGCATGAAGGTTCAGCTCCCTGCTGCCACCCGGAACATGTACGTCGATGGTAAGTGACTTTCTCCCCGCTTCGTCGTGGCATTCGGCGGAAACTGACCTTTTCTGGGGCTACACACATACAGGTCATAAGGCTGGTCACCACTAAGCGCCAACCTTCCACGCCTCTCGATTCGCTTGTACACTAATACTTCCACGTTCACTTCGCCCCCCGGGGAACGCAGCGGAATTTCACCGACTTGCATCCTTACAACAACTCACACACGGGAACACGGAACACTGAACCCTCTTTGACATTGGATGAAAGGTCGACGCGGGTGTCTAGGTGTGCACGGCAGCCGCGCCCGTGGGCGCCCGCTTAGTAGCTGCGTCCAAACATGGTCCAGCGCTTTGCGTCCTTTGCGCACTGCGGGCACTTTTTACCCGTGATGTCGCCGAACTGGGCCTGGTCGAAGGGGATGCAGAGCGACTTTGCGCCCATGCTCGGGGCGCGCTCGTCCTCGGCCTCGCCGGCGACCGCCTGGCGCGCAGAGCGCTTCTTGATCTCGTCCTCGCACGCCTCGACCTCGCACCAGGGGATGACCACGTGGCACTTGTCGTTGAGGATGCGCGTAAAGTCGTCCCACTGCTCGCACACTTTGCGGCGCGAGCGGTACTCGGCGTCGGCCTTGGCGAACATGTCGTCGTGGATCTGGTCGAGCAGCGTGGCGATCGAGCCGGACAGACCCTCGGCCGACAGCGACGTCTTGGCCTTGTTGTCGCGGCGCACCGCCACGACCGACTTCTTCTCGAGGTCCTTGGGTCCGATCTCGAGACGCACGGGCACACCACGCAGCTCCCAGTCGTTGAACTTGAAGCCCGGGCTGTAGTTGTCGCGCAGATCCGCCTTGGCACGGATGCCGGCGGCCTGGAGCTCCTTGGCGGTGCGGTCGCAGGCGTCCATGATGGCCTCCTTCTCCTGCGCCGTCGTCTTGACACCGATACCGCAGGGGATGATGACCACCTGCACCTGCGCCACGCGTGGCGGCATCACCAGACCGTTGTCGTCGCCGTGTACCATGACCATGACGCCGATGGTTCGCGTGGAGAGACCCCAGGAGTTCTGCCACACGTGCAGCTTGCCCTCGGGCTTGCCGCGCAGCTCCTCGGGAGCCTTGGGGTCCTCGACGGTGATGTCGAACATCTTGGAGAAGTTCTGACCGAGGCAGTGCGAGGTGCCGCCCTGGATACCACGGCCGGTGGTGGGGACGAAGCCCTCGACGGTGGTGGTGTAGTAACCGCCGGCGAACTTCTCCTTCTCCGACTTGACACCGGGCACGACGGGGACGGCGAGGAGCTTCTCGTACACCTGGCGGTAGAGGTCGAGGATGTGCATGACCTCCTTGTCGGCCTCCTCGAGCGAGATGTGGGCGGTGTGGCCCTCCTGCCAGAGGAATTCGCGCGTGCGGAGGAAGGGCTGCGGGTGCTTGAACTCCCAGCGCACGACGCTGTTCCACTGGTTGAGCTTGAGCGGCAGGTCGCGGTGGCTCTGGATCCACTTTGCGTAGTAGGGGTACATGACGGTCTCGGATGTGGGACGGATGGCGACGGGACGCTCGAGGTCGCTGTTGCCGGCCTTTGTGACCCAAGCGACCTCGGGGGCGAAGCCCTCGATGTGGTCCTTCTCGCGCTCGAGCACGTCTGCGGAGACGAACATGGGGAAGTAGCAGTTCTCGACGCCGATCTTCTTGATCTCTGCGTCGAAGAAGTTCTGGATGGACTGCCAGACAAAGTAGGACCAGGGCTTGAGGATGTAGCAGCCCGAGACGTCGTAGTAGTCGAGCATGTCACCCTTGCGCAGCACCTGTGTGTACCACTCTGGGAAGTCGCCAGCCTTGCGGACGGTGATGCCGATCTGCTCTGCGTCGGGGATCTTGGCGGCCTCTGCGGCCTTTGCCTTGTTGGCGGTGGGGCCCTGGGTGGAGGCGGGGGCGGAGGCGGAGCTGGAGGGAGGGGCAGAGACCTTTGCGACCGGGGTGGCAGCCTCTGCCTTGAGCTTGGCAAAGTCGACGACCTCGAGCTTGACGCCGGTGCTCTGGAGGTACTTTGCGATCTCTGCGCCGGTCATGAAGAGGGTCTGCTCGGAGCTGGCGGCGTGGACGGCAAAGTGGTCGGTGCTGGTGGCGAGGCTTGCGTCGAGCACGGCGATCAGGTTGGCAGCGTTGTCCTTGGTGATGGAGAGAGCCGAGACGTCGTCCTTGGTGGCGTTGAGGAACTCCTTGAGCACCTCGGGGGCGGCGAGACGCATCTCCTTCTGGCCGATGTGCTTCGCGACGGCGCCGGTGTTGTATTCGGAGTCATCCTTTGCGATGAGGACGACGGGGGTCGGGGTTGCGGACTTGGCCGTCTTGGGCTTGAAGACGACGGTCTTGGTGTAGTTCTGGGATGCGAGGCCGAGCGACGAGGCGACCTCGGACACGGCGGACCTCCAGCTCTCTGGGCTGTTGGCGGCGGCGTGCTTGACCACCTTTTCGGTCTGGATGGAGAGCGCAGAGAGCGCCGACGAGATGGCCTCCATGGTGAGTGTGCTCAAGCTGAACGAGTGATGGTGTATGATCAGAAAGGTCAATGGCACATCTGGCACACGACGCCGGTTCGACTGTCGAGGCCCCACCGGTGCATTTTTCTGCGCTTAGAGCTCGCGTGCCGAGGCAAGACAGAGTGTCACTTTGGGCGCAGCTCTGGCTCAAGTGACTCGTGCGACTGGAATCTGGCAACGATAGCATTACTCAGCATGACACAGCAGACGCGTCTGGCACGCGACATCCAAAAAAAACCCCTGGGGTCCGCAGCCGCACTCCCTCTCCCTCTCGCTCTCGAGAAGCTTTGGGTGTGGCGACATTTTTTTCTTGCATTTCTCGCGGCGCCGAGCTGAGCGTGCTCACACACGACATCACTGCGGGCCAACCAGACGCAGAGCCAAATGTGACAGAGAGAGAGAGGCTGCCGTGTCTTGAATGAGGATTCCGCCGCGCCCTGCGCAGTGCTGGGTGGGGCCCACGCTCAGCCCGAGCAGACCCTAGTTGCATGCTGCAAGCTGCCTCCTTTGTCGCCCACCATCACCTCTTTCCATCCCGCACTTTTCAAAATGTCTTACAACCGTACCTGCTTCAAGTAAGTGCGCCACTGCCCTAGCTCTCTCATGGCAAGCGTCGCTCACCATCGCCTTTCTTTCCTCTCGACGTCCACAGCTGCGGCCAACGTTAGTATCCGAATCACGACAGCCGCTTCGCTCGCGCGACGGCGCCGGCGAACACGTCAACATGCCTTTGCTTCGCCCCGTCTCTCTCTCATACGGATGCTGCAAGTCAAAGTTTTTTGCGCCCCAACGGGCCCAGCTCGCGCTTTTCGCCCGTCGTCAAGCACTACTGCTCTCAAGCAGCAGTAACTGCCGCATGCTTCTGCACACGGAGAGGGAGAGAGACGAAGAAGTGCTCAACGAGCTATATGGTCTTCGACGTTTCTAGAGGCGAGAAAGAGAGCGAGAGAGCTGACGACGAGAAGATGACGTCCATGTCATATACCCTTCGCTTTGATACCCTGATTCTTGGAATCAACTTCGTTCCCCCATCTGCTTCCTGACTTGCCTCCCTACGCCTTCCGCACCTGCCACGGAATCCTGTTGCTCTTCGTACCCGGCATCGCTCTGGCGCCTACATCTTGCTTTTCCTTGGCACTTGTCCATGCATCGGCTCGCATCTGCACAACAGCCGGCCACAACGCCGCCGCTTGCCCTACCGCCGGCAACCCTTCTTGGTATGTCGCCGCAGCGCTTGCCACAGCGCCTTGCTGCCTCCACAGCGCTTCTCGTGGCCTCTTCTGACCTCGACGCCTTGAATCCTGCCATCACTACCCACGACGGCTTTGAATCGGCCTTTTCCTGACCAACAGCTACAGTAAGTCCTTGGCTTCGGGTCTCCCGATCCCAGCACCACGACTCAGCCTCGCTCATCACTCTCCTCTCTCGCTCTTCATCCACAACTCCAGACTGCGGCCAGCAGGGTCACATCTCGTCGCAGTGCGGCATGGAGGCTCAGCCCAAGACCTGCTACAAGTGCAACGAGACCGGCCACATCGTATGTACCGCGTCTTTGGTTGTGTATCACTGCATCTCTGTCTGACATTGCTGACGCCGTTGCCTCCGAAAATGGATGTTGTAAATCGCAGAGCCGTGACTGCCCCTCCAACCCCGCCCCTTCTTCCGGCGGTGCCGGTGGTGAGTGCTACAAGTGCGGCCAGCACGGCCACATTGCCCGCGCTTGCCCCACCGGTGGCAGCGCTGGCGGCGCCTTCGGTGGCTCGCGCGGCGGCCGCAGCTGCTACAACTGCGGCGGCTTCGGTCACCTTTCGCGCGACTGCACCTCGGCCCCCAGCGGCGGCTCCGGCGCCGGCTACGGCGGTCAGCGCTGCTACAACTGCAACGAGACCGGCCACCTCAGCCGCGACTGCCCCAAGCCCCAGACCAAGAGCTGCTACGTAAGTCTATACTTTTCGCATCGGGGTTTTCATGGAGGAGACCATGGCTGACCAGCTTCTCATCTTGCTTCTGTCTGCGACGTAGCGCTGCGGTGCTGAGGACCATCTCTCGGCTGCCTGCCCCACCGCCGCCTAAAGCGGCGTGCTTTCGGGTCCTAGCGGCTCGAGTCTAGTCTCGACGCTTCCGCGCGAAATGACTGTCTCGCAAGTCGTTCGCGATTCGAGATAGGTTGTGTCGCTCACCGTTGCTCGTGCATGAAGAATATCAGCAGAACATGCATGCTTCAAGTCCTGCTCGCGCTTGTGGTCGTCTGTGATGAGATGGTGGATGCTCCGCTGCAGCCTGTCTTCGAACGGCTTCGCAGCGGCTTTGTCGGCTTCCAGCATTCCCGCAGTCTCTTCGACCCTAGCGTCGTGAATGACAACGGAGAAGTCATCGACCTTGCGGCTGCTGACGCCGTTCAACTGCGTCTCGGCCAAAGAAAGCAACGATCTTGGTTGAGCTTGTTGAGCAGATGCGTGGTCTTCGGGAGCTGATCGCCATACTTCAGCGTTCAGACAAGGTCGTTAACACTAGTCGCTGTCTTTGCGCTGCAGTCAAGCCCGTGCCGTTGCTTTCGAGTCCTCCAATCATGTGCGCGAGGAGGCGGAGACCCTGCGGGAGCGTGAGCGAGCCCAGAGACGGGCGCGCTCGCAGCCCGATCGTGCGGAGTAGGCGGCGAAGAGGCGCCGCAACGTTCCAGCCCGCCGTGGGAGTCCCTGCTTCGTCGTGTACGACGACTCAAGTCCACGCATCTGCTCAACAACCTCGACCAAGACCGCTGCGTTTCCTTAGCCGAAACGCAGTCGGATGGCGTCAGCTTCTACACAGCGGATGTCAAACAGGTTGCGAAATTGGCAAAATTGCTTGAGATGGTCTATGGCTACAGGCTTGAGCGATTAACAGGACGGGGAACATGTCAACACTGGCCGAGCATCGAGTTACCGGGGAACTTCTGATTGTATCCTCCCCTCTCTCGGGTCTCGGTCCAGGTGGTGAGGTTGGCGTTGTAGTAGGCTTCCTTGTGTTTCTCGATGTATGCGGCCGTAGGGGCGTTTTCGGGATCGCACCCGACGTTTTCTTCGCCTTCCACCTGCCACACACGCACGTAGTCGACCAGCATGGTGGCGGGCCAATTGAGCCTATTCCAATCGATTGTTGTAAAGCTGGCCGAGATGCCGAGGTTGAGCAGGATGTACATCGGCTCGTACGGGATGGGGCGTTGGCTGATCTCGGTTGCCGGGTCGGGACCGAGCGCTTTCGAGTTGAGCTTCCACATGGGATTGCCGTCGACAGTCCATAGAATGTACGAGTCCGGATCCGAGCCCGGATTGTACTCGTAGCCGTACGAGGAGAATTCGCCAAGCGTTTCCTGGTACGCGCCGCGCTTGGTGTACACAAGACCCGACGCGGCTTGCTGATATACGGAGCCCGTGTAGGTATTGAGGCTTGCATCTTGTGAGAAGAACTCGGTGGAGCCAGGAGCGTCGCTGAGGTTGTAGCCAGACGAAAATGGCGCAATCTGAGCCGACATGGAAGCATACCCACGAGAGCCGCGGATGTGGGAGGCAGACGCTTCGATGATATCGATCTCCGGTGCCGAGCGGCCGACCCACGAGCCGTCGGCATGGCGTGGACCCGGGTGGTCGTCCGAGTCGTTGCACGTGCATCGACTTAGCCTCTGTCCCGGCAGATACGACAGATACGGGCCGTACTTTTCCACATACACGCCCGTCGTCTGAGCGGCAATTGGGCCGGTATGATTGGCGTACGTCTGGTTGGGGAGTGTGCCGACATCGCACGCATCGTAGGTATAGGGCCACATTCCATCGGTGCTTGCGCCGTAGCCTGCGCGTCCGAGATTGCCCATGGTCCATGCAGCTGGCCAAAGCCCCGCGACATCGGGTGCACCGGGCAAGACCATGGATACCTCGATGTATCCGCCGGTGAAGCAGAACTGGTTCCAGGACTGGAGCATGCCGCCGCGGAAGTTGAGGTTGTGTGTGGGGATCTGGTCGAGGGTGATGACGAGCGAACCATTGGCCGTGGTGACGGCACTGGGGTCGTACCACTCGTAGTTGTCCGTGCCCCAGTAGTGCAGATCCATGGCGGTCCAGAAGGGGTCGTCGCCCGGGTAGAAGCTACGCCCGTCGCGGTTGAATTCGTCGCTAAAGACGAGATTCATCTTTCTGCCCGTACCGTCGAGTGTGGTTCGGGTGCGGACGTTGTCCGGCGTGTCGGGATCGACGAGGGCGCGGCCGATGTGCAGGTCGGCCACCTGGCCCGTAGCGTTGATGCCGCCGAGATTGAAGCCGCCCTTGGTGGACGCCTTTGGTCTAGAAAGCCACGCGATCACGGGGTACCCGCCGAACAGCGCCAGAAGTGCCACGCCTAGCAGCGCGAGCGTGCCGATGTTGAGCATGCCGCGCGGAGAGAAGATGTGCTTGGAGCTCGACTTGTCGGCGTCGGCGTCGGGCTCGTGCAGGTAGTCGTCCGGTTCGGTCTCGGCATCGTAATCGCCCCACATCTTGATCTCCTGCACGCTGTCGGCTTTGCCCGCGGGCGAGAGCGAGAGCGACACACTCGATCCGCCCATACTGCCAGCGATCTTCTTTTCGTCAAAGTAGCCCATTGTTGGCGATGCCGTGGCAGAGAGCGGCGTGCGCGGGCCGTTGGTGAAGCTGCCGGGCGTGTACGGCCTGCGCGGGGTGTTGGCAGAGTAGATCGAGCTGGCTGCATCGTCGATGTTGAGCACGGGCACGAGGCCGGTGGAGAATTGGTCGTTGTGCGAGGTCGGGTACTTGCTCTCCTCGTGCGACGCGAAGCTGCTCGACGAGCTGAGACCCTGTGCATGGTTGACTGCCAGCCCGCCGATCAAGTGGTGCGCGGTTGGTGCTTTGTACGTGAGTGCTGGCGACGCGAGCGGACTGGTGCCTGCCGACCTCGAAATGGGAGGACGCAGCCCGGAACTGCTCTGGGAAGCGCTGTCCACATCGTCAATGGCGATGGACGTCTCGATGCGCAGTCCCTTGGGGTTTGATGGCGCCGACATGTCTGCCCGGCTCTTTCGCTTTGACACGGCGCCGAAGAGACCGAGGCCGTGGAGCACCTTGGAGTAGCGGTTGGACGTGCGGTCTGTGGCAGTGGCTGGAGCTACGAGGCTTTGGCGCTCGTTGCGCTGCTGCTCGACAGCTGCGGGGATGGCGAACGCGAGATCCGGGCTGTTGTACGGCGAGTCGGAGCGAATCGCGCCACGATCAATGACGGGCGAGTCGCGTGGCGAGTCGGATGGTGGTGTCGAGCTGCGCGGCTGCGTGTGCGGTGTTGGACTGAGATGCGCGAGCTGCGGCGAATCGAGCGGCCTTGGCGTCAGTCGTGATGACGCGCTAGCACGAGCGACACCCGCGGATTGGGCAGCTTGCACGTCGTCGTCCAGATAAGGGAGGAAAGATTCTTCCGCGTTGTATGCGTTATACGTCGGTGGCTCAGTGGGAGCGTGAATGGCGTTGGACGCGACAGAAGTAAAGGAGAGCGAGATGGGAAGCTCGACGGAGCTGGCGTGCGACGCTGGACGTTGCTTGTCGAGCTCGACGTCGTCGGCCGGTGCGTGCTGCGACATGGCAGGAGCTTGTAAGCCAGCTTATGCGGCTAGACGGGACAGCGGAGATTTGGAGGTATGTGGCGGCTCTATGCTCGGCGAGGCCTTTGCAACATGGGGAGGGAAGGAAAGCGAGGTAGCACGACAAACACAGCGGGGACTCGATTGGTGATATAGTGGCAATCTCTCACGCGAGCTTTCGGACGTTACCATTGCTGTCCGGTGGGTTTGCATACGGGATCTGGACATCGCGTGTGCAGACGGACGCGAGAAGCTGTCCTGGTGCTCGACTGGATGCTGGCTGGCGCGGCCGGGCGGGTTTCGCAAACCTGTGGCTCGGCGATACCCAGTTGAGCGGCTCAGCAGCTCGGCGCGCTGGCGAGCTGGCGGCGGGGGGCACGCCAACCGGCGTTGCGGGATGGCGGAGCGGAGTGTCAATAAAAACGGAGCGTTGGCAAAGACTCGCGTCGGATTGTGCACTGGTCGTATGCTAGGCGAGACAGGAGGGATCGACAATCTGCACGCTCGCCTCGCTTTTGACACGCGATCGACACCCGTGCCCAGTGTGCGTCTCGCTTCGAGCCGGGCTCCGTTGGTACCGTTTTTGCGTATCGTTCTATGCGCACCGGCCAGTTGCGACGCACGGCACTGGATCCCCCATTCCGCAAACGGCTCTTTGCCAAAAGTGAATGCTAGCTGCATCGACGCGCTGGGCTTCACCTCAGAGATATAACTAATGCGAACAGCGCAGGCACGAAAATCCTCGCGACGGACCCTGAGCCGCGCCTTGACAGCCGCACGCGAATTCCTCTGGCCATGTAAGGGGCCGCGTAGTGTCCTCCCTCCGGTCTTTGTTCGTCGCGTCGTTGAGCCGGCTCATTCCTCAAGCGCATACAGTAGCGTCGAGCTTGCCTTGACTTGGATGAGCCGCTGCGTTCCATACACCGATGTTCAGGGGGCGGAAAGGGGACCTCAGACACGCACCGACGTTTGGAATTTTGGTCGAGTTTCGGTGCGGAAGAGCGCGTTTGGCAGGTCATCGCCGAGTTGCATGCATCCCGCACCCGCACCCGCACCACGCTCGGCCTCGATCCGCAGCCTCGTCACACCTCGGACATCGATGCCCAGACTCCCACCGCATCTTGCATCCCCCGCCAAGTCAGCCACGCACTCACGCGAGCCAGCCAGCCAGCCAGTCCGCATACTACCTTCAACCCCGTCCCCCTAACGTAGAGCCCCTTGCCACGTGGGACAGCCCGCCCGTCACAGGTGACTGAGGACGCCGATCTAACACTTTGCTGCTCGGCAAACCCCTTGCATTTCGGAGCCACCTTTTTTGAAAGCTATCTGCGATTAAAATCCAGTTGCTTCGCAAAAACAGTTGCTCTGGCTCAATTTCGATGTCAGCCTCACCATGCGAATCATCGATAGTCGTGCCGATCTGTCCGATCTCGCCGCTGCCATCATATTCAGCCACAAGCCAGCTTCGGGCCACTTGCTTGAGCTCACACACACGCGCGTCACACACAAAAGACGAATGTCACTCCGAGCAAGTCTTCAGTATTGAGCGTCTATCGACGACGCTTGGTGCCCGCACGCGCTGGACGCGAGGGTTCCGCCGCCGCTGCCGCGGGTCGGATGCTGCCTTCCTCTTCCTCGCTGTCGCCAGCTGTGCCCACCTCGCCTTCCTCAGTGCGCTGCCGCTTTCGCGGTGTGTTGCTGTTCGATGCTGCCGCTGCGGCTGTGGCTCCTGCACTCGAGCCGTCGTCCAGCTCGCCTTCCTCGTCCGAGCCCGCAACGGCCGCCGAGTCGCGTTTCCTGCCTGTGCCCGTGCCGCCGGGGCGGAAGGCAGGAGCAGACGCATTCAGCGTTGCTGCACTACCAGCTGCTGGCCGCGCCTCGTCGTCGCCAAGCGTCCTGCGTGGCGTCGACGACCCGCTCCGGCTGACGGCGGCGCTCTGCTCGCCCTCTTCCCGCTCGTCGTCCTCGCCCTCCTCCGGCTCGTCTCTGTCCTTGCCTGCACGCTTGCCGCGTCCCAATTCGGATCCATCGTCGCCCGCTGCGCCCGCATCGCCAGCTTCGCCGTCGGCATCGCCATCGGCACGCTCCACTTCACGACGCTCGCGCTCGCCCACCTCGTAGCCAACGTCGTTGCGCAGCGCCTCGAGACCATCAATGACGCCGCGCATGCGTTGTGCAGCGTCGTGCGACATGTGTGTGTACTTTTCGCGCTCGGCGCGCACCTGGTCCAGCTGCTCGCGCAGCCGCGCCAGCGATTCGTCCAGCTCGGCACGCGTGGGCAGCTTGACGATCTCGCCCGCCACCACGTCGTACTCGAGCTTGTTCTTGCGCTCGCGCCGCACCTCGTCCAGCCGCCGCTTGAGCGCGTGGATGCGCGCCTGCGTCGCCTCTTGCTCCGACTCGATCTCGCTCAGCTCGTGCGTGTACGAGCTGATCTCCACCTCGCTCGTGTTGCGTGCTATCGACGAGAGCCGCGCGAGCTGCAGCCGAAACGCCTCCAGCTCCGACTGAAACGATAGCCGTGATGCCGCGACTACTTCGGCATCCGTGCTGGAGAGCAGCAGCGTGAGCTTCTTGACCACCCGGCGCAGCGTGCGCTCGTCCACCTGCATGCGCGACTTGATCACCGCTTCTTGCTGCTCCGACGACAGCGGCTGGATCGACGCCCGCGACCCGGACGCTGCGGACGATGCCATGGCGCTCGATGTAAAGTGGGCTGTTGAGTGTGACGGCTCGTGTGTAGGTGGTGGAAATGATGCTGAATGAAGTCGGGTGTTGGGCCGCAATGGGACTGCGTGGCTGAGAAAGTAGACGGCCATCTCCGCCCTCCGATTTCCGGGGCAGAAAAATTTGAAAAGATGTTAGCCCCCCATCATCTAAACAATTCTGAAATCAGCGCGCGGCAACTTGGACGCTTTGTGCTGAGCGCCGGCGGCAGGCCCTTTGTTGGTGTGCTGGGCGCGTGCCGTATTTGACAGCGGCGCCCACCTGCATACGCATGGTGATGGCGGCGCCGCATCACAGTCCTTTGTCTCGAGTCCCTTTGTTCGTGTTCATTCTTCTGGACCCTTTCGATCCTTCCGTCTGCGCCTCAAAGCAGCTGCTCTTGAAGCGGGCTTTTGAGTGCGCTTTGAGTGCGCTTCCGTGCTCCACCACCATCCACACCATCCACCACCTGATTGCTACGACTGACACCATGCTGGTGCCAATCTTCCTGCAGCGCTGGATCCTTCTGAATGCTGTGCGCGTCTGCACAATTGTGGCATGCGCACTTGTAATCGCGTCCACCATACGCACGCTGCGTCTCAACTTCAGCCGCTACCCATCCACCCCTGCCTCGGGGTACTATTTGGGCACCGACATTCCCACATCCTTCCTGGGGGTGTTCTGGTCGACACTTCACCACGTATGCCTGTGCGTGGTGCTGGGTACGGTCGTACTCGCCGAGCTCTCGCTACCCGTGCCTGCCCTGCATCGGCTGTTCAAAAACACACTGCCCTTCTTGGGTCCGAACTGGGGCACGGCGTTTCTGGGCGTGCTCATGATGCTCCTCTCCGCCGACCTGCTCAGTCGACCGGGCCAGGGCAACTTTGCTGCAGCAAGTGCGTGGGTTCTAGCCGCGCTCGGACTGGTCAATGTTGCAACGGGCTGCGTGTGGAGAGCAAAAGCCAAGTTGCTGCGCAGCCCCATGGCGTGGAAGGCGGATGTCGCCGAGAGGATGGATAAGCTCGCCGAGGCGAAAGCCAAGGCGGAGAAGGTGTTCGATTCGCTGCCTGTGCCAGTGACCGCCAAGGAGAAGGTGACCAAGGCTGCACAGGGGCATGCGAAAGGACTGTTGGGCATGCTGGGCATGCGAAAGGAGTCTCCACAGCCGGTGCAGGAGAAGACACCAGCGCGAGACGCACATTTCACGCCAGCTGCCACAGCTGCACCGACAATCTTTACGCCGCCACTGCCGTCTGCGGTGGTCATGTCACGCTCAGCTGTTCCGCCGGCGCCATCCATCTTCTCACCGTCTCCAGCTCCAGCACCGGCACGGGCACTAGCAGTGGCACCAGCACCGGCAGCGACACCGGCAGCGGCACCAGCGTTGCACATCCACACTCGCTCGCGGTCATCCTCGTGCCTATCGAGCAGCACGGCATCCACCTCGTCAGTGTACACGCTGGACCTGCCGCAACCGCCCGCACCCACACTCAAGACGGTGCGATTCGACATGCTCACGCCACCCTCGCGCACTCCACCCGCAGAAAAGACGCTCTGCATCGATGCCACGCCGCCCAGCGCAGGGATCGAATGCGACCGTTCCCCCAGCGTCCTCGCCAGCCTCCAGGCCGCAATGCTCGAAGCCCACGCCAAAGCCTCCTCCATCCCGCCCAAGAAATCCCTCTACCTGGGCAGCTCCCAGTGGCGCCAGGAATACGCACGCACCGAATCACCCTCCCAACCCCCGCACGACGACCCAGACTCTACACACCGACCTTACACCTTTGTCTGATCTAGTGTAGAATGCCATTCCATTCGTGCTGAGCGTGCGTGGTGTCTAGATACGCTCGTAAAACAGCATGTACGCTTTGGCCTTGAGCACCTCGTCGATCGTGGCGGCGCGCACGATCGTGTCCGAGGTATACACCCATCTTCGGCCATCGTCGTGTTTGCGCGGGTCCACATCGTCGTCATCGTCGCTCGCCGTCGCCGGCTCCACGTGTCGGTGCGCATTGCTGTTCTGGCTTGCAACCGTCGGTACGGCTGGTGCCGGCTCCAGCGAGGAGGGCGACACCACCGTCGCTGATGTTGGCGTCGCAGCTCCTGTGGCATGCGACTGTTCCAGCTCGTCCAGGCTATCCCACGACGCCATCGGCTTGAGCTGCGGACGTGGCCGAACAAGCTTGGGCCCCGCCGACGACTCGCTTCCACTGCCACTCGCGACCACCGCCGACGACACCGAGCCGTCTTCGAGCGACGAAATCGACGTCTGTGGCGCAATGTCATGCGACGATCCGCCAGACACACTGCTCTTGCCCAGCGACGTCGTCGACGCCACACTCGTCATGGCCACCGACGCAGCAGGCGCCGCCGATGCTGGTCGAACAGGCACCGGTGCGGGCGACGACGTGCCGTTGCGTGCCGGTCGACTTCCGCCCAGGAAGAACTGCCCCAATCCACCCGTGTCCTTGCTGCTGCCAGCCGCGATGCTGGAGCCCGGCGGCGCAGGCGTGTTGGTGCGGCTCGTGGGTGCCGACCTGGCCACGAGCTCCTTCTGACCTTCCTTGAGCTTGATCCGATCCGACAGCACGTACGCCGTGTAATGGCCAGCCGACAGCGAGCCCTGATGCACAATCACCGCGTACAGGCGGTACTCGGTCTTGGGCCGCCTGATGATCGACGGCACAATCTCGTGGCCCGTCGACGATTGCACCTTGGGTCCTTCGTCCAGATCGCCGCCCTTGGCGTCGACTCCGTGCGCGCCGCGCGGGTGCTTGGCATTGTCGTGCAGATGCCAAGACCACATGCCGTGCCTCCTGCCCTTCTTGTCCGCGTGATGTGCGTGGCGCGAGCCGCGACCGTGCACGCCCGACACCTCGACGCGCACGTTCCGCGCGTCCACGCCCGCGTTGGTCGCCTCCTCTTCGGCACGTCGCCGGATAGCCAACGGATCGCTCGAAGCCTTGAGCCTGCCGCGTCGGTCGTATTCCTCCCTGGGCGGTGCAAGCCACGGCGTAATGTCGAGGTACTCGGGGAACGTGATCTGGTCATCGATCTTCTTGAAGCCCGCCAGGCCCGAAACAAAGCCGCGGCCAGTGGCCTGGAAGCGCTTCAGATGGAAGATCATCACGGGCGGAGCCGAGGCGATCAGGTAGCGCTTGAGCGCACGGCGAGGCAGGCTCTGCGCCGAACGCTTGGGTCCATCTCGCCCAGATGCGCGCTTGGCCGTGGCCTCGTTGCCAGCCGCACCTGGCTCGTCCGTGTCGGTGACTTCGCCGGTTGACGCGTTCGATTCGTCCATGCCGGTCGAGAATCCCGACATGTCGGTCTCGGTGCCGGTATCGTAGCCATTGTTGGGCGCAAGGCCGGTTCGCTGTTGGCGCCGCGCGGCAGCCTCGACGCTGCTGAGACTGGATCCGGAGTCCCTGCGACGACGCGTCATGACGCCGTCAGGACCGGAAGGCGGAGAAACGGCTGCTGTCTCGCCACTCGGCTTGGCATAGTCTCTGGCTATGACGCCGTCTACGCTCTCTACGCCGCCGATGGAGTTGTGGAGAGTCAAGTCGATGCTGTCAGCCGACGCGTCGGCCGATGTCATCGAAATGGTGGGAATGTCGGATCGCTGGCGGGACGAGAGCGAGGCGCTGGAGCTGGTCATGATGGAATCGACACTGCTATTGGCCAGCGTGCTCTGGCTCGTCGAGCTAGTGATCCGAGTGCCATTCACACCACCGCTGCTGGGTGGACCGGTGAGCGTGGCGTCTCCGACTGGCGCCTTGGCGCTCTTGTCGCGGTCCGAGTCGGCGTCTGACGAGCTGGGCTCGCTGGCGTCGTCGTCTTCGACGTCGGCGGCTTGTGCGCCTTTGCGACGGCGTCGGCGTCGAATCTGCTCGCGCTCCTGTGCGTTGGGCGGGTTGGCCAAGCGCCAACAGTTCTTGCAAGCAAAGCTGTTGTCGCCATCCAGCACCTCGACGCTGGTGAACTGGCGGAGAGAGCCGATGAGCCCCGTGTCGGCCTGGTCTTGGCGCACTTTTTGACGGCGTTTGGCACCTCGAGAGTGGGGATCCGGCTCAAAGTCGGCGCATGGATCCCTGCTGCGTGGATGAGCGCCGACGGAACGGAAGAGGCCGTGGAGGGGCTTGCCCTGGGCGGAAGCCGCGGCCGACACGGCGTCAAAGAGCGGCGAGGGTGTGCCGGCTTTGCGGGTAGCGGCCGAGTTGGCCGGGGTGGTGGGGTCGTCGGCCATGATGCGTGAAATGTAGGCGGACTGGTGCGACGAGGACTTGGTGGCACGGAGCGGCGGACGCATGCCGGCAGCCGAGGTGGGAGCGGCGGAGCGATCAGCACCTGGATTGGGGCTGGTCTCGCGACTGCTGGCATCTGCGGCGGGGCGAGCGCTGCCGAGCATGCGGGCGACACGGGTGCCCGTGCGCGCATCGCCGTTGTCTTCGCCTGCAGAAGCGGGAGCCGAGTCGACGTAGGGACGGGAAACGCCGCTGGGAGCCAGGGAGAGCGAGGCCATATCCGGAAAGTCGGGCTCCATCTCGCTGCCTGAGGTGGCGCCGAGCTTCTCGTGGCGGCCAGCGCTCTTCCTGAGGCTGCGCGTGCGCAGCTGGAAGCGGCCGCGGCCGGGCTCGTCGGGCGAAAGGAGATTGGCTGACTTTTTGCGCTGGAGGGCGGTCGAGTCGGCGTCGCTGGTGTCGTTCTCGCTGTAGCGCGGAGTTCCGACGGGCGTCTCGGAGTTGGATGCGGCGGCGGTGGCAGCGGCGGCCGATTTGCGGTCCATGATGGTCCGACCCTGGGTGGCGCGCCTCCAGCGATCTGCCATGCTACGCAAACGGTCTCTGCGACGCGACTTTGGATTTGCATCGTCGTCTCGCAAGCTGAGGCTGATGTCGTAAAAGTCTTCGTAGGTGTGAGAGACCTTTTTGCAGCCTTCGCAGACGACCATGCTGGCAAGCTTGCCGCAGAAAAGCAGGTCGAGGAAGGGCAAAAGCGCATCGTCATCGGTGGGCGGAGCGCCAGGTGCGACTGGGGATGTGCCGGCTGGGAGCGTGACGAGCTGCGTGTTTGGCGCATCGGAGCTGGCGATAGGGGGGCGCATCTTTTTGATGAGGTCGAGCTCCTCCATGCGGCAGGCGTCGAGCAGGTGACGCATGAGCTCGTGGCCGTCCTGTTGACCGTATTCGAGGTACTGGTCGTACTTTTTGCCGAGCTGTGTGAGCAGACGCTTTGGATTCACGTTGATGGAGCTGCGCGACTTGTGGGCGTCGGACCAGAACTTTTCGAGCACATGGCGGAAGGCGGTGTTGAGGGGCAGGTCGAGCACATCGGGCTCGTATGGCGGCGCGGCTGACGAGTCCGGGGTGGCTCGAGTGGATGGTGGTGCGGCATGGTCGAGAGGAGCCGAGTGCTTGGGTGGCTTGATGGTGGCAGCCGGATCTTGTGCTGGGAGTGTGGCGATGGAGGCGAGGGAGGAATCGAGGCTGCCGTTGGGATTGGGTGGATGGTCGATACGACGACCGTGCTCGTTGTCGCTGACGCGTAACGCTGGACTCTGGTCACGGTTGAGCCATTGGGTGTGGCGGTTCGAGGGGGGTGGTGGAGGAGCGAGGGAGGCTGGGCGTTGATCGGCGTCGGGACCCTGTATGAGGAGGCGAAAGTCGCGAGTGTTGGCGATGGCCTGGATGACCGAGTTGAGGAAGCATGTGTTGCCGAGGTTGAGGATGCCCGGGTGGAAGGAAGGGTCGTATGCGGAAGCCGAGGGCTTGGAAGGCTTGGAGGCGGAGGAGGAGGAGAAGGAGCCACCGCGAAGTTTAGGTGTGTAGGGCACGCTGGAGGTGGAAGCGGCCACGGAGTGTGAGGCTTTGCCGGGATAGAGGGGATTGACCATGACGACGACGGCCAAGTGGAGCTCAGCGCTTGTTGAATGCACAGAGCAGCAGTAGCAGCGGCGGCAGCAGCAGCAGCAGCAGCA
>AWNI01000022.1:1942720-1962944 GCA_000517465.1 Moesziomyces aphidis | reverse complement strand
AAAGAGGATTCGTTGTGATTTTTGGGTTTCCCCCCCGTTCTGAGGAAAGGGTGTGTCTGCATAGTACATGGCGGCGGAGGATGAAAAGCACGTCGTGCCCACCCACCAGCCATCTCCGTTTTGGGGTAGTGTCCTCCTTCCGATGCGATATCGGAAAGCAACGTCGTCCGACCGAGCGTGTCATCCCCAGACTGTCCAGAGACCGAGGGGGAAGGAACGAGACAGTCTCGAGGATGCGTAAATCATGCCCGGAAGAGTCGGATCATCGCCTGGAGGGGGGCACAGGGAGAAGGTGGCGGCTGTGCAGGCGTGCGTGTATAGGGGAAATGCTGCTGGAGAGAAAGAGACCGAATCAAGACCGCGACAAGAGGGACTGGATCCCGCCGTTTAGGCCGAGGCCTTCTTGACAGCGGGCGAGAGCACGTTGCGGCGCTGCTTCTTGAGCAGCATAACGTTGAAGCGGTCAAAGTCCGACAGCGAGCGGCGGGTCTTGACGGCAGCGCGCTTCTTGGCCCAGCCGGACTGCGACCACTTCTCGGCAACACCAGCCTTGTCAAAGAACTTCTTGACGGCCGTCGAGCCGGCACCACGGGGAAGACCGGGCACGCTGAGCTTGGTCAGGGTGAGGTGCTTGAAGGGGAAGGCCTGGCGGCTAACGCCGGTGGTGGGCGAGTCAATGATGGCCTGTCGAGTGAGCAAGAGCGGATCGTAGAGCAAGAAAGAGTCAGTTTGATGTTTGAGTGCGACGAAGCGTTCGACATCGGATCATCCTGTCGTCATCATCCACGTCAGAAGTTGCCAGAGTCCCGACGTGCCATCCCTCTACCCCCGAGACTGCGGGCTTCGCCGGTTGCTTTGCTGGCGACATCCTGACTGCGGGCTTTAGTTCCTTCGGAGCTCTGACAATGCCAACTTCCCAACTGCCTCCGCTCCCTTCCTCCTTGCCTCGCTGCTTCAAGACTGTCGATGTCTTTCCGTCGAGCTCCGATCTGATGACGTTGCGTGGACGATGAGGCGATGTCGAATGCGCGATGGATCCACTTACCCTGTTGTGGTCGATGACCTCGACGATGACGGCGAGCTGGCCGGCGGACGGGCCCTCCTCAACGAGGACAACACGGCCAACCTCGACGTAACGCTTGAAGGAAGCAGGCATTGTGTATGATCTGAGAGCGGTGATTGGACGATGCAGGAAAGAGTGTCGCAAGGGTCAGTTGGTGGTTGCTCGGCAGGGTGCTGGTGCAAGCGCATCAATCGCATCGGCCATCCGCGCCGCTGTTGTAGTCGGTGCAAAGAGCGCACACGTGCCAATGAACCGCCTTTGTTGGCAAGTGTCGCAGATGCCGCGGCGAAGTGCAAGCTGCTGAATGTCCTTCGTCGACGAATCAGGGCTGGCTTCTTTGGCAGTTGCGAACGGTTGCATGTAATCGTCTGAGCGATGTTTTATAGAGTGCGCCGATGAGCATATGGTTGCAGTCGCGGCTGGACTGTATCTGAAAGCGTCGCAGGAGTGCCTGTACCGAGTACTCGATCGAATGAGGTGGATAGTTGCTACGATGGCGGTCCGTATGCTCTCTGCGGCAGGCGGCAGGGTCGACACTGAATGCTTATATGGATGCGGTAGACGTTGGTGCCGTTCCGACGATGGTATGCTGTCTTAATGCTGGACGCTGCTGGCAGTTGAACCGTTTGACGTTTTGCTGACAGACTGTACTGGATCCTGGACTACGATGCGGATGGATGGCGACGATCGATGCGACCCTACGTACGGCTGGCGGCGATGGCGATGCGAGTGTGCTGGCAGGGTATACTTACGATCTTGAGTAGATGGTGATGGGCGTGACAAGGGTGGAGCTGCGAATCGCTACGATCAAGCTGGTCGCTCGCTGTCGGTGGACTGGCGCTCTTGGCTAGGCTTGGCTAGAGGCACACGGCTGCGACCTCGGTGGCCATCAATTCCTTCTGGCTGCAACACACACTCCAACCGCTGCCTCTCGGCGCAGCCCCAGCCAGCTTCGAGCATCCGCAGCCGTCGACGCTCCTGCCGCCAACCCGGAGCTCCTAGGAGAGAGAAATTCAAGCTGGGATTTTGGCTCAAAATCTGACTTGGATGGCTGCGCACGTGACTTCTGCCACAGCTTCACCGTCAATCCTTCATCATCCGCCCTCTTCTAGTCCATATCGAGCTTGCTCAATGATACCAAAGCTTATGAAGCGAATTTTATGACAGCCTAAGTGCTGTTGTGCTAGCGATACGAGCTCGAAAGGGGCAGAGTAGGTAGTGAACAAGGGCGAAAGGAAGGCCAATGGAGACGACGAAAAAGCTCGGCCGAGTATCACGTGACCAAGTGGTGGCCAATTTTGAAAAGGCGTAAATCCAATTCACCGAGCAGTGTGCCGTTGCTGCTCGTGTCAGAATCGACGCTGCAGGCTTGGGTGCCCTGAGAAGGCCAGGTGTATCTTAGCCGCGAGCGGACGTCGACAGCGGCAGCCCAGTCTGCGGTGGGGGCCGAATGGATTTGACTGGCGTGCAGGCCCATTCCGGGTTGAGGTGCGGTTGCGCGCGAGTCGCAGCACACTGCGCTCAGCTGTGACGGCCTGCCGCCCGAAGTGAGCCAGGCAGTGCGCTCGCGATCATACCGAACGAGTGACCGCTGCCGCATGCTTGCTCTTCCCCCACCAATCCTCAAGCCATCTATCAGAAGCGTAAGTATCGCGACGCCTATCGCACCATCGACACTCTGCGACCACACGACGACCACTTTCGTTGCACGACCGAACCGCACACGTACACGCACGCACGCACACTCCTCCGGCACTTGCATCGAAAGCCTGCATTCGACAATCAGGCGTCTTTGCCTCCAGCAGCTCGCATCCGTCAGCACTCCGTCCCAGAACAAGTGATCCTAATTCTCCACCCCATCTTCACCATCTCGATCTCGATCTATCGCATCCTTCCGTCACTATAGAAAAATGGTCAACGTTCCTAAGACGCGCAGGACTTACTGCAAGGGCAAGCCCTGCAAGAAGCACACGTGAGTATTCTACCGACATCAATCAGCACCAGCACAGCATCAGCACAGCACACGCCGCCGAGTACAAAGCAGACATGGAGCATTTGTGGGATGGAACAGCGCACGGTGGGAAGCAGAGCCGCCTTCCGCGACATCATCGTTGCACCTCTCCGCAGACGCACGCAGTGATGTCGCATTCGCCTGGACAGAGGCCGGAGAGGAAAGGATCGTCGGACATCAGCATCAGGGTAGCAAACGCTTCGCGCAGTGACGTCGAAAGGTTCGGATTGCACACTCCGCGTCTGTACATGTAGGACACAGGCAGACCCGCGCATCCGCCTCGAGCAGAAGAGATTGCAGCGGTAATGGTGGATCGCATCGGATTCCGCTTCTACGACACGTACTCGCGCCGTTGATCCCGGAGCGCAGGCTAGGCTGGCACGGGTTTGCAGAGATGGGCATGGATCGTTGAAAGCAGAGATTTGTGTCCGCCGTGGTCAGCAGGGCATGTTCGCTACGTGATGGTACGAGCATGCGACCTTGTAGCCCCACGATCTTTGGCGGCTGTTGTGTTGTTGTTGTTGTTGCTGCGACTGCTGCTGCTGGTTACTCAGAATCTTTCCCGGTCCCAATGCTGATGTTTGCATCATCATTGCCGCCACTCTACAGCCCTCACAAGATCACCCAGTACAAGACTGGTAAGGCTTCGCTGTACGCTCAGGGTAAGCGTCGTTACGACAGGAAGCAGAAGGGTTACGGTGGTCAGACCAAGCCCGTCTTCCACAAGAAGGCCAAGACGACCAAGAAGGTCGTTCTGCGTCTGGAGTGCACCCAGTGCAAGTACCGCTCGCACGTTGCGCTCAAGCGTTGCAAGCACTTCGAGCTCGGTGGTGACAAGAAGCAGAAGAACGCCGCTCTGGTCTTCTAAGCTCGTACCTCGCCCGCTACTCGTTCTTTCCTTCTTCGCGCGTCGTTGGATCGGCATTGGTTCGAGCAAAAGTTCCGGCAGTGTGGTTGCTTCGCTGCTCGGCTTCTTTCCGCATCATGCTGTCCATTAAAAACTAAGTCGGAGAGGGTCACCGGCTCAGGTGGCCACCTCGACGCTGTACTTTTTTTCCCATCTTCACCCCACCCTCATCTCAATGACTGCGTTGCAAGAGGTCGATCTTTGATACTTTTGCCACGTTGCATTGTCGCTGTGATATACACACACATGCACCCACACACACCCACACGCAAAAAAATAAAGCATCTCCTTTCCCGAAACTCCCATCTGCGTTGCCCCAATTCTGGATGCTGCGAATGAGGAGATACGAGTCGCTCCCGATTTCACGCGATCACGAATGGCGTAGAGGAACGGCGATGCAGGCACAAAATGTGGATTGCGATGGCAATAAAGTCTAAAGGGGGAGAGGGGATCAGGCAAAAGCAGATGTGGCGATGCCAGCGTCCTTGGCGGCGTTGACAAACTCGGCCTTGATGGCGTCCGGGCCAGAGGCAGCCTCGGCCTTCTTCCTGTAGTCGGCGAGCTTGGTGGCCTCGAGCTTTTCGCAGAGCGCATCGAGCTCGTTGAGCTGAGCCTCGATGACGGCCGGGGTGGGTGCGGCGGACTGGAAGTAGTTGTTGTCGGTGATGAGCTTGTTGAGCGCCTTCTTCTCCTTCTTGATGGCCTTCTTGGCGGCCTCCTTTGCCTTTTTGGCGTCGGCCTTGGCGGACTTTTCCTGCTCGGCAGCCTTGGCTTCTTGCTCGGCCTTGCGCTTGGCCTCCTCCTCGGCCTTCTTCTTGTCCTCGGCGGCCTTGCGCGGGTCGACGGCAGCGGCGCCGTTGACGCCGGGACGGCCCTTGTTCTTCTTGGCCTCGCGCGCCGCCTTGTCGTCGGCCTTGAACTGCTTGATGCGCGGGTCTACGGAGAGCGCCTTGTCGACGAGGTTGCGCAGACGGGCGTTGTCCTCCTTCTTTCTGCGGGCGCGCTCGTTGCGGTTCTTCTTTTCGGTGTAGCGCTTGTCGTCGCGGTTGTCGGAGCCCTCGTTGATCTCCTTGTCGAGGTACTCGAACGAGCGCCACGAGTCAAAGTTGTAGAAGAAGTCGTAGAACTCGTTGACCTGGTCGCGCGTCGAGTTGGCGTCGCCGAGCTTGGGCACGGGGCCGTTCTTGGGCTCGGAGAAGCGGCCCTCGCGCTCAAAGACGGGGCCCCAGAGCTCGTAAAACTTGTCGGCGGGCTCCTTGCCTGTGGGGACGGCCTCGTCGTCGACGCTCTCGTCGACCGAGTCGAACTGGCGACGCTTCTCGGGGTTGCTAAGGATCTCGTGGGCCTTGGCGATGCACTTGAAGAAGGAGTCGTCCGAGGTGAGGCCGGAGGAGCCGGCCTTCTTGTCCGGGTGGTGCTTGAGCACCTTTTTGCGGTGGGCGATCTTGATCTGCTCCTGGGTGGCGTTCCAGCGGAGCGAGGAGAGGCCGAGGACGGCGTAGTGGTCCTGGGTCTTCCACTCCTTGGGGTCGCGGGCGAGGAGCTCCTCGGACTCGTCCTCCTCACCGACGCCGGCGTCGTCGTCGCCGTTGGCGGCAGCGGCAGCAGCGGCAGCGGCGAGCGAGTCTGCGATGGTCTTGTCGTCCTGGGCGAACGAGAGGCGGTTGAGCTCACGACGCTTGTGGGCGAGGAAGGCGGGGCCGACGGGCTGGAGGGTGTGGGTGACGGGAGCGGCGAGGGTGGAGGCGGAGGACTGGCCGGGCTTGAAGCCAGCGGGAGCCGCCTGGAGCTCGAAGGGGAGGTCTACGTAGACGGACATTGCGACGATCGACCGGGTTGAGGATGGATGATGGCGAAAAGGCAAGTCATGAACACACGCAGCGCTGTGACACGTTTGGCCTCATCAGCCTCGGTTTCAGCTCCAGCCTGCTTCAGCCTGCTTCAGCGTTCGAATCTTCCAAAGTGGCACTGCCTAGCCCGTGTTCAGAAAATTTTCCGAAATCGCTGCTGAAATACTTGTCTGAACGTGTTAGCTCAATCTCACTCTGACAAATTTACGCCTTTTTTTGGAAGAATTGTTGGCGGCGCTGTTTGACTCGAATTGTCGATTCTGCGCCCACGCTGCTGCGCACCAGCGGAATCCAAGCGTTAGACCAACACTCCTCTCGTTCTCGCTCTCGTTCTCGCTCTCGTTCTCATCCCCATCCCGCATCCACCACTCCCACACATCCAGCATGATCGACCTCCTTCTCCTCCAACCCGACAAGGGCGGAAACCCTCAGCTCGTCAAGGACTCGCAGAAGAAGCGCAACGCTTCCGAGGAGCTCGTCGACGAGGTGCTCGCTCTCTACAAGAACTGGGTCACGCTCCAGAAGGACCTCGACGTGGCACGCCGCGACGTCAACGCCGTCCAGGCAGAGATCACCAAGCTGCGCAAGGCCAAGGAGAACGCAGACGAGCAGATGGCCAAGAAGAAGGAGCTCGACGCCAGGGTCAACCAGCTCAAGCCCAGCGTGGTGCAGGCCGAAAACGAGATGAAGTCCAAGGCGATGCAGATCGGCAACATCGTGGGCGACAAGGTGCCCATCTCCAACACCGAGGACGACAACGCCGAGATCCGCAAGTGGCATCCGGACGGCCCCAACGCCCAGGTCGAGAAGAAGGACGGCATCCTCAGCCACCACGAGGTCATGTACCGTCTCGAGCTCTTTGACACCGAGCGCGGCACCAAGATCTCCGGCCACCGCGGCTTCTTCCTCACCGGCGACGGCGTCGACCTCAACCAGGCGCTCATCAACTACGGCCTCGACTTCCTCCGCAGGAAGAGCTACAAGAAGATCATGACGCCCTTCATGATGCGCAAGGAGGTCATGGCCAAGACCGCCCAGCTCGACCAGTTTGACGAGGAGCTCTACAAGGTCACCGGCGACGAGGACGACAAGTACCTCATCGCCACCTCCGAGCAGCCCATCTCGGCGCTCCACTCGGACGAGGTCTTCACCGAGCCCGCCAAGCAGCTGCCCATCCGCTACGCCGGCTACTCCACCTGCTTCCGCAAGGAGGCCGGCTCGCACGGCAAGGACACCTGGGGCATCTTCCGCGTGCACCAGTTCGAAAAGGTCGAGCAGTTCTGCATCACCGACCCGGCCTCGTCGTGGGAGATGCTCGAGCAGATGCTCGCCAACTCCGAGGAGTTCTACCAGTCGCTCCAGCTCCCCTACCACGTCGTGGCCATCGTCTCGGGCGCGCTCAACAACGCCGCGGCGGCCAAGTACGACCTCGAGGCGTGGTTCCCCTTCCAGGGCGAGTACAAGGAGCTCGTCTCGTGCTCCAACTGCACCGACTACCAGTCGCGACGCCTCGACGTGCGCTGCGGCTTCAAGAAGCCCGGCGACACCAAGCCGACGTTTGTGCACATGCTCAACGGCACCCTCTGCGCCACCGAGCGCGCCCTCTGCTGCGTCGTCGAAAACTGGCAGACACCAGACGGCCTCAAGATCCCCCCTCCCCTCCAGCCCTACATGGGCGGACGCGACTTCCTCCCCTACCTGCGCGAGCTGCCCAAGAACACCACCAGCCAGAAGAAGAAGTGAGCCGCTTCGACATACATGTAGTTGTTCCAACGGGTCGCCAATGCATCCACACCATTTTCTACACAAGAGTCTATCTATTGCGGTTGGTGAGGTCAGGCGAGCCACTCGTGGGCATGAGTTGCCTGTTCGGCGATGAGAAGGTCGATGGTATCGCCAAAGTAGCTTTCGCCTTGCGACTCGAGCGCGCTGATGCACTGGCGGTGGCCGTCTGCATCCCCGAGCACGTGGCACATGTAGCCGACGGGTGCGATGAAGCTCTTGTCCGAGTAGTCCACCAGCGCCTTTACGCCGTGGCTGGCGTTGAGTTGGACACCCGCGGGGATGTTGGGGAAGCTAAATGCGGGGATGGAGCGGGCCGAGTGATGGGCGTGTTGCAGCAGGGGTAGGATGGACGTATCGCCCGTGACGGCGAGGTAGTGTGCAAGACGCCATGGTGTGCGACATGCGTTCCAGTTGAGATCCCCATCGTGCTCCGACTCGAGCAGTTTGCCCTTGGCGGGCTGCCACTGTCCGGCGCCATCTCCGCTCTTATGTTCGAGAAAGTCCGGTAGGAATCCCGTGGCTCCTCCACAGCTGAGAGCGGTCTGCTTGGTGCGTTGCAGCACCCACTGCCACTTTTGACGCTGCGTGGCGTCCGAATGCTGGCGACTGAAGAGTGCGAATGCAGAGAGGATAAAGTCGCTGGTGCGTGTGGCATCGTACAACCTTCTCCCCTCTGCCGAATCGCGATTGGCCCAATCACCCAGCAACGGCGTACCCAGCTCTGGATGAATCGTGTACTGCAACACTGCACTTGCGATCCGATCCGCTTCCACCCTGTACCTCTCCTCGCCAAAGATTCGCGCTGCGAGGTAGAGCGATGATGCGATATCAATGTCTCCGTCCGTAGCCGAAGTTTTCCCGTCCTCTTCCACGAAAGGTTCGACGCGGCCCGCAGACGGTTGGTGCGGGGAGCGAATTTGCCAACACATCAGCCCGCGCTCGTTGCGAAAGTTGAGCAGGAACGTCAAGAGGCCGTCAAAGTCGGCGCGGTTGCGGTGCAGGGCCGAGATGAGCATCGCATAGCCGTGCGCCTCGGAACAGGTGATCGCATTGCCGTTGTCGCCCCGCGCATTGTAGTAGCAGTACACGCCCGCACCGCACGAGCGGAGGTACGTATCCCGCCAAGCAACATACTTGGCCTCCATTATGAACCCGCTGTGGCTGAGATCGTGGGGTAACAGGACGGAGGGAGGAACGGGTGGAAGCGAGTTGGCGAGGTGAGAAAGTGTTGGTTCCACGCACCTTCTCCAGCCGAGCTAAGGCTTCTGGCACGTACAGCCACGCCGCGCACCAACCGCCGGTTCAGGGTCCAACCCGCCGCTTCTTCTCAACCAAACTCGCATCGACCATCCCACTCGCCTTTTCCACTACAGACCGCTCTCTGCACACATACGCAACGAGATGGTCTGTGTGAGAATATCGATTGGATTGAGAGAGAAATGCAAGTGGATGCACATGGGGGGAATGACGAGTCGACATAATGTACAACGACAGGTTGGTTGGGGAAATGTATATGATGGAGACCGGGGCCGTTTCCATGGATCCCTAGTGATGACATCTCGTCGCGCTGTTGCGGAGGATGCGACCATTCGTGCTAGGTGCGCACGGCGGGGGAGTACGACGCCGGGGCTGGTTTCTCGAATCCAGCACAGGGGAAAAGCGTGAGGTTCTCTTCGTGACATGTGTCCATCACGGAATCATTTTGGGGGGTGGAGGAAACGCGGCTGGAACAAGATCGAGCGACTTGGCTTAGTAGAAGTAGCCGAGGATCTTGCCGGCAACGTGCTTGCGACGGGCCTCCTCGTGGTCCATGATACCGGCCGAGGTGGTGAGCACGACGTAGCCGAACGAACGGGCGGGCAGGAGCTGCTGCACCCAGTTCTCGATCTGGCCGAGCTGCACGTTGAAGCGGGGCGAGATCACACCGCACTTGTTGATGCGGCCGTTGAGCTGGACAACGACCTTGCCCGAGCGGTGGTCATCGACCTCCTCGAACTCGCCGATGTAGCCTGGATTTTGCATCAATCACAAAGTGACAGTTGAATCAGTATCGCTGTCTTCTCGACATGAATGCAGCGCCACGAACGGAGAGCGAGAGCGAGAGTGGGAGAGCGAAAGGTTGGACATGTGGCACGCCGAAAATTTGCGCCGATGAGGTGGAAGTAGTGCCTCTCCACGCGGTAAGCATAGCAATTGCCGACTTTACTTTCCCGGAGCCTTAAAGATGAACGCTGGTGTGGGCCTCCGAAGACGCCAGCCAGATGCCCATTAGTTATAACTCCGGAGTCCTCCTCCTGTACGACCCCTCTTCTGCCTCTGTATCCTGCCGATGCTTTACCTCCTCTTCTTCCTCCTCCTCCTCCCCCTATGCCTGGTGCTGCTGTCCATGACTGCATGATGTCCACCCTGCTGATGTCGATGTGTTGTCCAAGTGCAATCGGGGAAGGAATAGTGAAAGAGTATGTGCGTGGGGATGATCGAAACTTACCGTGCTTCTGCATGACCGAGAGGAACTTGATGACGACCTTGGACGAGGGTCGGACAAGCACCTGGCGCTTGCCCTTGCGCTCGGCGTTGACGATGGAGTTAAGGGCGTCGTTCTGTGGACGGCGAGGTGTGAGGGAAATCGTCAGGAAGCTGTCGGGTGACGACGCGATGTGTGGTGGGGACGGATACTTACGAGAACGGAGATGCGGACCATGATGGGCGATTATGTGATCTGCTGGGCAGGTACAGGCAAAGGTTGGCAGAGGGATGGCGGGTGTTGGTGGTTAGTTGATGACCTGTTCTGCACCAGCCGCGACTACCAATGACGTTCCCAGACGAGCCAAAGACACAGGGGTTGCCAAAAGTTGGATCTGGAGAGGTACAGGTCGGATGACACTCGGGCGTTCGTGGCACCGTGTCGATGCCGGCGACGCAAAAGGCTGATTAGGGCGGAAGCGATGTGCTGAAGACGTCGTCGTGCCTATTGCAAGCACACGTCGGGTGCGATGCTGAATCTTTCGGTGCTCGGATGTGAATCGAGTCGAAAGACTACAGGCTGAACGCAATGATCGTCGATGAAGCCCTCTGGCTTTTGGATGTGTATGACTTTAAAAAAGATGGAGAGGCGACTGCTGGTCTCATCCAAAGTCGGTAATGTGCATGCATGCTGTATATGCTGGCGTCGGCATCATTGCGGGAGTGGCTGCGTGTGTCGATTCATGTGCTTCGGTCGTCGGCTGAACAGATGCTGCGGCGGTCGGAGCAACCCTGTGTGTGTACTGCGCTGGGAGTGTCGTTGGATGCTATTGGAGCTGCTACTAACCTTGACGAGGTGGTGAACGGTGACCGGTTGATGAAAGATGGAGGCAGGAGAAAGAAGGCAGCGCAACGGCGACGACTAGCCTCCTCGCGCCCGACACGCCTCGGCTGGCAGCACACAGCAGCGGCGCTTCTGGCTTCGCTTCTGGCTTGGCCCCGATGCCAAAGCGGCCTCCTGGCTCGGCTTGCTGCCTCGCCCTCGCATCGCAGGCTGCTGCCGTGTCCAGTGCCGTGGCCTTCAGCACGCACCCTTTGCAGATCTTCGAAGCTCACGTCTTCTGCAACGCACTCTCGCACTCCTCACCGTCGCGCGCCAAATCTTCGCAGGCGGTCCCAGAGGCTCGGAAAAACAGGGCAGCAGACAGGCAGCGCGTCCGATCCACCCAATTTCAGGCCGCAGACACGCATATCTCGAATTCGAGCGTTTCGCAACGGTCACGTGCCAAGCTCGGCCGAGGTCGGTCTCAATCAGAAAATTGCGACTGAGGCCTCTTGCCCAACGTCACGAAGACTCGAGCTCCACGACGGGGAAGCAGGTCTGAGGTGAGAGCCAGCCGGCGTGAGCCAGAGCGGGTCGTGGTGAGCTGCCAGATTCGAGGCGGGCAAGGCTCAAGACGGCACGAGTGGCATAGCGGATAGTGGACTGGCAGCCAGGCCCGGCCAAGGCTCCGAGGGCCACAGCCTAGGTGCGCCGGGCTGCGAGTGACGCTCGGTCGCGCTCTGGATCATCATCCTTCTCCTCACGATCACACTTTCCCGTCACCATCCTCTAACTTCAAGAATCATCCAATATGGTAAGCATCGTCGTCCAGCATTCGACAGCGAGCACGACACCACCCACGGCAACAGCATCAGCATCGGACACAGCAGCAGCATCGACACCTACCTCGGCAACCCAGTTCAGCAAGCATAGGCTTCCGAATCCCAGTAGAGCCAACTACGGCATGCCATCATCATGTTCGACGATCCCGCCCCATTTCAGAACATGCCGCGGAAGTTGCAGACGATAGACAGCAACGACCAGACATGACAGTGTCAGCAGAAGATAGCATGGCCGAAGTGCAACCGATGTTGGAGTACCTTCAGCCTCGGACGAGATCGCAACGGCCGTCCTGTTCAATCGAACAGGCGGCTTGACTCTTCATGATGGGCCTCTGAAAGGACTTCACACTCCAATCAGTCCGACGCACTGCCAAGACATCGATCGATTGCAGTCTCGATCGTGCGAAACACGCCTGTACCAACGTCATACTTCGATCGCAGAGTGCACATTCAGACACATCCAGCACCACGAACGAGACTCGCGCCGCATTCGTATCTCACCGCTGGAGCAACGGTAGAATCACACACGTTCAGTTAGATGATCAGGCCGACTCCTTTCGACATCAGCACCGCGCGACTCCCGCAAGAAACGCGAACAGCATCGCCAACCGTCTCGACATCCAACTCCACCAGCTCGAAGCGACGACCCTGTCGTCTGTGCGCTACTTGTCGCTCTCGCTGCCTCGCCAACCGTGCGATGTCACCGTACTTGCTCGCTGTCGAAAGCTCTCGACCCGTACACACTGTGAAGCTCGCGCAGAATGCTGACTTCTCCCTTTGCGCTCGTCATGCGATTGATCACCACCTTGTAGGGTCGCGTTCGTACCAAGACCACCAAGCGTGCCTCGCGCGTGCTCATCGAGAAGTACTACCCTCGTCTGTCGAGCGTCGACTTCCACCAGAACAAGCGCGTCATCGATGAGGTCGCCATCATCCCCTCGAAGCGTCTGCGCAACAAGATCGCCGGTTTCACCACCCACCTCATGAAGCGCATCCAGCGTGGCCCCGTCCGCGGCATCTCGTTCAAGCTGCAGGAGGAGGAGCGCGAGCGCAAGGACCAGTACGTCCCCGAGGTCTCGGCCCTCGACACTACGGCCCCCGGCTCGCTCGAGGTCGACCCCGACACCAAGGACATGCTGCGCTCGTTCGGCTTCGACAGCCTCCCCGTCAGCGTCACCGCCCCCGTCACTGCCTACCAGGCCCCCGAGCGCCGTGGCCGCCACGTCCCCGGTGCCGGCCGCCGATAAGCGCATCGCCTCTTGCGATCGCCCTTGTCCCGCTCGGCTTCGGTTGCCTTCGAGAGTCTGGCGCCAGATGGTGAATCGCTGCACATCCGCAGCTCCGTCTCGCAGTAGCTTCTCGGAGGTCATGTACCACCATCTCCCCTCCGCATATTTGATCCGCGTATAGGCTGCGTCAACCTGCGGCTTGGACGTCGGATCGCTTCATCTCTTCCACACACGCACACACACACACACACGCACACATACACATGTCTTTTCACTGTTGTATTGCAGCTCTTCCCTCTCACCGTTGGGAAACGCACACGACCCAAAAATCAANCACACACACACACACGCACACATACACATGTCTTTTCACTGTTGTATTGCAGCTCTTCCCTCTCACCGTTGGGAAACGCACACGACCCAAAAATCAAACCGGGCTTCCTCGCACACGAGGGGTCCTTTTAGGCTCCGTCAGTTGCCTTTTGTGCGTCTCGATCCGGTGAGATTGTTGCGTGCAGTTCAGTGTGGTGGGGGTCCATTGCGTGATGTTGGCGTGTCCGAGGAGGGCAGCAACTGTGGCCAATCAACGAAAGTGTGCGAGATTGCACCTTAACAGTATGCATAAAAGCGCGTGCGCGTCCGGGACGTGAAATCCCTCGGTCGTGATTTTGAGTGCAGGACCCTGAACACAAAAGTCTCGCCTCACGACGCGGAGCATTGGCCTTGCCTCAAGACTGTATCGCCTCGCCTCGACACCACCACACCCTCACAACCATTCGAAAGCAATGTTCCAGTCGCCTGGGACCTGAGCGATGGCCACGACCACGAGCCACGCATCCCAATCGTGCCAGGCCGGGTCATGAAGCTCACACTAGCTGTGCTGCCTCGACGCTTCTCGATTCCAGGCTGCTCACGGCTCGGACTCGTGCCGCTCAGCGCATCACCACTATCGCAGAAAGCTGTTTTCGATCTCAGAGGTAGCTCGCTACACGGGCGACGGGGAGGTAAAGGGTGGTTCGAGATGCCGGCGCGCGCTCGGGCCAAGAATCGGCCGCCCAAAACGTGGGCCTCGACACACCAAGCGCGAGCACAGGGACAGCAGCAGCGCCACAGCTCCACGACGGCCAGCAAGCAATCAAGATACAGGCCGCATCAGTGGAAGATCTCGCCCGCAAAGGCGGCCAAGGAGGCCGAGCAGGAGAGGCTCGAACGCGGGCTGGACATCTACACCCACACTGTTCCCGCTGGCCCCGAGGTAGCGACAGGTGCAGACTTCCTCCTGGCGCGATCCAAGCCTTCATCCGATTCCGTTGCTGCGGTTCCTCAAGATTGGACAGCTCCGGCGCGGCTCAAGACGCCGCTGCTAGCATACACGGCCGACTATGACGAGGCTGAAGAGCTGCTCTCGTGCCTCGGGCCCGGGCCTATGGGCCTGGATCTGGAATGGAACTTTACACGCTTCGGCGGGGCGAACCGCACGGCGCTGCTGCAGCTGTGCAGTCCGAGGATGATCCTGGTCATCCACATGTCGGCCATGTCGCACCGCGTGCCACCACTGCTGCGCACGATCCTGCAAGACCCGAGCATCATCAAGACGGGCGTGGCGGTCCGGAACGACGCGCTCAAGCTGCAGCGCGACTATGCGATCCACATGCGCAACGTGCTCGAGCTGAGCAACCTCGCCAAGCTGGCGCAGCCGGCGCGGTGGGCGAGCGTGGGGACGCTCATCAGCCTGCGCGACCTCACACGCATCTACCTCGGCCGACGGCTGCGCAAGGGCGACGTGCGCGTGAGCGACTGGGAGACGTTCCCGCTCGACCAGGAACAGATCGAGTATGCGGCGAGCGATACGTTTGCCAGCCTGGAGGTGCTGCGTGCGATTGCAGAGTACTTTACCCCCACGCCACCGGACAAGGAACGAGACAGAGGAGGAATGCTCGCAAAGCTGGACGAGATTGATGCGTCGGCGCAAAGACAGGCGACGAGGGAGCCGCTGGATCTGGCGAGCGCGCTGCGATTGAGTGCGTACGATCTGCTTCAGGAGCGCATGCAGCTCACAGCGGCCGAGACGCAGAAGCAGCAACTGCGCACCGCCTTACGCGAGCTTCGGGCGCCAGACCAGCCAAAGGAGCCGATCAAGCAGAGCAAGCCGATTCAATCGCCGAAACCCGCTGCAAGCGTCGCGTCCACCCTACCGCCGCGGCCGAAACGCAGGGCGGTAGCTGCAAAGCAAGACGAGGGGGAGAGCAGCGACGAGGGAGTGACGGTGACGCGTGTGCTGCTGGCGCACGACCGGGCCATGCATCGGTGGCTGTACTCGAGCGAGACGATCGTGCAAGTAGCGGCGGGGAGCAGCATCAAGCCGACGACGGTGGCGCAGTACCTGCTGCGTGCGCTCATCGTTGCCAAACGCACCGCATGGCAGGGCGACGCCGAAGCCAAGCAGCTGCTGAGCCGCTTCTCGCGCGACCACCAATGCCGTCTCGACACCGAGCTCAAGGCGGTGGGCGCGGTGGAGCGCAAGCGGTACCGCCTGCTTGCCAAGAGCTTGGGCTGTTCCGATGTGTCCGAGTCCGCCAAGAGGCGCGGCAGCCCTAGTCTGTCTGATGACGAGACGAGCGCAGACGCACAGGGACCCGCCGCAGTCACATCGCCGGTGGCCAACAGGGCGGTGTCGCCAATCGAGGTGGCGGAGAGCGATGACGAGGTAGACGTGGTCGAGACGAGTCGCTAGTTTTTTATGTTTCGCATAGAGCTTCACTGTTGTACAATACCAAAACCAACACAAATACCTGGGGGAAGAATGTCAGGCCGAGATGGCAGTGGCGGATGCAGCGCCTGCAGCTGAAGCGTCCTGCTGTGCCTTTGTTTGGAGAGCGACGATCTGTTGCAAGCCGAGTCCAAAGTCAGCACGAGTGCCTACGAAGTAGAGTACAGAGCAACAGCTCAGCGACGCACCTCGATCTTCTTCTTTTCGGTCTTTTCGTTGAGATCCTTGATCTGCGCCTCTACGCGCTCGCTGTAGGTGACATCACAAAGATGCTGGTCAGTACCAAAAAGCTAGCTGGAAGCTGGCTGCGCGGACGTACATCTCGCCCTTGATGAACTCGATGCGCTTGTCGACGTTGGTTTTTGCCTCGACCTGGTCCTGCTTGACGAGTACGGGTCCGATGAGTTTGTACACCTCGTTGTTCTGCGTGAGCTTGCTGAACTCCTTGGCCACCTGTTCGTTCTCGCGCAGCTGCGAGTCGAGCTGTTGGCGCGCCTCGACGGCGGTCTGGAAGGCTGTCATGCAGGCGCACAAGCGTGCCGGTTGTCAGCTCGTTGGTCAATCAAGCTGGACTAGGAGCGAAGACTTACAAGCTTGAAGCTTCTGGTACTCTGTTACTGCTGCCTCCATGTTGGGTGTGTGTGTGTTTGTGAAAGTGATACCGAGGGTGTGGTGGTGAGCCTGAGACGAGCAAGAGCGTATCGCGCGAGTCTCGAGGTGGAGAGACCAACACAGCCGAGTTGCAAAGGCCTAACATACGGTGAAAATCGCGAGACCCTGTTGGCCGCTTTTGACGGCTGAAGCGCTGCTCGAAATTTGAGCGTTTCAGAAGAAAGTGGAGGCTCAGCTTTCCCACCACCACTCACTACATCATCAAGCGATGGCTACAACAGACGCTGCACCGGCCACCAACGGTGCAAGCAGCCCCGAACAGGCTCAGGCTCAGGCTCAGGCTGCGGCTGTCCAGGTACCCAACAGCCCCTCGAGCGCCTTCGCCGCGCTCACCCTCGACGATGCTGCGCCCTCCAGCTCCTCGTCTCATTTCACGCCCGCACACCGCGCCGAGATCGACGCAGCCACCAAGCTCGTTGCTGCCCTCGATGCGGCGCGCAAACAGCCCAAGCCGCTGATCAGATCCACAGGACATCGCGTCGATGTACCCGCAGGAGTCGCCTCGAACACCGGCGCGGACCATCACCATCTGCTCTCGTGGAAGGTCGCCGAGTTTGCCTACCGCAAGGCGACGGGCGTCGGGTCGGAGCTGCCCACGCTCGCAAGAGGCCTCTTTACAGAACGCGTCGACACGGGCTCAGATGCTGCAGAGAAGCATCGCATCGTGGTGCGCGGATACGACAAGTTCTTCAACCTCGGCGAGATGCCGTGGACCAAGCCGCCGTCGATCGAGCGCTTCACAACTGCCCCCTACGTGCTCACATTCAAGGAGAACGGATGCATCATCTTTGTCGCTGCGCTCTCGGCCAGTCACATCGTCGCTACCTCCAAGCACTCGCTCGGTGGTCTTGCGGGCGCCGAGGTGACGCATGCGCAGAAGGGGCGCGAGTGGCTGCTCAAGCACCTCGCCTCCGTCGGCCGCACCGAGTCGCAGCTCGCTGCCGAGCTGTGGCGCCGCAACGAAACCGCCGCCTTTGAGCTGTGCGACGATGACTTTGAGGAGCACGTGCTCGCCTACGACCGTGCGCGCTCCGGCCTCCATCTGCACGGCCTCAATGCCAACGCCGCCAAGTTTGCCACGCGGCCCATGCCGGACGTCGACGCATTCGCAGAGGCGTGGGGCTTCATCCGCACACGATGGATCGAATTGCCGTCGCTGCAAGAGGTGCAGCGCGTCACCGCCGAGATCGAACAGACGGGCGCATGGGAGGGCGAGCCTATCGAGGGCTTTGTCATTCGCACCCACATGCCCGCACCGCACCAGCTCGAGACCATCAAGGCCGATCCAGACAACACGGCCGTGAGCCCGCCATACGCACCAGGGCAGGCGTGGTTCTACAAGGTCAAATTCGACGAACCTTACCTCATGTACCGCGACTGGCGCGAGCTGGCGCGCAAGATGCTCAAGGAGAAGGAAGACTGGCAGGCCAAGGTCGCCGCCACCCAGCAGCCGACCAGCGACTCCACGCCAGCTGCCGAGCCTGACAAGGTGGAAGAGCCCGGAACCAAGGCGGAAGAGCCAGCTGAGCAGGCGAACGAGAGAGGTGGCGAGGGCCCGTCCAAAGCCGCGCTGAAACGCGAGAAGAAGCGTCTCGCCAAGCAGAACGCCAAAGAAGCCGCCACGGCACGAGCAGCCGCGCAGGCAGCCGGCATCCTGCCGCCGTCGCCACCACAGCCGCGAGCGCGGCGTCCCGAAACGCTCGCATTCATCGAGTGGTGCTACGACCGGCTGTACGGCAATGCGTCCAAGTCGATCGCGCCGCAGCCTTCCTTGTTCGCAGGGCTGACGCAGAACAAGGGCATCATTGCCATGCGCAACGCATTCCTCGCGCACCTCGCCAGCGCTGCCCCGGTCGCCGCCGCTGCGCCGGCGGAGAAGCAGCCGGACACGCGCGCGTTTAGCAAGACCGTGCTGGCGCCCGTCGCGGTGCCGGGGTGCGGCAAGACGGTTCTGGCCGTGGCGCTGCACGAGCTGTTTGGCGTGTCGCACGTGCAGTCGGACGAGTTTAAAGCAAAAAAGGGCTTCCTGGGCGCGGTGGAGCGCGACATCCGGGCGCATGCGACCGAGTCGCACGTCGTGTTTGCCGACAAGAACAACCATCTCCAGCAGCACCGCGACGACATGGTCGAGCTCGCCCGCCAGCTCTCCATCCCACCAGCAGGGCCGCAGGGGAAGAAGGGCAAGGCCAAGGTGGATGTGGGCAGGGTGAGGACGGTTGCGCTGGTGTGGGATCTGGATTCCGTGCCGTTGAACACGCTGCACCGGCTGTGTGCGGCGCGCATCGAGGCGAGGGGAGACAACCACCAGACACTCGTGGCAGATACGGCCGAGGGGGCGGTGGCAGGGATGCGATCGCACGAACAGATCCTCTGGCGCTTCCTCGAGGCGCTCGAACCGTTCCACAGCGCACACGGCAAAGGCGAAGGCTCACAGGGCTATGGGGACGCCAGCTTCGACCATGTCGTCCAGCTCTCCGTGCGCGCATCCGCCAAGGACAACCTCTTGACCATCATCAAGGCCATGGGGCCCGTGTTGGGGTGGAGCGTGCCGGGTGATGCGCGGGTCGAGGCGGCGCTAGCCAAGGCTGTCGACTGGAAGGTGACGAAAAAGTCGCGCGCCGACAAGAAGGACGAAGCGGGCGTGAGGTACTTTGGCCTAGCGGTCGAGCTGGATGTGCGGGCTACGTTGGACTCGCTCTTTGCGGGGAGGGAGGATGAAGCGGCGCAGTTCTACACGAGTGTACGGGATGGGGGGAGGGTGAATGCAAGGCCGCATGTGACGTTGGTGCATGGAAGCAACCGCGCTGCGGAGGGGGAGGACAAGAACGCAAGCGATGCAAAGTGGGACTTTTACACGCGGCTGCTGTCCAACGCCAGCCCCATCGGCACGCTTGGCACCGTTGGCGGGGGGACGTTTGAGGTGGAGTTGTCGACAGTGCTGTATGAGCGGGATACACTTCTTACGTTCCCGATTGATCGCATCACGCCGCCGCGTGAGCTGGCTGACGAGTTTGCGGTGCTGCATACCGATTGGTATCCGCACATTACCATCGCCACGCGCGATGCCGAGGTTCGGCCCTACCTTGCGCACAGCGTCGTACAGCACTGGCGTGAGCGCGGCAGCAAGGCGGTCGAGCTCAAATTAGGCACGCCCGTGGTGGCGGAAGCGAGGGTGTTTGGTATGTCCTAATCGACCACCCTGCAATGCAAGTGCACATCTGTATCGTTGTCTGGTATCCAGGCCTGATGGTTCACGTTCGACAAGAGCGGATAAGCGATCGCTCACACACATCAAATCCCTGTATGTGTGACGTCTGGCATGCATCAGGATGGATCGCTTGAGCTGGTTCGGCACTGTCATGCTGACCTCTGCCTCGCCGAGACTCGACGCTAAACGCGCCAAAGCTCGAGCGAGTCGCTCAGCTTCTCCAGCTCCCATACTCTACTCTCAACATCAGCCTCCGTGGTAAAGATCAGCACGATTCAGCCATTTCCCGACGGACGGCGTCGCAACTCTTGGCCTTGTCCTCCTACACATCATGCTGGTCTGCAAGCCGTCACCCTCACAAAATCAAGTCGTCAGCCGTCGAACCGCAAATCCATCGCAACACCAAGACCACACTTTCGACACACTTCTCAAACGCTGGCCACTCGAGCCGAAATTTGCACACGAGCTTCAACACCAGGCAGAGCGGGTGCGGTTGCGAAGAGCGGATGAATTGATCCCCATGAACAAGAAAAACTGGCTGAATAGAACCCTTGACAGTAGATGAGAGCGCGAGAGCGCGCGAGAGAGAGAGAGAGAGAGA
>AWNI01000022.1:1870462-1886668 GCA_000517465.1 Moesziomyces aphidis | reverse complement strand
TTTCAAGGTTCTATGGCCGCAGATGTCAGTCAGCCGGTCAGATCGGTATATAAACGTGTGCAATTGCAGAGAGCCGGTGGGGCTGCCCCGATTCTTCAGCCGATGGGGCGTTGGATGGCTGGCGCGGGGACGATGCGCGTGCCTGCAGGCTGTGGGGCGGTGAATATTCGAGGAATGTCGCATGTCACTTTCTGCCACTTTGTCGTGTTGTGGTCGATCCTCACCTCCGCCTGCTTCCGCAAATGCGGTCCTTGCCCCCAGCTGGGGTGGTGGTCGCTGGCTGCAGCATGCGTCTGCGTCCGGCGTCGGGGATGTGCGCCGAGTGACATGCGTCGTACGTTGTGCCGGCCTCTATTTTAACCCTCCTCTATCCTTAGCCGCAAGGACACGCGTGGGGAAAAGCCGTGAGCAGACACGCAGGATGGACACGGACGGTGGATGTAGCTCGCCTCTGCTTTGACGGCGGCTGCGTTCCGGATCGCTTCCGGCGACCGCTACAGCATCTACGACAAGGGCGATCCGTCGGCTGCTGCCTGTCTGGGACGCCAACAAACAAGCCAGCCAACCGCATCATGCGCGCAAAAGCATGCACACGGGAGCGCAGCATACGGATGCCTACTTTCCCAACGTGGTAAAGACAGCCAAGCCACAAGTAAGGCCCGCTCTTGATGCGTCGATGCTTCAATAAAAGGTCAACACCGCCAGGTACGACGTCGAGCATCGGTCTTGGATACCTCTCCTTTCCGCTCGCTCCTCCTACGATACCACCTTCTACCCGCCACCTATACACCACCAACCAAAACTTGTTGTCGTTTATCGACATCCACCCGCATCCAAAGCACAACAGAAATGAAGTCGACACTGTTCGCTGGTACGGCGACGGCACTGGTGGCGATGCTTGCCATCTCCACGACATCCGCTGTGCCCGTCGGCATGGAGAAGCGACTGTAAGCACGCAGTCTCTGCACCACACACGATGGAGATGAGATACTGACTCCGGAGGACTTGACAGGATGATGGCATTGTCGCTGGATGCACAGCCTACGTTGCCTGCACTGGACCTGGGACTGCTACCGACGCCTACGCTGCCAGCCGTCGCGGGGCAGATCGAGAGCATGATCACCCAAGTCATTGACGGCGTTACGCAGCTCATCCCCACCATGATCCCTACGCCCACGGCACCCATGATCGTCGCGGGTCTTTCACCCGACATCGTCGTTGCCGCACCCACCCCGGATGCACAGATGGAGGCGGACGTGGTGGGAAAGCTTGCGCTGAATGCGCTTGGATCGTTCCCCGCCATGCTCATGAAGAACCTCGCCGAGATCCAAAGTGTCGCTAGCTCGATCATCTCGGTCGCTGCCACCGCGACACCCGTGGCGGTCGAGTACGTCACCACGGAGAACGGCAAGGAATGTACCAAGACGTCGACGATCCCCGTGCCGACGTTCGCGACGACGGGCGTGATCAACCCGCTCTCGATCCTTGCACAGGCGCTCCCGAACCCCACGCCCATCATGCAGGAGGTGACGTCGGTGATCGGTGGTGTGACATCGATTCTCAAGTTGCCGGCTGCTCCTGCGCCTACGGATCTGCTGCCGCTGCTCGGCTCGATGCAGCTGCCCGAGATCGACCTGCCGATGCTCATGGGCAACAAGCAGGACGCCTGCATCAAGGACGGCAACGGCAACATGATCGGCCTCTGCGGCAACGGCGCCGTCATCAAGGACAGCGAAACCATCGCTCTCTAAGCCCCCACATGGCGTCAAGGAGGAGGGAATTTGTCGATCCTGATCACGCTCGGCGTTCGGCGAAAAGCAGAGAGCGACTCTAGAGATCCGAATCCCCCCATTCCAGCCCGAACATCAGTCGATACCCAGACCACCCACCACCACCGACGCTCATTTTCTTGGCTCCCACCACACCCACACACACTCTTTTTTAGCTATGGGACATTCCCTTCCCTTCTGTGTTTCTGTTCGTTCTTGTCTAATCCCAGTTCCGTACTGAACGGCTGGCAGTGGAGAGCAGCTCGTGGTAGAAAGAGAGAGAGAGAGAACCAGAAGACAGCGCCGGAGAAAAGACAAGGTTGTAAGTCTTAACAGTCGTCGATTGTCGGCGTCGGTTGGGCTCGGCCGATGGCAGTTAAAATGGGGCGGCCAGCCAGCCAGGTTCCCCGCACTTTTGCGAGGGCGGCGGGGGCGGCGCGCGTCGATGAATTGGCCGGGCGCAGAGCGGGTTTTGGGGGCCAAAGCACAAACACCACAGCCCATCAGCCTCTGCTGTCGTTTAGCCACGCCGGTTTGGCAGCTTCGCAGCGCCGCCGTCGGAGTCGTGCTTCCGGAACATCGGCAGGCCCTCCACCGCTTGAGGCTGGCCGGTCTACCGGTAATCCGCTCCGCCGTCTAGCCGCCGCCCGCTCTCCCTCTCGCCCAAGCCTCGTCGAGGCCTCGTATTCGCGCTCTCCCGGCTCGGCTCAACCTAGCCACCCACATGCCGAGCGCAGGTCCAGTTTGATGGTTGGCTAGCCGCTTGGTGGCTCTCGCCTCGCTAACCCCGCACTGACCTGGCCCGACCAGCCACATCCCCCTCCTCCCCCGCACTCTGCCTCCCTGCCCAAAGCTGCAACTCCTCCTCGGAAGCATCCCCCATCATCTCGACCACATCCTTCTGTCCTCTCCTCGCACCTTTCTTCCAAGCCAACGTCTCTCTCCTGGAAGCTTTCGCAACCATGAGCTCCAGCGCGCCACCCGCCAAGCGCTCCATCACCCAGGACTTTACGGGCGACAAGGACACGCTCGTGCCGTTCGAAAAGGTCGACCAGCTGCTCACCCAGCCCGGCTCGGCGCTCGAGACCGAGGTGCGCCTCGTCAACGGTCGCCTCACCACCGTGTGGAAGCTGCTCCCCAACTCGGTGCGCGATCTGTGGCTCTTTTCCGCCTCGGTAAGCACACCCCAACTCCCCCCGCTCTGTTCGGTTCTGATCATCAAGCTGACTTTTGGCGTGTGAACAGACATATGCATCGAGACCTTTCATCGTCGCCGAGGGCGAGTCGCACACGTATGCCGCCGTGCACAAGCGCGCGCAGCTCGTCGCCACCTGGCTCTCGCGCCAGCTCGGCGTGCAAAAGGGCGACCGCGTAGCTATCGTCGGGCGCAACCACGTCGAGTTCGTCATCGCCTTCTACGCCGTCCATCTTCTCGGAGGTGTACCGGCGCTGGTCAATGCCTTCCTGCCCGGACAAGCCATGTACGACTGCATCCGCGACGTAGGGTGCAAGGCGGCGCTGTTCGATGTCGAGCGTTTCCGCCGCATGCGCGACAGCGACACGGACCTCATCAAGAAGCTCTTTGGTCCAGCTGGTCCGGACTGCGTCGACGACTTTGACTGCGTCCCCGGTGCGCACTCTGGTCTTTCTGGCGTGGCTGTCTTCCCGCGTGCGGTGTCTGGCATCGTGCCGGAGAACGAGCGCGAGTGGACAGGCGGTAAGGCGGGTGACCAAGTGTACGATGCGCATGAGCTCGACCACCAGTACGCCGACGTGGCACAGCGCGCCGATGCGATCCCCAAGATCGAGATCCTGCCCGAGGACATGGCCAGCGTGCTCTACACGTCCGGCACCACGGGCAAGCCCAAGGGCGTGGCTGCGACGCACCGACAGTTCCTCTCGGCCGGTCCCAATGCCGGCTACGGCGTGGCGAGCGCCTACGTGCGTCGTGGGCTCGCACCGCCCGTGCCACAGCCCGACGACGAACAGGCTTCGAGCATCCTGCTCATCCCGCTCTTCCACTCGACCGGCATCCAGTCCGGCCTGGTACCCAGCACCGCGCGTGGCACCAAGATCTGCCTCATGCCAAAGTACGACGTGGATGCTGCGGCACGCATGATCCAGGAGCACAAGGTGCAGATCGCCGTGGGGATCGGATTCATGGTGCGTGAGCTGGTGCTGAGCAAGCATGCGCTGCCTTCGCTCGAGGCCATCTCGCACGGCGGCTCGTCGAGTGCCAAGGAGATCCCCGAAGAGGCACGTGCCAAGAAACCCGCCATGCTCGTCGGTCAGGGATACGGATCCACCGAGGTCAACGGCGCCGCTTCCGCCTTGGCTAGTGACGACTACCGTCTGCGTCCCACGTCGGCAGGTCGTGCACCACCCACCATCGACATCCGCATCGTCGACCCGGATACGCTCGTCCAGGTGGCCAACGGCAAGGTGGGCGAGATCTGGATCCGAGGTCCCAACACGGCGCTCGGGTACTGGGGCAAGAAGAAGGCTACTGAAGAGGCCTTTACGCGCGATGGCTACTTCCGCACCGGCGATCTCGGCCGCAAGGAAGACGACGGCTTCATCTACGTCATGGACCGCTCCAAGCACATTATCATCCGCGGTGGCGAGAACATCAGCGGCACCGAGGTGGAGACGGCCATCTACTCGGAGCGTCGCATCATCGACTGTGCCGCCGTGCCCATCCCGGACGACCGCTTCGGCGAGACCGTCGGCATCGTGTGTGTGCCGCGCGCCGAGTTCCAGAAGCAAAACCGCCCCACGGAGGAAGATGTGCTCAAGGTGGCTAGGAAGTTGCTGCCCAAGCACGAGGTGCCGGATTTCATCTGGATCCGCGACGAACCGCTCGAGCGCAACGCCAATGGAAAGGTCGACAAGGCTATCGTCAAGGAAGCTGCGCGAAAGAGGCATGCGGAGCAAAAGGCGGCGAGTGCAAAGCCCAAGCTCTAGGCAAGGCGGGACATGCTTGATCTCAACGTCACTTGTTTATGATTGGAATCGCCAATGCATCTGGAATCGTTCTCACTTGGCCGCGGTGTGTTTTCAGGCGAGCAGAGTGCAAGATGAATGAGTTGCGGTACAAGTACAAAACGAAAAGCGAGCGAGTGAGGGCGGGGCTAGAGCATCATGGCGTCGTCGTGGTCCGAGTCCGAGTCGGCGAGTGGGGCGGCGTCGACGTGCTTGCCCGTCATGGCCTGGACGAGCGTCTTTGTGCGGTCGCGCACGGCGAGCTGCATCTCGTTGTGGAGCACCTGAGCGGCGTCGATAGCCAGGTTGAAGATCTGCTGGAAGCGCTCGACGTGCAGCCGTGTCTCGAGCGATGCGAGCGTGACCTGTTTCGTCCGCGGCAGAACGGCGACGGTGAGATTTGGCAGGTCGGACTCTTCTGCATTGGACAGGTCGAGCAGCGCGGCAGTCGAGTGGATGCCGCACGACACGGCGGCGACAAAGTCGTGCATGGCAATGCCCGCATCGAGCAGCGCCAGCGTCGCCGCATTGATCGCGGCAGGCAGCACGCCGCCGTCCTGCTGATGCACGTGCACGAAAATGTCGATCTGCGAGCGCGGATACAGATGCGTATGCACCACCGGCTCGAACGTCGACTTGATCGCACTCGCGAATTCGACCAGCCGCCGATCGCCACGGTTGCGCCGCCGACGCTCCATCGACCCCCACGGCGCAAGCGCCACCTCGACGTTGAGCGACGCCCGGTCGTGCAGCATGTTGCCGCCGCTGCGGGCCTCGCGCGGACCAAATACGGTCGCCGAGACCGTGGTGAGACCGTGCGTGATCTGAGCAGAGCCATCGGCAGTCGTGTCCTCGGATCCACCCAGCTGGATGGCGATGGAGCGCAGCTCGTACTGCTTCCTTCCGTCCACGCGGAAGCCTCCGGCGTTGAGGAGCTCCACGCGCGACTGGTGAGCGGGGACCAAAACCGAAGCAGGTTAGCACGAGATAGAGACGGCAGACGAGGCCGATCGCATGGGGCTGCACTTACCATTACTGCAGGCGTGTCAGATCCACTTCAAGTATGCTTGGGCTGGTGCTGATGGACGATGGTTGGCAGGAAGAGGGGTTACAGATTTCGCTTCTGCAGGTGGAGAAGGCAGCGCCGCTCGAAATTCTCGACCTTCCCCAGATCGGTTCGATCCAGCATTAGATCGGTGCCCCGATGAGCCGCGCGCCTTCTCCTCCACCGCGCCGGGATCGGTGTTGGTCTCGGACTGATCAACACCCGTGCCAACGGCCTGCCACCTCCCATCATCACCACACGCCTTCATCACCATGTCGCTCGCCGGCGCATGGCAACAAGCCGTGCATGGACTGCTCGTCGGGCGCGCCGATGCAGCCCAGGCACCTGCATCACTTGCGACCTCGGCAGACGCCTACCTGGCGCTCACCGCGTACCTCGAGCCACGCGCGCCTTCTCAATGCCGCTTCTTCGACTCGGACTCTGGCGCATTCCGTCTCGACTCAGACACCAGCAGTGCTCTTCAGACGCTGCTGGAACAACACTCTGCACAGCCCTCTAGCTCCAAGTCGCACCTCTCCACACCGAGCCCTGTGGTCGAAGCGCTCTCTGCCAACTACACGCAGCGTTGCCTGCGTGCCTTTGATGCGGTAGCCGCAGACTGTGGCCTCGCTGTCATCGACGATTCCGGCCAAACGCAGTCCAAACTAGCTCTCAATCTACCTGGAAAGCTCGCAGCCATCTCCACATGGCTCCGCGTCTGGATATCGCCCTACAGCCCCGCGGCCATCTTCGACGGCCTGCACGAGCATCGATACCATCTGCTCCGCTCGCTGCAGGACCGACTGCGGCCCTTGATTGACGCTGCAGCGGTGGAAGCACTGCAGGTGCTCCTCGAGCAGCTGGTGGCAGAGCCGACGGATGTGGACCTCTCGTCGTGCTTTGTCGCACATGTTCAACTGGCTGGCGTGTCGAGTATCGTGCTGACGCTGCTGGGTCGGGTGGTGCAGCGCGAGATTACCCGCAAGGTGCAGGCGGTGGTGGATGCGGTGGATCCGGGTGCGCACGATCAGGTGCTGCAGCTCGAGTCGGCAGCGCGGCCGGTGCTTCAGCAGTGGCTGGACGAGCATGCCAAGCCGCGCGTCCAGGCCATCCGCCAACACTGCTTCGCACCCGACACACCTTCGGACGACGCGATGCAAGACTCGGATGCAGCGGAGAGCGCGGCGTGGCTGTCTCGCCTCGACGTGCAGCTGGACGAGGCGCTGTGCGCGACGCGTGCCAACCAGCTGTTCGACCTGGTGGCCATGTATCCGGAGTCGGCGGCGGCGCTGCAAGATCTGCGGCTGAGCCTGCAGACGGCGGACCAGCGGCTGAGTGTGGCGCGCAGGCTGGCTGAGGCGCTGCAGATGCGGCTGCTGCATCCGGGCGCGCATACGCGCGACATCATCCAGATGTACGTGCACCTCGTACGTGCGCTGCGCGAGATGGATGCGACGGGCGTCGTGCTCTCGCGCGTCGTGTCGCCGCTGCGCCGCTACCTGCGTGCGCGCAAGGATACGGTGCGCGTCATTGTCGCGTCGATGCTCGGCGACGATCCGGACTTTACGCTGCTCAAGGACGAGCTGGAACGCGCGGATGACGAGGAGCAGGCGCACGAGCTCGACGGCACCAAACGCAGGCGTCGAGGACGAAGGTCGCTCCAAACCGCACAGCCTGCACCGGGAGTGCAGCCGAAGCGACGCAAAGCCAAGCGTGGCGCGGCGAGGCGCAGGGTGGTGCAGGTCGAGGTGTCGGATAGCGATGCGTCGTCGGACGAGGACTGGGACGATCCCGACTGGGTGCCCAAGCCGATGGAGGCGGGTAGCGGATACCGCATGTCGACGTCCAAGGACATCCTGTCGATGTTGACGAGCATCTTTGATGACCGTACGGGCTTCATAGCGGCGCTGGAGAAGAGCATGGCCGACCAGCTGGTGCACGTCAAGGCGTACAAGGCCATGGACGAGTACCGCAACAACATGATCCTCAAGAAGCGCTTTGGCGACAAGAACATGGGCAAGTGCGACGTCATGCTCGGCGACGTCACCGAGTCGCGTCGCATCGACAGCGAGATCCACCACCGCCGTCGTAGCCAGGCGCCCGCCGCAGCGGTGGGAGTGGAAGGCATGGTGTCGCGGCTGCATCCGCTGATTGTGTCGCGTCAGTTTTGGCCCGAGCCCACCATTCAGCCCGGCACGGCGGGCGTGGGCGACTTCACCCTGCCGCCGCTGTTCGGTCGTGCGCAGGAGGAGTACGGAAAGACGTTCAGCCAGACCAAGGCCATGCGCAAACTGCACTGGCTCAACCATCTGGGCTCGGTGGAGCTGGAGGTCGAGCTGGATTCGGGCCAATCCATCGCGGTCGAGTGCTCGCTCCTCCAGGCGGCGGTGCTCGAGGTCATTTCGCGCGCGCACGCGGCAGAGCGCACCGAGCGCCCCAACGTCGTCACCCAGTCCGACGTCATGGATCAACTCAACCTGCAGCGCGAAGCCGACGCTGCCGACGCCCTCAACTTCTGGCTCGGCCATGGCCTCATCCAACCTCTCCCCGGCGTGCCCGATGCTTTTGTCGTTCAATCCAGCCTCCCCGACGTCGACGCCGACGCCGACGCCGACGCCGACGCTCACAGCCTCTAAATTCACGCAGCATGCCAATTCAGCACACAAGACACTCGAACACGACAGAATGAGGCAAAACTTGAATGGCCAAGTACAGACGAGCGGATTGAAGAGCGAGACTAGTCTTTCTTGAGCTCTCTCCTGATGACCATGACGGCGCCTGGCTGCTGCTCGTCTTCACCGCCCACGGCTTCTGCCACGCTGAAGGGCGCGTCGGAGGGGAGCGTGTTGAGATCGACGGCCGCTGCGCCGGTGGCGGCCTGGGCCTGGTCGCCCTCTGCAGACGCTGCGGCGGCAGGCGTGCGAACAACAAACACCTCGAGACCATCACCCACCTCGATGTGACGCTCGGTGGCGGAGGTGAACGAGTCGATGACGATCTTGAGCACCTCGGGCAGGGTCATCTGGCCCGGCGTGGGTACCTTGCGTTCCGGCGTGTCGGACTGGTTCCTGAACATGATCTGGTTGTCAAAGAACGGCTGGATGAGCGACTGGGCCGCACCTGCAGCACGGCAGAACTCGCGCTCGTAGCTTCCGACGGGGTCGAACGAGTAGACTGCGCCCTTGCCCTGTTCGTCGAGGCCGCCGAGGATGTTGTAGACGTAGTAGGGGAAGAAGCGCTTGCCGTAGAGCATGGTGGAGATCATGCGTGCGATCGAGTGCAGTGGCATCGAACGTCCGTGTGCATGGCGGTACATCTCGAGCCGCTGACGGATGCGCGATACGAGCGCCTCGGCGTCGGCTGCGAACCCGTTGGTCGCCAGCGTCGCCTTGTCGTTCAGTCGGAACACCTTGGGCTTGTAGCGCGTCTGGATGTTGTAGCCCGTGCTCTGGCGCGTGTCGGATGCGATCACGCAAAAGTCACTCCCGCACACGGCCGCAATGCTGCCACCGTTGGAGTCGTAGGGCGAGAATTGATGACCCACGACATGGTCCTTGGGCGCAGCCGCGTGTGCTGGCCCGCGCGACGAGCCGGGAAAGGTGCCAAAGAGCGACATGGCGAGCAGCGGTCTGTCTGGCAGAAGAGCTGGCAAAAGCGATGTGAGTGTGAAGCGCAAGAAAAGCGTGCGAGCCGGGGGAGGCGATGGGTTAGCGAGGCGAAAGGGGTGGTGGAGAAGCTATGTGGCCGCGTCAGTGCATCTCGAGAGGGAAAGTGGCACTTTCTGGCCTGAGCGACCGAAGCCGTCGTCAGCTCCACACGACGCTCTGCCAAAGCGCAGCAGCGCAGCAGCGCAGCGGCCTTCACGTGAAGCACATCCGCACAGACCGATCAGCTCAGATCCAATTTTCGAGTTCAATTTGTTGCATTTCAGCAAATTGACATTCAAATTTATTTTTCCAGCTTGCCTTCCTTCCACCGCGCCTCGTCAGCGGCCACCAGCGCCTCCAAGATGGTCTTCATGAGACCGAGATAGTCGAGCACCTTGTTCGTATCCCACACGACCGTGTCGTGTCCCAACTCGAGGTTCAGCTGGCCGCGGAAGGTGAACGATGTGCCGAACGCCTCGCCGGCTCTTGTGCGCACACCAAACAGAAGATCGTCTCGCACCTCGAGCACCGCCTGATGTGCTTGTGCGACGTCGGCCGATGGTACGACGAACTCCAGCCGCGATGGCAGCGCAGTGTCCAGCAGACCGACCATGCTAAAGTTGAGCGACGAGCCGGGGCCCTGCATGTTCTTCTTGGCCAGACCGGGCGTGCGCTCGTCGGCACCAGCGGGCGCATCGTCCTTGAACACCTGGAAGACGTCCTTGACGCCGTTCTTGCGGAAGCGCATCTCGCGCTCCAGCGCCGTGAGGAAGCCGTCGGCGTGCATGAAGCGTGGCTCGTGGAAGATGGCATTGAATTGCCGCTGGACCTGGCGCGCCGTCTGCCAGAGCTGCGCGCATTCAAAGCCGCTCAACGACAACACCTGCCTGGTTGCACCGCTGGGCCATGCGTTGAGCGAGAAGAGCGAGGCAGGTGGTAGACCGATGCCGTTGAAGCTGAGTTTGACGCCCAGGCTTGATGGCACGAGTAGAGGATCGTGCGTCTCAGCTGCGGCAGGCGCGAGGAACCTTCGGATGGAAAAGGGGAAGCCCATCACCGTCGAGGTGGGCTCCTCGCTGCGGCTTCCTGGCGGTGTATGCGTGAGCTCGAGCGTGTTGAGTGCACAAGCAGCGACCGAGTACAGCAGCGATCCGACTCGGACGCCCTTGCGCTTAGCGACTCGCGTCAAAGCCGATGTATCCTCTGCAGACAGGCGTACAGCCGACCACCTCGTCTGTGCGCCCCACCATGGCTCTTCGACCGACTTGTCTGTGCGGTTTGCCTTGAAGTCCGACAGCACCGCGCTCTCTGCCTTGGCGGCGCGGATCTGCACGACAACCCGGCGAATAGTCCAGAACCACCGCGCGCGTGCTAGCCTCGACCGCTCGGCACCGGATCCTGCTGCGCCCGCCGTCGAGGCTGCTGACGGAAGTAGCTCCGGATACGCCGCCTCGATGGGAGCAGGCAGCAGCGCCGTCCAATCGGCGTCTTCGATAGCTCCATCATCGTTGGGGCCGCCGTCTTGGTGTCGCCCACACAGCAGGCCGGTCCGAACGGCGTGCTTCATCTGAGAGCTGACCTGAGCGTATCTCGCCGTGCTGAGGCCTGGTACCCCTACCGACGGCTCGGTACGATGCTCGAGCTCGTGAAGCTGTATCGGAAGCTCAGAGGAGGCGAGGAGACGCACCAACTCGCCGGCGAGGTCCGAGATGCTAAGCCCGTCCGAGATGCAATGTGCGGAGCACAGCATCAGGTCAAAGTCGACGCTGTCCGTTGCAGTGTCTGTTGCGGCTGGTGGGAGCAGGATAAGCTGGGCAAGTCCAAAGGGGGTGTGTTGTTCGAGGAAGCGGCGCTTGTCGTTCCACACATAGCGGTCGAGCCAGCTCACCACCAGGCCGCTTCGAGTCGCGTTGGAGCCTCGTGCATAAGCTCGCAGCTCCGGGTCGTCGCACCATGTCGGCGGCAGGAAGGCGACTCTCTTGGACGCGCTTTCGAGCAGATCCGAGGCCGAGGCAATGGCATCAAAGACGAAGTGCGGCTCGAACGAGATCGAGCCGTCGTCGGCGGCTTCGCCCGTGTGGCGAGTAGCTGCGGCCTGCTGCGCATCGATGCGGGTGCCGTCCGGTGTGAGCGTCTCGACGTGAGCGCCCAGCAGCGGGTGGCGACGGCAGAGGATCGCCCACACAAGCGGCAGGCGTCGCGCGAGATGTTCATACGCCTGAGTGGGACAGCTGAGAGGAATGCGGTAGAAGATGTCGGTGCGTCCCTCATGCAGCGTGGCCATGGTGTTGAAAAACGACTCGATCAGACCCATCCTGCGCACGTAGCGGCGCGTTCGCCCGTCCGATGTCCATGCGAACGGAGAGGGCTTGGTGCGGTCCACATCGTACAACGAACGCTGGAAGCGCGATGTAGAGGGCGTAGGTACGGCGAGCATCGGAATGCGTTAGCCAGTTGGATCGCCAGCGTCAACTGCGGGCTTCTCCTAGCTGGAGCTCAAGGACGTGGTCCGGATGATGGAGGCAGATAAAGTAGGAGTGGTTCATGACCTCGCCTATCGAGTCACGACGACATCGGCCACCGCGAAATCCGAAGCTCATCCCGTTACCACCTCGTCACCACCTCGACAGGCAATGTCGAGATATCAACACGCACCCTCATCGTCGTCGTAATAAATGGCTCACACGCACGCCTGTATGCGCCCTGTCCCACCATCGACAGCCTCAGAACCGGCGGAACCATAAGATAACGGGACCTCGACTGGTAGCTCGGCGAAATTCTCCATCGGCACTCGGCTTTCCATCGGCGTTTTCCGAGCGACTCTGAAGCTTTTTGGCTTTTTTGGCTTTTTGACGTCGGCGAAAAAGGCCCGATTGAGGTCCAGCCCGATTTCTCCGCATGGCCGCATCGATGTGCAGAAGCGAGGCCCCTCTGCGTCCATCCCGGCGCCCTGAATGAAATGAAATTTGACTGGTCTGAAGCCTCGATTTGGCGTGGGGAGCCCGGCTGAGCCGCTGCATGCAGGCTGGTCGTCAGATGTGCGGAGACGAGGAGGCTCTGCAGCAGCAGCGTGGCAAAGGCCATCCACGCAATCGAGGGTCTGGCTCGAAATCGCACCCTGAATCCCACTCGATCTCTCTCTCCACACGATCCCATCCCCACCGGCCCAACGCACCGCCATCATCTACTATCTCAGCTCCAACAGACACAGCAGCAGTCCAATCTCTACGCAGCAAGAACCAGGCCTACGCTTCAGGGAGCGCACATAATCGGCGTACGAGGCATCTCCGCCCCACCATGACCCAAGAGGCGACGGACCCTGCGCAGGCCAAAGCGCAGCCGCAAGAGGCACCAACTCCGGCCAGCGGCACGGAAAGCTCGACAACTGATAGCACAACGCGTCCGCCTGCGCCGCCTCTCGAGAGGCGCACCTCGGCAACGCAGCAGCCGCTTCGCCACGGCAGGAAGCCCATCTACCCGGACAGCGACGCAGAGGCAGAGGGCCTTGATGCCGACGTAGATGATGAGGAGCTCGAGACCGGAATGCTTCCCGGTCATGGCGACCACGAGCGTAGCTCGCTGCTAAGCTCGTCCGCCCGCAAGTCCAGTGCAATCGCGGCTGCTGGTCCGCTCGATCGCGCCTGGCTCAAGCTGTCCAAGCTGTGGGGCGGCGACAAGGCGCACGCCGCACGCATCGCCCGCCGTCGCAAGCAGAGGCGCAGCGCTGCTGTCTCGGCTTCGCAGCGCCACTCGAGATCCATCCACACCTCCTCTGCCGCTTCGTTCGCCGCCTGGAGGCACGAACACCCTTATCTCGTCGGCACCGTCTACGCCATCTTGGCACTGCTCTTCACTCTGATCGTGATCATCGGCGTCGCCGTGGCACACCTCTATCTCGGCACGCTCAAGACCCCTTCGCCCGAAGCGCAGAGCCGCATCCTGGACGAGTCGCTGTTGCTCAAGGGTCCCGACCGCGTGCAGCTGCTCAACATCTCCGACCAAGGCATCCTCGTCCGCGTCGATGCGCGTCTCGGCCTCGACCCCGACCATGCGCTCGACCTCTGGCTCGGAGAACGCGGCAAGCAGGGCTGGTGGAAGAACAAGGAGCGAAAGCTCGTCGAGTGGGCCATGGGCAAGGTCGCAGGCGTCCAGGTCGATGTTGGCGAGGTGCGTCTCTCCGAGATTGGAGCCGCGTGGGATCAGTCCGTGCTGCCCCCTGCCGTCCTCGCGTCATCGCCCGTGCAAGATCCTCAAGACATGCTCGCCTTCCACCTCGACCCGCTTGTCCTGCCCCTGCCTCCTCTCAATCGCAAAATCGAGCACGGCGACACCGACCAAGACTCGCTCCGCCCGCCCATCCTCGGCAACCACAGCACGCCCGCAGCACAGCACAACATGAGCCCGCTCAACCTCACCGTGCTGCTCAAGCCCGTCGTGCCTGCGCCGTACATCATGGAGTACGCGCAGCACGCCATCAAGAAGGGCATCGCGCAGCTCGACGTCAAGATCGCCGGCCTCCGCGTGCGCGGCCTCGCCAAGACCGAGATTCACGGCATCATCCACGGCCGCAAGGCGGGCTTCTTCGACGTGCCCCGCCGCATCGACATTGCGCAGCACCACATCCGCAGCCCCGTGCTCGAAAAGGTGCCCAAGCTCGACAACGACACTGACATCGACGATCTGCTCAAGGTCGACGGATACGAGTTCTTTGAGATCGGCAAGGACGACGAGCCAAAATCCAGCCGCGGCGGTGTCGGCTCGATGCTTGTGCGTGCGCTGGGCATCAAGGCCAAGGCGATGGCCAAGAATCCGCTCGGCAAGATGCTGCAGGGCAACGTGCGCTACAGCTTGCCGTTTGGTATCTTTTTGCCCGTCGATGCGAGCACGCCTGCTAAGCAGCCCAAGAAGCCCAAGCAGCACAAGAGCGGGAGGACGGAGGCCGAGGTTGCCGAGGAGGACCAGCCCGAGCCCGATGCGTCGGTGCTGATGGCAGCGGTTGCGACCGAGCCCTTCCGACTGAGCGGCCAGAAGATTGTCGAGCTCGAGCTGCTGGGTCGCGTGGTGCCGCCTCCTCAGGATGTACTGGAGACCCGTCTGCCGTCCGAGCAGCTCGTACTCGGCGCAGGTGCGCAGCCGCTCAAGGCTGCCTATGCCTCGGACGAGGCGCGACGCGACGGCAAGGCAGCGGGCGACTCGCCGCAGCAGCTGGCGATGAGCAACTTCCTGAGCCGCTTCCTGCGCGGCGAGGCCAACACGGTGTACGTGCGCGGTGGATCTCCCTTCCACGTGCCCGTGCCTGCCGGCTCGGCGAGCGGGAACGAGACCGAAACGATGCCTGGCGACGGATCGGAGCTGCCCGAGTGGATGGAGTCGGCGCTGCGGCTGGTGGACGTGCCCATCTCGTTCCCCGGCAGCAAGGTGACGGAGCTCATCAAGAACGTCACGATCAACGACCTCAAGATCACGCCGCATCCGTTTGAGAAGGACAAGCTGCTGTGCAGCGGCACGGTGATGGGCGAGATCAGCATGCCCGGTCAGATGAGCAGCATCGATGTGCAGATCACGCATCTGTGGCCGGACATCCTCGTGTTCGACGGTAAGCCGCCCAGCATGCTGCAGAGTCTCGAGGCGGCGGTGGCGAGCAGCTGGACTATGGTGGGTGGGGCCTTGGAGAGTCTCAAGCGGCTTGCGTTTGTCGGGGTGGAGGAGCATGATGAGGAGCCCAAGCCGGAGCCGGAGCCGGCACCGCCTCTACCGGATCCTCTGCCCGAAAAGGCGTTCGGACGCGTGCGACCATACGACTTTGCGCCTGCCGAGACGTACGTCGATCCTACCGACCCCAAGGGCGAGCGAAAGCTGCTTCGTGCCCGGCTCACGGACGTGCCCTTCACCGTGCTGCCCGGCCGCGGAGGCATCTTCCGCTCCTTTACATGGAAGCTCGTCACGGGCCAGGGTGCGTTGGTGGGCATCGAGGGCTCGAGCCGAGCCAAGATCTGGAACTCGGGCCTCGGCGCTCTCCAGCTGCGCAATCTGCCCGTCAAAGGCGTCTTTATGCTGGGAAAGCGCGACTAGAAGCCGGGGTGTCGCATTGGAATTCCTTCTCGCTTTATCTTTGCTGTCTATCATTCATCTGATTCCGCCCTTGATCTTGGTTCGTGTGAGGGGTTCAACCTCCACGTGTGTGCGCGAGAGAGAGTGTGCGTGGGGGGAGCAAAGGTCGAGTTAAAAATTGTTAGAGCGCCTGGCTGGGGGGGCGATTGGGGCGGTTGGGTTGTGGGGGAGAAAGTGGAACGTGAAAGAGACGCGGGGTATGCAAGCCCAATTTGGACTCCGCCAAGTCCAATTGCCAACTTGCAGTAGCTAGCGTCACCGCCTTGCACCAAGCTCGTGGCTATTCAAACCGAGTCTTAACTTGGATCTCATTGGGAGTGTGAAAATACTTGCACGACCAGTCATGAGTGTATAGCTACAGTATTGCGGGGGGGAGGGGGGTTTCAAAGACTTCGAATGCAAAGGGAGGAGGTTGGATGAGGGAAGTTCCCAGGAAAGTTTGCACTTTGTGCGAGGGCGCGCAGTGGCAGTTAAGCGAGGCGTGCAATGCGGCAACGGCGACCCATGCTTGTCCAACCTGCTGCCAAGGGGCATGTCGCGCAGTGGGGTTTTTGGCAAGGCAGGGTTGTGGTTCCTGAAACCTTTCCGAGGAAAAAAGACAGTCGACCGCTGGTTCGAGGCCTGGTGAAGAGAGAGAGAGAGAGAGAGAGAG
>AWNI01000022.1:1853792-1870362 GCA_000517465.1 Moesziomyces aphidis | reverse complement strand
CCCCCCCCCCCTCAAGCGAGTTTTTCCCGCTCCGCCCTCCGCTCGCCGCCCCGCTGCTTGCTGCGCCGCCCAGCCGTTCAGCTGCTCAGCTGAGACCCCAAGGCCACGCTTTTCTCTTTTTCTCGTCCCTTTTTGGACGCACAGGCACTGGCACTGCGAGATCCGGGCCTTTTTCGATTTGTTTTTTCTTTTCGTTCTGAGAAAACCATCCGGCTGCATGTCGCTGCAGTGCGCCTGGGCGGGGGATGGGCACCTGCGGGCAGAGTTCGACATCGCCAGGCGTAGCCGCGACGCCAGCCAACCACAGGTTTGCCCCGCGACACCTCTTGCATGCATGGAGGGATCTTCGCTGCCTAGAGCCGACCCGCGCCTCACTCCGCGACCCAAATGTCACAGAGATCCATCCGGTTGCGGCTGTCGCCCCTCCTCGCTTCGTGCTCTGTTCGCCTTCGCCCGATGCGTGCGTGTCTCGACCCAGCCCTCTCTCGTCTCGCTTAGCCGCGGCCTGCTCATCGTCCTGCCCAATATGGATGCCATCTTGCCCTGCCCTGCCCTGCCCAAGCCCAGCCCAGCCCTGCCCCGCGCTGCCCTGGCTCTGCCTTGGCCCACCCTCTGCTTCTGCCCGTCGCCCCGTCTGCACCCCAGATCGCCCCCTTGCCGCCGCCGCTGCCGTCCCTCTGTGGACGGGCGAACTCTTGCTCGCCTCTCCTGGACGCCGTCGTCGTCGTCGCCGTCGCCATCACTGCCATCCGCTCCTCACCTCCTCACCATCACCAACACACCCTTTCGCCGTCGTCGGCACCCTTTCCGGTCCCTATTCTCCACCATCCGACGTCGCCGACACCGACCGCCACTCAACCTCGACGTCGACACCGGTTCGTGGCTTCAACATCGACTCATCCGTCTCAGCAAGAACGCCTCGCCTCGCACGCTCTCTTTCGACACCATCCGGCTGCCCGAGTCCATACAATATAGACCTGGTCATCGTCGCCATCCACCCTCGCCTCCTCCGCACAGGCCCAGCTCCGCCTCCTTTCCTAGAGCTCGGGCGCTGAGTCCCCCATCCTCATCATGGCGGACGACGGCTACGGCTCCCGCGAAAACCTCCGTCGGCGCTCCGCTGCCCAGAGCGTCGACTCCGACAATGCCCAAGGCGCAGGCTACTACCAGCCCGGCCAACCCATCGGTTTCGTCCGCGCTCGTGGCACCCCCTACGAGAAAAAGTACTTCTCCAGGAAGCTCGGCTACTGCTGTCTCTTTGTCGCCCCCGGTGTCCTCCTCGTCACCCTGGCCATCACCCTGCTCCCCGTCCTCTACGCCGTCGCCAACCATGCGCTCCACACCGCCGTGCTCCATGTAGAGCAGTCCAACATCACCAACCCTGGCAACACCTCCTTCCCGCTCACCCTCCAGGGTCAGACCAAGAAGGTCGGCATCTTCCCCGCTCATCTCTACTTCCGCGAGCCCGTCCAGGTCTACTGGGTCCTCCCGCCCCAGCCCGGCCAGGTCGCCTCGCCCGAAACGCTCACCGAGATCAACCTCGGCCAGTTCCGTCTCGACTACATCGGTGCCGCCGCCGGCCACGCCCGCATCAAGCAGGCCACCAACTTTGAGATCAACGACGTCGAAGGCTTTGGCGAGTTTGCAAAGTTCCTCATCTCGCAGCCCGAGTTCACCTGGAAGCTCAACTGCTCCAGCGTCCACGCAGAGGCCTTCTCCTTCCTCCCCACCTACAAGAACCTCGTCTTCAACAAGCACATCATCATCAAGGGCTTCAACAACTTTGAGGATGTGCAGATCTTGGACTTCCAGCTGCCCGGCAACGACCCCGCTGGCGGCGTCTCGCTCTCGGTCACCACCTCGCTCGTCAACCCGTCGCCCTTCGGTGTCCAGCTCGGCACGCTCGACCTCGGCCTCTACTACCAGGGCATGTACCTCGGCCCCGCCAGCACCACCAACCTCAACGTCACCACCGGTCGCAACGTCATCACCCTCAACGGTCGCCTCGTCCCGCACAACGACAACGCCACCGAGCTCGACCTGCTTGGCAAGCTCTTCACCGGCTACATCAACGGTCAGACCCTCCCCACCCAGGCTCGCGGTGTTTCCGTCCGCCAGGCCAACGGCGACAACATCGGCTGGCTCAGCTCCGGTATCAGCGCCCTCGAGCTCGCCGTGCCGCTCAAGGCGCCCCAGCCTATCAACCCGATCAAGAGCATCAGCATCGGCTCCCTCGCGCTCGTCTACACGTCTGAGACCGCCTACAACCCTACCGCATTCTCGAGCGCCCTCTCGGCCGTGCTCGGTCTGCCCTTCGGTTTCTCGCTCTCCATCGTCAATACCGCCAACACCTTCACCATCCTCTTCGACGGCGCCCAGGTCGCCACCATCAACTCGGCTTACTCCAACACCACCACCGAGCTCTCGATCGTCAGTGCCGGCCAGACCGCGGGTACGCTCAACCTCACCTTGCCGCCTTCGGAGCTCACGCTTGCCAACAACACCGCGGCTGCACGCAAGGAGTTGGAGAATTTCCAGACCTACCTCACCCTCAGCAACGGTACGGCCATCCGCCTGCAGGGTGAGGCCAAGGCCATCACCGACACGCCCCTCGGTCGCGTCCTGCTCGACGGCATCATCTTTGACGTCGACAGTGGTCTGCTCGGTCTGCAGGGTCTCAATGCTTACCCGACGCTCATCACCAGCGTCGACGTGACGGGCGGCACCAACGACGGCATCCTGCTCAGCGTCGGCACCACGCTCGTCAACCCGTCCAACCTCAACCTCACCATCGGCGACAGCAACTTCCAGCTGGTCAACCAGGTCGTGCTCGGCACCGTCACCATCCCCGGCCTCAACCTGATGGCCGGCAGGAACGACGTCAACGCCACCTCGGTCTTCAACCCCAACGCCGACCCCAGGGGTCTCGACACGCTCAACCGCTTCATCGCCGGTCTCGACACCGAGCTCGGCATCAACGGTTTCGATGGTTCGACCGCCGTGTCGTCGCTGCTGCCGGCGCTCTCGCAGATCCGCCTCAAGGCGACGCTGCCCGGTCTCAAGACCTCGCTGGTGCGCTCGGCCAACCTCACCGTGCTCGACTCGACCGGCATCACCAACAACATCGCCAGCTCCACCGTCTTCCTCAACAACCCCTTCACGGCGCCGCTCACCATCACCCGCATTCGCTCCAACGTCACCTCGCACGGCATCTTTGTCGCCAGCATCGACACGCCGCTCAACTTTAACGCCCAGGGCCGTGCCGTGACGCAATCGCCACCCATCGACCTCGGCCTCAACTTGTACCCGCCCGACATCTTCGCGCTGGTTCGCGCCCTGGCCATCCAGAGCGGTCAGAACCCGGCGTACATTGATGGTGTCGTCCAACTCGGCGGCTACACGCTCACGCCCACCACCTCGGCCAACTCGCGCCGCTCGCTCGGCGCAGACGATGCCACGTACGACTACGAGGAGGACAACGAGCTGGCGCACGCCATGATGGACGGAGTCAACAACGTCGAGACGCTCGCCAACGTCGCCGAGTGGGCCGAGCGCGACGAGCCCGAGGCGCTCGAGGAGGCAGGCACGCTCAAGAAGCGCGCCAACCTGTACACTGGCTTCGACCTGCCCACATACATCAGCCGTGCCTTCAACTCGGCCACCGCCAACCTCGAGATCGTGTCGGACGCCAGGATCGGCGACTACGAGACCACGCTCACGTTCGCCCAGCAGAACGTGCCGCTCGGCACCGATGTGACGCTCAACAAGCTGCTCCCCGTGCTTGCCAGCCCCATCGTGCAGAAGATCGTCGACAACGCCATCCTCAACATCGACCGCGTCACGATCCTCAACCCGCAGCAGAACACGTTCCAGACGGCGCTCCAGGGCACCATCACCAACTCGGGTCCCTTCGACGCGACCATCTACTTTGCCAACGGTCTCGACGTCACCTGGAACGGCCGTCTGCTCGGTCGCATCGCCATGCCCAACGTCTCGCTTGCGGGCGACGTCGGCGCAACGCTTGAGATCATTGCTGATTTCGCGGTTGCTGACGTCGGATACCTCACCGAGTTCACGCGCTACCTGCTCACCGAGCAGAGTTTCGTGTGGAACATTGCGGGCAACGGTCTTCAGGTCGCCGCTCTGGGTATCGAGGTCGGCAGCATCTCGATCTCCAAGAACGTCATCCTCAGCGCCTTCAACGGCCTGCGCAACAGCGTCATCATCAACTCGTTCGACCTGCCCTCCAACGACCCTGCGGGTGGTATCCACCTTACAGCCGCCACGACCATCTACAACCCGTCGCAGGTGGGTGTGCAGCTGTCGCGCTTCGGTGTAAACCTCGACCGTAACAGCACCTACATCGGCCCCTCGGCAGCGCAGGACACGTTTGTGCTGCAGGCGCTTGCCGTCACTACGCTCCCGCTCGTGGGTCGATTGGTGCCCCAGTCGTCCGACCAGGGTCTTGCGGTCCTTTCCGAGATCTTCACGCGCTTCGTGGCCAACCAGAACACGGACGTCATGGTGCTTGGTGACTATGCTGGTCCCGAGAGTGTCACGTGGCTCAACGACGGCATCAAGTCGCTCGCCGTGCGCGTGTCGCTGCCATCGCAGCAGTTCACAGTCATCCGCACCATCTCGATCAACCAGATCTCGCTCTTCTTCACGCAGCAGACCGCGTACAACCCGCCGTCGAGCTCTAACAACACGCAGTCCGAGTTCTTCCTCCCCTTCAACTTCCCGGTCGACATCCAGCAGGTCGGAGGTGGCTTCATCGCCGGCTACCAGGGTCAGGACATGGCCGTGCTCGACATTCCGCTCTCGCCCTCGATCACCGACGTCACCGCGCGCATCCTCACGCTCATGTTCAGCAACGTGCCCTTCGCCGTGTACAACAACCAGCACCCGAGGTTCTCGCAGTTCTTGGCCGACACCACCGCCAGCAACCAGGTCACCTTCAACCTCAACGGTCGCGCCAACACCAAGGCAAGCACGGCGGCAGGTGTGGTCACCATCAGCAACATCCCCTTCAACGTCGACACCAACCTGTTGGGTCTGCAGAATCTCAACGCGCGTCCGGCGGTGGTGTCGAATCTGGACGTGTTCCACGGCTACCCGTCCTACCTCCAGATCAACGTCGACACCACGCTGTTCAATCCGTCGGACATCACCATTGGCACGGGCGACGTGACTTTCCAGGTCTACTTCCTGAACCGTCTCATCGGCACTGCCGTCATCAACGGGCTGGTGCTGGTGCCGGGCACCAACATCGTGCCGACCCAGGTGCGTTACTCGCCGCAGGGCGCCGAGAACACGCGTGCCGGTCAGACGCTGCTCGAGAACTACGTGCAGGGCATCGTCTCGAACGTCATCATCCAGGGTACACGCGACACGACGCCCATCGACTCGCTCAAGCAGGCGCTCTCGGGCATCCGCCTCAACGCCGACATCCCGCCGCTCAGGCAGCTGCTCATCACCGTTGCCAGGCTCGTCATCCCGCCCAACATCGCCCAGACCGGTATCGCCCAGGCCAACTTCGACCTGCGCAACCCCTTCACCGCGTCCATCAACCTGCTCAAGGTCAAGGCCGATGCGTCGTACCAGGGCATCTTCCTCGGCGAGATCAACCAGGACCTGTCGAGCAACCCGATCCGTGCGCCCGGCCACACCACCATCACGTCGCGCTTCCTGCCGTTCAACTTCGACCTGGACCCCAAGAACCTCATCCGCTTCGTCCAGGCCGCCGCGGCGACGACCGGCACCGATCTTGGCCCGCTCCCGCCGCTGTTCGCCCAGGTGCTCGAACAGGCGTCGACGCAGACGACCATCAGCCCGTACCCGGACTTCAACCCACCCAACTGCAGGTCGGGTCAGCAGTTCGACGTGCTTGGCGCTGTTCTGCGCACGCTGCAGGGCCTCACGACGACGCTCAACGTGCAGTCGAGCGACAAGCTGGACGACTACTTCACCAACCTCAACTTCGTCCAGCAGCCCGTGCCGACGCAGACGGACCGCACCGCGCTGTACCTGCTCGGCCCCGCAGGTGCGCCGATCGTGCAGAACATTGTCGACCAGGCCGTGCTCACCGTCGCCATCGCCAACATCACCAGCGTCACCAACACCGGCTTCGACGTCTCGCTCTCGGGCTCTCTCACGGGCACCGGTCCGTTTGACGCGCAGATCGAGTTCACCGAGCCGCTGACGGTCACGTGGCAGGGCAGGAACATCGCCAAGCTCTCGCTGCCGCCCATCTGTGCGTTTGCTAACGTCGGCGTGCCCAACCTGGTCACGAGCGGCCACTTGACCATCACCAACCTTGGCGCGTTCACCGACTTTGCCATCTACATTCTGGCCAACCCGGGCTTCCAGTGGACCGTCTCGTCGAACAGGCTCACCGTGCGTGCGCTCGAGATCATCTACAGCAACGTCATCATCTCGAAGAACATCGACTTCCGCGCATTCAACGGCCTGCCAGGCGTGACGACGTTCAACTTCGACGTGTACGGCGAGACGAGCAACGCGCTGCTCATCCGCACCGGCGCCTCGATCCCGAACCCGGCCACGCTGGGTATCCAGCTGGACACGGCCAACTTCGAGATCTTCTTCATGGGCACCGACATCGGTCCGGTCAGCTCCGCCAACCTCTTCCTTGCCGCGCTCGCCACCACCAACACGACGCTCCAGGGCCAGATCACCGCCAAGTCCGGCCGCGACCTGCAGAACACGGGTATCCTCTTCACCAACTTCTTGCAGGGCAGGACGCAGATCCTCCAGGTCAAGGGTGTCTCGGTGGTGACGCAGGCCAACGGCAACCAGCCCGTCAACTGGCTCAGCGCCGCCTTCCGCACGCTCACCCTCAACGTCGCGCTGCCCGGCCAGATTTACCAGATCATCTTCTCGATCACGCTGTCGGATCTCACCGTGTTTGTCAACGGCAACCCGGCGGACTCGTACGTTATTCCGTCGAGCTCCAACTCGACGATCGCGACGTTTGCAAATCCGTTCATGTTCAGCCTGCAGCCGATCCAGGCGTCGCCGCACATCAACCTCTCGTACGCGGGTGGCGACACGGCGTACCTCGACCTGCCGCTGGCCAACGTGCAAGCCGGCACGTCGCGCGGCCCGCAGGACTTCCAGGCGCTGCAGCTCATGTGGCGCAGACAGAACATCGTCGCGGTCGACAGGCCCAACTTCCAGGCGTTCTTCGCTCAGCTCACCGACACGCCTCGTGGCCAGTTCGACCTGCGCGGTGGCACGGACGTCGTGGCCAAGACGGTGATCGGCAACATTCCCATCGGCGGCATTCCGTTCAACGTGACCACGACGCTCGCTGGTATCAACAGCTTCAACGGCGTCGCGACGCTGTCGGACGTCTCCGTGAGCAGCGGTACGCCGGCGTTCCTGTGGGTCCCGCTCAAGGTGGCGCTCACGAACCCGTCCAACCTGACGGTCTTCACCAACGAGGTGTTCCTGCCCGTCATCTTCTCGGGCACCTTCGTGGGCCGCGCCGAGATTCCCGTGCTGGGCCTGATTCCGGGCGACAACCTGGTGCAGTCGTACTTCTACTACGCGCCCGTCAACGCCAACGACACGACGGCTCAGCGCCTGCTGCAGCAGTACGTCCAGCCCGACGAGGCGAACGGTGGAAAGCAGATCTCCCAACTCACCATCGACGGTTCGCAGAGCCCGGTGGGTCAAGGCAATCTCACGCCGTACGACTCGCTGCGTCCGGCGCTGGCAGGCGTCAAGCTGACCACCCAGCTCGAGGGTATCGCCTCGCGCATCGTCACGCACATCAACGTCTACCTCACTGCGCAGACGCTGCTGACGGGTCTGGCGGGCCTGCTCAACCCGGCCGCTTCGCCTCCCATCGTCGAGATCGATGTGACCGCGGTCAATGCTCTCGACACCAATCTGTACCTTGTTGCGCTGCAGACTTCGGCCAAGAGGACGGGCGAGACGCCTCGCGACGCCACGAACCCGGATGCGCGCGTGTCGTACACGTTCCCCAACGGCGGCTTCGAGATCCCCGTGGGCGGAGCCGAGGTGACATCGCCGAGGGTGCCCAATGTGGTGCTGCCCAAGGGTCTGATTGCGTCGCTGCCCGTGATTGGTCAGAACCTGGACATCTACAACAACCTGCCCGTGCGCATTGGTCCCTCGGTGGGCGACAGCTACCTGGTGCCGGGTCTCAACTACAACGAGTTCAACATCCCGACGGACTATGCGTTGTCGCTCGGCGGAGTGAACATCCCGCTGGGACCTGTGGAGGACATCTTGGGTCTGCTGGGCCAGATTGCGGCGGCCGGTGTGGATCTGACGCAGATCCTCGGCGGCACGCTCACGCAGCTCGCGCAGGGCAACGTGATTGGCGGCTTGAGCACGGCGACGCAGGGCGTGCTGTGCGAGATCACCAAGCTCACGCCCGGTCTGGGCTTGTCGATTCTCAACCCCATTCTCAACCAGGCCAAGTGTCCCAATGCGCCCGGCTCGTCGTCGTCGGCGGTATCCGCCTCGTCGACCGCCAACCCGGTGGCGTCATTGGCAGACGGTGCAAGCTCGGTGGTCTCGTCCGTTACCGAGGCCGCTGCCGGTGCGGTGAGCACGCTCACATCGGCTGGCGGCGGTGTAGTCAGTGCCCTCACGCAGGCGCTCGGCGGCGGTAGTGCAAGCCCAGCCGCTGCCACGGCGTCGTCATCGTCGAGTGGTGGCGGCGGCCTTCTGGGTCTCGGCACCCTCATTCGCAGAGCCGAACCCACAGCCTCACCACACTATCTCTAGACCACCCACTTTCCTTCACTTCATTGCTTCGTCTAGTCTCTCTTTTCCCTCCTGGTATTCTATAGTCCCCGCCCAAACCACATACACACACGCTCTTTGGATCGCGCCTGCCATACCGAGGCGGGCATCCCACACACACTCTCTTGTTTTTCCCACATCGCTCTCTCTCGTGCGCGCTGCACCCAGGTGTAGGCCCCTTTTACCCATTTCGGAATGCTAGGTCTTGTTTCAGTTCGATAAAGCGGGTGTGTGTGTGCGACCAGGGCGCGCGGTCCAGCCCTGTGTGAAACGTGCGCGACAACTTGGCGCTTTGTGTTGCAACGGCTGCGAGGTGCCGCGGTTTTCGTAGTGCCAGCGCCGCGGTTGTGCAGTTTGACCCAGCAAAGCCCAGTGCAGAGTTCCCACAGGCTGAGGCACACACTGCCAGCTTAGCGAGCGCAGCCATCAGGCTGGCCGCACGCAGCTTGTGCCGTGGCCAAAGGGCTCACAACTGAACATCTCTGATGTGCCCATTCTGCTGGTGCGGCGCACGACATGCACTTCCCATGGTGGTTCACTAGGACGTCACACGCACAAATGCCAAAGATGGATAAAAGAGCGAGTTTCGACAGCGGGCAGACAGGCGAGAGGGGCAAAAGAGGGCAGGCAGGGGGTGTAAAGGAGCTCAAGCGCAAAGAGCGCGATGCTTCAGTCGTCGAGCAGCTCGTCGCCCTCGGGATCGTCCTTGGGCGCCGCCGACTTTTTGGCCTCGGCTGCCGACGCGGACGAGCGCGCTCGTTCGCGAGCCTCGGACGACTCGTCACCAGCATCTGGCGTGGCAGCCGACTTGGGCGCGGCAGCAGTGGAGGCGTTGGCGGTCGACTTGGAGGATGGCTCTGCATGGGAATTTGCCGCACGCGAAGGCACGTCATCGTAGTCGGCGGTGCCGGTCTTGGCTTCGAGCTCGCGCACGCGCGCCTCCAAGCCGCGAACGCGACCTTCCCACAGCACGCGCTCCTCTCGGACGCGACGCTCGACCGTCTCCTCGAGCACACGACGGCTAGACTGGAGCGTCTGAAGAAGCGTGTTGGAGCGCTTGATTTGATCCTCCAGAGTCGCCTTGAGCGTCCTGCTATCGTGGAGCGAGTCGTAAAAGTCGGAAAAGAGCGAGAGGAAGTGCGCCTTGGACGCTGGCGGCGAGCGCAGATGGTCAGGGAGGCGGGCGGTGGGCGGAGGATTGTATGCCTGGCGTCCGCCTGCATGGCCTCTTGCGAATTGGGTGGTGTGATAGGCGGGAGAGGGCAGCGTGGCCGTCTGAGGCACATGACCAACGGCCAGCCGCGACGAGGGCGGTTGGCGCGCCAGTGGATTGGCGGTGTGCGGCATGTCGGGCATGCGGCCGTCGCGGTGGCTGATCAACTCTTCGCGCTCGTCGCGGCGGAAAGGCTCCAAAGCCTCGCGCGAGCCCGAGACGAGACGCTGTGGAGTCTGCTGCTGGTGCTGTTCGGGTCGCGGATGAGGCGAGGGCTGCTGGCCCAGCTGTGCGGCATGGCCGGGGCGGAGGTTGGCTTCGCGCGGACCCTGGTCCTGAGGCATGGAATGATCGCGACTGTCAAAGCCAAATGAGAGCTTTTGTGGCGGCGCGCTCTTGGCGATGCCGCTGGACGACTTGACGAGAGCGGCAGCCTCGAAGGATGAGCCGTTGCCGGTGTCAATGTGAAGACGGCTCGCCTTGGCCTGGGCTGCGTCGCCCCTCCTTCGTGCGAGACCGGGCATGGAGGAGCAGTGGTCAGGACCGTCGTCGTAGCTGGAAGAGGAGAATACCGAGGGACGATGCGCGTCCTGCATGGGGGGCAGGGGACCGCCGCCCGAGGCTGGGCTATGCGCGGTTCTTTCAAAAGGGGACAGACGACCGTTGGAGCGGCTGGTGTAAGGAGGGTTGTGTGGCGAGCGCAGGTCGTCGGCGTAAGCGTCGCGCTCGTCGAGGAAGCGGTTGCCCGAGTGAGGAGCGCCATCTGCTCTGCGGAAGGGCGGGGAGCGGCCGCCGGAGCCGGGCTCTTCGCGTCGTCGATCGTCGCGATCGAGAGCTTCGCCGAGGCGTCTGCGTTTGAGTGCGCTCGCTGCGGGGTCTTCGCGCATGGCTTGTTCTTCGTCTGCGAGTGGGTTGCTGTTGATGGGCAGTTGGGATCGTGGAATTGCGGCTTGGCGTGCGGCCATGGACTGGGAGGGGATGGCGGAAGAAGGCGGCGGTTGTGCGTACCTTGGCTCGTGTTGAGCCTGGCGCGGGGGGCTGTAGCGGCTTGAAGGATCGTGGGAGGATCTGTAGCGTTGGTCGAGCAGTTCGTCCCTACGAGCGGCTTCCTCTTGCTCGAGTCTGCGTTTTCTCTCAATCCACAGGTCGCGAGAGCGGTCGATGGGCTCCTCGTGCATGCTCCTTCAGGTCGAGGTGAGAGGCTTCCAGGCGATGAATTCGGGATGGAGCGGTGGAGGAAGCGGTCGACGACGAGCTTGGATAACGGGGGTGAAGAGTGGATGGTTCTGGTTAGGAAACAGGACAGGATGCTAGCCTCCGATGGAAATGCTTGGTGAGATGGTATGGAGCCAGAGAGAGAGAGAGGCGGAAGGAGAGGGATGGAGAGTGATCCGCGCTATCGTAGGTGTAGCCGTGGACGCGCTAAGGAAAGCAAGCCGAAGGGAGGCGGGGCGAAGGTGCAGAGGAGAAGGAGAGGGGACGAGGACGAGGACGAGGTGAGGAGGGCAATAGTGAGCTCCAGGCTGCAGTTACGCGGGGGGCCGAGAGGGAGCGGCGGTGATGAGGCTGCACGATGGCCAGAGGGGGGCCGAGCGAGCTGGAGTGCAGCCAGGGCGGCGCCAGAGGCAGCGCGAGCGCGTATTCCAGGGCAAGGGAAAAAAAGGCCGTTGTCGCGGGCGGATGGACGGGCTGGCTGAATGGCTGGAGGGCACGGGGCGATTCGCCAGACGGAATCGCATGGGAAGGAGCGGCGTCGGGCGTCGTGTGTTGGATCTGGCTGCTGCCGCTGCTCGAGCTGCGACAATGCAGCCCAAAGCCGAGGGGGGTCAAAGCTTGAAGCAAGCTGGCTCTGGGAGGCGACGCCACGCCAACGCCTCGCCTTGCCTCGCCTTGCCTCGCCACGCCTCCCCAGCACACGTCCGGAGATTGATTGCAGCATCAGCTGCAGCCAATGCGGGAAAAAAAGAGCCCTCTCTAGCCCTCTCTAGCCCTGGCCATGGCATCACGCCGCGCGGACCTGCAAAATCCAACCCAAATTCAAAAGTAGAGCTCCATCGACCCACCGCCGCTGCGCCCACGCCTCGGCCGCACCGATGGCAACCTCAAGCGTACGCTTTGACTGCAGAGCGGACGCAGCCAGATGAATGCGAAAAGCGATCAGCTGCTTTGCCAGACTGTGAGATGCGCTTGTAAGGGCGATCTGGATGTGGCAAGCCTGTACAGCATCGCCGAAAGCAGCCGGACGCCAAAGAAAACCCCGAGGCCGATCCACGGCACGACGCCCGAGGGTTCCACTTTCTTTCTTTCTTTTCTTTTCTCTGCTTCGGAGCCCAAGCGGAGCAGCTTTGGCTCGACGCCGAGCGTTTCTCTTTGTGGCCCGCTCGTCGAGTGCTCAGCAACAAGAGCTCAGCTTCATCTGGGCCCGCGCCTCTGCAGCCGCATGGACGCGATGGTGGGGCGTCGACCGACAACACACGCGCACGCCGCCATTCAAGCCCGCCGCGACTCATCGGTCTCCGCTGCTGCCCGGAAGCTCGTCCGGAAAGACGGCGTCGATCGCCCAACGAAGCGCGAGAGTTGACCGGAAGCTTCGAGGCGTCAGGTCGGCAAGCGCAAGCTTTCCATGGCCTGTCGTTCGCAACAAGCATGCGATCGACGCTTAGCGAGCGCAACCACCGCAAGGGCACCTGTCATGCTCGGCCCGTCAGTCTTCTGCAGCCTAGCCGAGCCACGCCTCTTCTTCGACCGTATCGCCGCGCGTACCGCTCTGCTGCGCCATTTTCTTCACCGGACCCATGGCCGCGCGCACCGACCCTTCGGCTCACATGGCCAGCGCCAGACAGCCTTTATGCAGCTCGCTCGCCTCGCAGATCTGGCAGCGGACCGCAGCCTTCTTTTTCATTTTTCTGCTCGTCCGTCGCGATTTTCCCAACACTTTTCTTTGTGGCTTGAGTCCGGACCTACAGTAGCTCGGGTCGAGAGACGTTGACCTAATGCGGCAAGCTCAGACCGCTCGCCCCGACACCGCTTTCGGTGGATCCGAGCCCTGACCTCTGGTCAACATCGCCGGAGCTTGACTCTGCTTCTGTCAACGGATGGTCGGGATCAAAGCTCAGCAGGACCGGGTCCCGAAGCAAGACAGGGGCTGCCTGCCGCCCGTCCATCGAGAGGGTGCGTCGTGCCCTGACGTGACGTTCTGCGCCGCCGCGCTCTTTTCGCATCTGAGACACTTTGCGAAACACCGCTCTGCCCCTCGGTCAATGCCAGATCCGCGGTCCTCTTGACATTGGCAATCCCCGCACGCGCCTCTCGGGTCCAGACTACCTCATGTCGGCGATCACTTCCGCACAGTCCAGTCTCGAGCGCATTTCTTTGCGAGCAACTTTACATTCGAGCGCACGATGGACTAGTGGTAGTGCCGGCGTGGTGGCGGTGTGGGCACATATCCAGCCCCGCCCATGGCTCCGTCGACAGGCGCGTAAGCGTGCCCACCGCCAAAAAGCGGTGCCGCGCCAGCCATACACCCCTCGTTTGGCGCAATGACCGGCGTTGGATAGTAGTTGACGTTCGGCGTATCGTACATCCTTCCTGATGGCCGCTGTGGCGCTTGTGCATAGTTGGGCGTGTACGGCGTTACCGGTATGGGCAGCGCGCGTCGCTGCGGCGACTGCAACTGGCACGCTTCGAACGAGCTATCCGGCCCTCTCGCTGGTTCACGGTACGAGGTCCTCATCGCTCCGGCCTTGATTGGACTCGAGACGGGCGTCGGATCCCAGCTATCCATTCCGCCGTCCGGCATCCTAGCGTCGTAGTCGCCCCGATATCCGTGTCCCGGCCAGCCAGACTCGCGCACCGCGTACTCATGTCTGTCTTCCGCGGTTCGGCTGCCGTCTGTTGCGTACCCCATCGCCGCGTTAGCATTCGAATCCGCGTGTCTTCTGCTCGTCACAACACTGCTGAGCGTATGCCTCGCCGCATCTTCCATACCCTCCTCCTCTGTCGTTGCGTCCAGCTGTTGATACTTTCGGCTCTGGTTTTGCAGCAGCCGGTCCGTGATGGTGCGTGACGAATTGCGCGTCAGGCGCGACGATCCGGTCGTCTGGCGCTGCAGATGCGACAGGCCGGCATCCGACATGATGCCACCGCCCATCATTAGGTTCATGTTGGGCTCGTTGCGGTATACTGTCTGTGGATCGTCCTCGAGGTCTTGGAAAGTTGCTGCGTGCATCCCCGTTGCCGCCTGCACGTAGCCGCGATTCGAAGGCCCTGAGAAGCGCGGATCATTGACGCCCGTCACGCCGATCGCATTGATGATCGGCGCCTTCAGGTGGCGTGCACGCACAAATGCAACCAGCCCCCACGCAGCCGCTAGGCCAACAATCGCTCCCGAGATCGGCAGCGCATACTTGAGTGCATCCGAGGTCGAAGTAGAAGAGCTGTTGGCAGAGTCGTCTTTGGCGGACGCCTTGCTGTCCTTGTCGTCGTCTTTGCTCTTGTCGCCATCTTGGCCCTTGTCTCCGTTGTCCGAATCCTTGCCAGACGACGAGGCGGAACCTTTGCCGTCCTTGCTGTCGGACGTAGACGAGTCAGAGGCGCTCTTGAAGCCCGGATAGCCGGGGATGCCATCGACACCTGGATCAGAGAGGATCCTCAATGGCGCTGTGCTTGTTCCGAACGCCGGTCCCGAGGTCGAGGACGAGTTGGCGCCCGTGTAGACGAACGAGGTGACGTTTCCACCTCCCGTACCTCCTGCACCTCCAGAGGCGCTTGTGAGGTTAAGGCCGCTCAGACTCGCGCACTGGACGGCAAACTGCTTGATCTCCTGCGAGTAGAAGCCCTGTTTCTTGTACTCGGGCGTGGTCCAGTCGATCGGTCCACCTGCCCAATCGATGGTGCCCTCGGGGTTGGTCTCGTTGCCGCCGGCCCAGGTGCTGAACTGAACGCGAGCCGGTGATCGGGGATACTCGGCACCTGCCTGATCGCGAGTCAGCGTACGCACGACATTGCCGTCGATCGTCCACTGCAGTTGAGAGCTTGTCCAATTCAAGCCGTAAGTATGCCAGTCGCTAACATTGTTTCCGGTCATGTGGACGTCCGTGCCGTGGTCCAGCACAGGCTCGCCCATGTAGAAATAGTTGGTCTTGGCCTCGGACGAGTTGGCGCCTGTCCACTCCCAGTCGATCTCGTCTTTGACATCGGACATGGTGATGAACGCCGCTACGACGCCCTGACGGGCATCATGCCTTAGCGTCGCCTCGACATATCCATACATTAGGTAATCGGTAGTGGAGATCTTGGCCTGCTGTGCCGCCTTGAGCTGCAACAGCACGCCCTCGGGTCCAGGTCCAAGCGAGCCCGAGTCGAGCGTAAACGCTGCCTTGCTCGCGTCACCGCCGTACTGCAGGATTGGCGTGAAGATCGCCAGGTTGTCGAAATCGCCCGGTTGGATCGTCATGTTTCGCGAGCGGCACACGGGGTTCGGCAGGCACGACGTTGGCTTGAAGCTCGCCAATGGGTTGCAGCCGCCTGCGCACTGCATGGCGCCGGAGCCACACACTCCTTCTGCCGAGCAGCATGGACTGGACGATGGACACTGGGATGTGGCGCTGCATGTGATTCGTGTCGACTGGGCAGCAACTCCAAGCCCCGAGCCGTTATTAGAGGTAGGAGTCAGGCTGGAAAGCATCAGCCATGCTCCCAGCATCGCCCAAGCGAGCCGCGATATCAACTTTGGCCGCACCCGAGTCATGGTAGCGGACATCTTTGCGGTTCGAATGGTCCTTCGTGTGTCGTGTGGTAAAGAGTGGATATCGGTACGATCTGAAAGGGTATAGTTGAGTTGTGGGTATAGTTGAGTTGTTTCGGTAGCGTCAGCGTTGTGGCAGAGATCAAGGTGTAGGGATGGTAGCGGTAAGGCAACACCAGGTGCGTGAAGCAGCTCAGGTGTGGAGGAGCATCACTGCGCACCAAGATCCGGCAACCAACTGGGCTGCCTGACTGCTCGTGTGGGGCACATACGCAGGGTTCAAGGAGGCTCGAGGCTGACCATTGATGCCAAGTCAGGGAAGGCGAGGCGGGAGTGGGGCTTCGGCATCGCTCAACGGGCGCATGTCGACTCGAGCGGAGAGCATCAACTCTACTCACGAATCAGGGGTCCCACAGGGGTCCATCTCGCCCTGTCAAACTCCGCCAAATCAATACGCTGGCTTCCCCCTCCTGCCGCTCTTCCACTGCTGACCGCTATACCCTGACTACATCACTTCAATGAGGTGCTACTACCTTTGACACTAGTCTCACTTGGATCAAGCGAAGCTGTAATGACCAGCCTAGGCTGCTGTGACGTACGGATTCGGGATGGAAGGCCAGGCAGCCTCGGATGACGATTCTCCAGTGATGTTCTACACGCCACTGCGCAGAGACTACCCGTTTTGACATCTCCCAAGTGACGGCTCGCTAAGCCTCAGGCGACAGGGGCTGCCAAAAAAAGGCCTAAATCAAATCGGCACGACGGTGACAAAAAGTGAAAATAAGGAAGGGGGCCAACCCGGAATCGAACCG
>AWNI01000022.1:1816115-1849538 GCA_000517465.1 Moesziomyces aphidis | reverse complement strand
CCGGCAAGGGTGGCAAGACCACGAAAGCGGCCGAAAAGGCTGGCAAGAAGAAGTAAGCGCGCCGATCTGGCAGCTGCTGTCTTGGCCGTTACTGGTCAGGTAAGATGGTGGTGGCAAAACGCCATCATCGTCTCTTCGTAGGCAGGCACCCGGCTCAAGTTGACTGGGTCGCGCCTGATGGTCAGCGCCGCGATCGTGACACGCATTCTGGCTTCTGCTTGACGCCGCGCTGCTGAGTATGTGCTGGATTGCTATGCTGGTTGATGCGAATGGAACGGAGCGGGGGGCTCATGCTTTGTTCTCGTAGCTGCCCTCGCCACCTTGCTCGAAGGCTTGCGCGATGAGCTGCGACACTGCGCCGAGGTAGCCGTCGTTGGGCTCGTTGCGGAAGAAGAAGAGCAGCGATTCGCTCAGGCGCAGCACCTCGTCCTTGGTCAGCGACGGCCGTCCGTCCGAGTGCAGCTCAAAGAACCACTGGATGCTGGCCATCACGTCGTCCTGGTTGAACATGATGGCGTCCAGTCCTGTGACGATATCTTGCAGCGACAGCGTGCCTCGCTTCTCCCGGTCCCAGAAGCGGAAGAGCCGCGCCACGGTCTCGTGCTCGGGCACGCGCCTCTCGATTCGCTCCTGGAAACCGTTCGACACGACGTACTCGTCGCGCGCCCACGTCGCCACTTCGCCCAGGAAGAGCCGGAACGTCTTGAGGTCGATACGCATCTCCTTGTAGTCGTTGAGCGCCTCCTCACCGCCCTCGGCGTTGCGATCTCGTGCGAGCGCCTTTTCCATCACCTCCTTCGGATCGTTGGCCACGATACCGGCATTGGGACTCGCCTTGGTCTCCGGCGTGGCTCCCGGTGCGTGTCTGGCCCGGTAGATCGACTCGACCACCTGATCGTAGACGAGCCCGATCTGGTCCTTGGTGAAGCGGCCGTGGTCTTTGAGATTGCGGATTGCGCTTCGCTTGGCAAACAGCTCGATCTCTTGCACGATCTCTTGTCGGAAGCGGCGTCGTTCGCTCGCAATCGTCTCGTCGGTCACCACGCCAAACTCTCGGAACGCGACGACGAGCAGCTCCTGGAAGTTGGTGATCTGTCGGTGTCGCGGATTGGTGCTGTTCGGATGCGCGCTGTCGCCTAGCGATCGGAAGTAGCCTTTGATCAAGCTGATGAAGGCGCCGTCGTCCGTCACCTGCAGCAGCTCCTCGCCGTTGATCTTGAGGATGGCGAGCCCGACCTGGAAGAGCACCTTGGGCCCCATGGCCATGAAGCAGTCCACGATGCGGAAGGCAAAGATCATCGGCATCGAGTTGATGTATAGCGACAGGAACCACGGCAGAGAGGCGACGCTCAGCTGGATGTCGGTCTTGACAAAGTGCTCGTGGATCATCGGCAGCGTACGCTGCACCAGGTTTTCGAACACCTTCTGGTCCAGCAGCGTGCCGGACATGGACTGGGTGTAGTAGCCCGGCAGCAGCCTCTCGCACAGGGTGTCGAGCAGCCAGAAGCACTGCTCCTCGCTCATGTAGATGAGGATGGCCGCCACCACAATGTTCATCGCCTGGCAGTAGCCCAGCTCGGGATTCTTCCAGCTGTACGCCACCAGCACGCGGCGCAGCGTCTCGATGCCCTCGGGTGTCTGGTACGCCGGGTATTCGGGCAGGCTGCGGTTCAGATCCTTTTCGATCTCCTCGGTGCTCGTGCTGGTGACGCCTTCGTATCGCTTGAGGAGCGCCTGGTACTCTCCTGCGTGCGCGAAGCGGTTGTAGATCGAGCCTGATGTCAGCTCCCAGATTTCGCCGCGAAGTCGGTTGGGCAGGCCGACCTGGACCAGGCGGAGGAATTGCGGGTAGCGCAGGAGTGTGAGGTTGCGACCGTGGGCAAGAAAGTAGTCTCGCCAGAGCTTGAGCTTGCTCTTTTCTCTGAGCTTACGCGCGTCGCCGGGGAAGCCGAACGTGGCACCCAGTCCCATCTGATACTTGGGCTCTTCCTTGTCGGCCGGTGCCGTGAGCAGCGCCTTCTCGTCCGTCTCGGATGCCGGTGTGTCTGCGGTGCCGTCGGCGGCATCCGTAGCAACGCGCTTGCCCTTGGGATCCGGTACGTCGTCCGTGATGAGGAACTCGCTGGAGCAGCCGGCGAGGAAAGGCTTGAGCAGCTTCATGTTGCCGAGCTGCGCGCGGAGCTGGTCGCGCAGCACGGCACAAAAGTGCTCGCAGGAGGGACGGAGCGCGTTGAGTTGCAGGATGACCTTCATGCCATGCCATACGACGATGCTGAGGGCGAAAACGGTGCCACGGGTGTTGAGGCGCTCCACGCGGCGGACACACCAGAGGGGCAGGTTCATGCGGCAGCTTCGGCCTCGGTCGCCTTGGCTTGCGAAGCAGAGGAAGGACTGTGTGAGCGTCAGCCGTCCCGCGTACACCTGATCCTCCTGCAGGCCGTCCTTGGTGGCAGCCGAGAGCGACAGGACGGCAGAGGTGATCTCTGCATCCACGATAGGCGATTCGCCGGCAGGCAGCGAGAAGGCATGCGCGAAGAGTTGTGGGCGAGTCGGCGAGCGATAGTCGCGCAACGAGTGCGCGATCGTCGACATCCTGTACGATGACCACCCGGAGTGGACGATTCGCGACGGGTGCTGCTGATGCGGACGAGATAGTTGGAATGGGGTGGTGATATCAGCGAACCCTTGTAGCGGCACAGCACAGCATTCGAACCAACACGCTGCTGCTGCACTGTCAGCGTCAAGCGGCCCGAGCGCGCAACTCATCCAGGACCGCACGACTATTTTCACAATGTTACACCGAAAATACTCACATTGATGACAATTTACAGCTGTTCGACTCCGCTTCTTAACAATAGTACATTTTGGGTCTTCGCTCTAACATAATGAAATGAGCGCAACAGCGGGGACGCCATTCTCTCCAGTCCCTAGTCTCATTGCCTCATCTCAGGCAAGCTTCCGATTCAACAAGGCGGGAGCGGACCTTGATGGCGAAGACGAGACCCGTGCTTGCCTCTGAAAGGCGCCTGGGCGCTTCGAAGCTAGGTCCTCAAGTGGTCTCTCGGTCGAGAAGGGCAGGTGTAGGCTAGATCTGCACTGTGCGCACGTTGACCGTGGCTGGTCGGACCTCCCGAAGGCCGTGGAAGGGCTGTCAGTATCGATCTGGGATGCGCCATGCCCTGGTGGCAAAAGCTCTGCGTGGGTTGAAAGCCGGCGCAGGAAGAAAGTGGCAGCTGACTCGAATGTCTCTTGGTCGGCAATGCCGCACCGCTGCAGGCTGAGGGCCAGGCGAGCCAGGGTTCAACGGATCACGCCTTGCCCAGCCAGTCGTTGAGTCGTTGGCGGGCGCCAACAGGCGCAGATGAGGTTGCGGACGCAAGTGCGGCAGACGACACAGTGGATGCGCCTCAGCTGATTCGCCCTTGATTGCGGGTCGCGATCTGATTCGAGGCAGTCCAACACTGGGTGCGGAAGAGTGCGGGCGCCCCACCGGCGCAGGCGGAGCAACGCTTTCAAGAAGAAATGCAAAAATCTGCTCGCTCGATCATTGGCTGGAAACGTGCGTCGCGCACACTCGCCCGCCGCCGCCGCCTCCTGCCCGCACGGTGCTTGGACCAACGACCGACTTGACCGCTCCTCGCCTGTGAGCCTGGAAGAAGAAGAAAAAAGTTGACAGGAGGCCAGCAGACGACACTCGCCTCAGCCTGCAAGTCCCCTTACGTCTACTGTCTGGCCCTTCCAGCACGGCACTTCCGACCCTGGTCCTAGCGCGACAACGTTCTCACGCTCCCTCCCAGTCAGGCCATCTTTGGCATCCACGGCCCAGTTTCCTATTTGACCCCACTTCTTCTCGCGGCGCTCCTTTCTTCCCCTCCCACACCATCCACCCTTCCCCCCCTTCCATCCGCCTCCATCCACACATCTTTGCCCTTGTTGCGCTTCACTCCGCAATCAACAAGCTACCCTTCTTGACCGTTCCCACGTCCAAGAAGTTCCCATCACCTTCCGCACTTCTTCCGCATCATTCGTCTTCCCCGCTTCTCCCTGCTCCGATCATACAAAATGGCGTACGTATCTTGTCCAGCTCGGGCTTCTCTTTCCGCGAGTCCTCTCCAGTTGGGTATTCGGCCATTGGCGTCCATCTTGCTGACCGTCTGAACCGTTTTGTGCACACACGACAGTACTTCCACCGTCCTCGGTTACCCCCGCATTGGCCCTCAGCGTGAGGTCAAGAAGGCTCTTGAGGCCTACTGGGGTGGCAAGACCTCCCAGGAGGAGCTCCTCAAGATTGCCAAGGAGCAGCGTCTCCAGACCTACAAGTTCATCAAGGACGCCGGCGTCGACGTTGTCCCTACCGGTACCTTCTCGCTCTACGACCACGTCCTCGACGCCTCCAACACCTTCAACCTCATCCCCGAGCAGTACGCCAGCTCCGGCCTCGATGCTCTTGACACCTACTTCGCCATGGCCCGTGGCCACCAGAAGAACGGCGTCGACCTCCCCGCCACCGAGATGCAGAAGTGGTTCGACTCGAACTACCACTACCTCGTCCCCGAGCTGAGCGAGTCGACCGAGTTCAAGATCAACAACACCAAGCCCATCGACGACTTCCTCGAGGCCAAGGAGGCCGGCTACACTGCCCGCCCCGTCCTCGTCGGCCCCGTCACCCTGCTCGCCCTCGGCAAGCCGGGCAAGGACGCCAAGGACGCCGAGCTCGACCCCGTCTCGCTCCTCCAGAAGCTCGCTCCCGTCTATGGTGAGATGCTCGCCAAGCTCGCCGAGGCTGGCGCCGAGTGGGTCCAGATCGACGAGCCCGTCCTCGTCCTCGACCGCGCCCAGCAGTACGCCGCCGAGTTCAAGGCCGCCTACGAGACCATCGCCAAGGCCGCCCCCTCGGTCAAGATCATGATCGCGACCTACTTCAACAAGCTCGAGTCCAACCTCGAGATCGTCAAGACGCTCCCCGTCGCCGGTCTCCACGTCGACCTCGACCGTGCCCCCGAGCAGCTCGAGGACGTCCTCGCCGCCTTTGCCAACACCGAGCACGTCGTCTCGCTCGGTCTCGTCTCGGGCCGCAACATCTGGAAGACGGACCTGAGCGCCGCTCTCGAGACCGCCCAGAAGGCCGTCAAGGCTCTCGGCGGCAACGCCAGCCGCGTCCAGATCGCCTCGTCGTCGTCGCTCCTCCACACCCCCATCACCATCGCCAACGAGAAGAAGCTCAGCGCCGAGGTCCTCGACTGGTTCTCGTTTGCCAACGAGAAGTGCGCCGAGATCGCCACCCTCGCCGCCGCCCTCCGCGACCCCAGCTCCGCCGCTGACGCCCTCGCCGCCAACGCGAAGAGCATCAAGGCCCGCCGCGACTTCGAGAAGAACTCGGACCCCGCCGTCCGTGAGCGCGTCGCCAACATCAAGCCCGAGGACCTCGCCCGCAAGTCGCCCTTCAGCGTCCGCAAGGAGGTCCAGAAGGAGCACCTCAGCCTTCCCGTCTTCCCCACCACCACCATCGGCTCGTTCCCCCAGACCAAGGAGATCCGTCAGTACCGTGCCCGCTTCACCAAGAACGACATCACCAAGGAGGAGTACGAGAAGTTCCTCGAGGACGAGATCAAGATGGTCGTCGAGAAGCAGGAGGCCCTCAACCTCGACGTGCTCGTCCACGGCGAGCCCGAGCGTAACGACATGGTGCAGTACTTCGGCGAACTGCTCGACGGCTTCGTCTTCACCCAGAACGCCTGGGTCCAGTCGTTCGGCTCGCGCTACGTCCGCCCCCCCGTCGTCGTCTCGGACGTCAGCCGCCCTGCGCCCATGACCGTCCGCTGGTCGTCGTACGCCCAGAGCCTCACCAAGAAGCCCATGAAGGGCATGCTCACCGGCCCCGTCACCATCCTCAACTGGTCCTTCCCCCGTGCCGACATCAGCAAGGAGGTTCAGTCCAAGCAGATCGCCCTCGCCCTCCGCGACGAGGTCATCGACCTCGAGAAGGCCGGTGTCCGCGCCGTCCAGGTCGACGAGCCCGCCATCCGTGAGGGTCTGCCGCTCCGCCAGAAGGATTGGGCCGGCTACCTCCGATGGGCCGTCGACTCGTTCCGTCTCTCGACCTCGGGCTGCAGCGACGCCATGAACATCGCCTCGCACTTCTGCTACTCGGACTTCTCGCTCATCATGAAGTCGATCATCGAGCTCGACGCCGACATGATCTCGATCGAGCACTCCAAGTCCGGCGAGCACCTCCTCGGCGCCTTCAAGAAGGTCGGCTACCCCTCGCACATTGGCCCCGGTGTCTTTGACATCCACTCGCCCCGTGTCCCCAGCAAGGACGAGATGATCGGCCGCATCAAGGCCATGGCCGAGGTCCTCCCCAAGGACTCGATCTGGGTCAACCCTGACTGCGGTCTCAAGACCCGTACCTGGGAGGAGTGCACCGCCCAGCTCACCAACATGGTGGCCGCTGCCGAGGAGTGCCGCAAGTCCCTCGCCTAAGTGCGTCGTGGCATGCCGCCGTCACTGAGCACTCGTCTTTGCTCGACTTGCCCATGGACATAGCATCAACTGCTTCCGTCCGGGCTCTGCACGAGCACCGTGCGCTCTGGTATATCCTTTTCCCTCCCCCGACTCTCGCTAGTTTTTTCTCCTGGTCTTTCCTCGTATTCCGACCAGGCCGCCTCTCCCTTGTCCCGCTCTCCCCTTCCGTCGTCATTGTCTTTGCATCTTGTAACCCTCTGTATTCTGTACCCATTCAACATGATATCCCGCTCCCAAAAGCATTCAACATGATTCCAGTCCAATTCCAGCATTTCAACATGGACACCATCATCTTTCTCGTCTGTACACGTGTGGAGCCCGTGTGCGTGCGCCAAGTCGTAGCGAGTCGGCGGTCTTCTGTACGCTGAGTTGGAGCATCGTAGCTGTGAGTGCGCGTAAAGTGCGGAGGCAGTTGGTGTGGAGGGTGGGCTATCTTTATGTGCGCGCGCACGGCCTCAGAAATTACGAGCCTCTCGACCCTTTGCCGTGCCGCACGACCTTGTTCTCCTTCCTCTACCTCATCACCCTTCCAACGACGACTCGAATTCGGTGTACAAGTTGGCGAGCATAGGAGCGCCCGATAGCGATACGAAGCAGTAAAGCGATGTTCTCCAAAGAACGAGCGAAGCCGTCGTCGTCCTCCTTGGACCTCTCGTCGCTGCAATCTTACTCGCCCGGTTGGTCGCCTCATCTGCGCCTTGCCACCTGCATCTCGCTCAAATATGCTGTTCAACGCCACGTCGAGAGGGCTACTGCGCTAAGCCGGAGCGCAAGCGCTTCAGCGACGTCGGCTGCATCGGGCAGCCCTTTCTATTCTGCTTCGCAAGAATGGTCAGACTACGGCGACAAGTTTCTGACCGCCACTTGCCAGCATCTCGGCATATCCGAATCATCGCTACCGCCAGGCCCGATCGGCCTCGAAGATGTGCTCGCTGCAGCTCACGGCCGCTTGGAGCACGCCGACACTCGAGATCCGATCTGTCAGAACGAGCCGCAATTCGAGTCGGGATCCGACCATGCACGCCGCTTCCCCAATTTGGACCTCCCGATCAAAGGCGTCGACGATGTGAAGAAGGACCAGCTTGATGCGTCTACATCCGCCGAGAAGGCCGATGCGGATGATCACGCTGTATCCCTCGATACTCTCAAGCTCGAGTCTTCTGCGACCCCCTCATCCCCTGGCTCTGATCACGGATCGGATCTATTCTCGTACGATCAGGATGCTCAAGAGCTTCCAGATTATTTCCGCAATCGAGAGGAAGCGTCCGAGCCCTCACAAACAAGCAGTGCTGATCGGAGACGGCTTCAACGAGCTCGCTCTCTTTCCACGAACACTTTGGCCTCGGCGGGACCGAAGCGCGTACAGGGTGCCATCGACCCTGGCTCCGGCCAGGAAATCGAAGTGGCACACGAGCTCCTCCTCATCGCGCTCGGCCTTGGACAGTATAGAGCGCAGGATGGCACGTCCACCGTCTTTGAGCAAGACTTTCTCTTCGGGGATACGCAGCTCGATCTCAAAGGCGCAGAGGTCGGGAACTCCGAAGCCAAACCTGCCAAGCCCCCTGCCTTGCCTCCGCGCCCTCAAAGAGGCGAATCCTCCGAGACGATTTCGACGCTTGCCTCCGAGTCTCCAGCGCAGGTCGGCTCTAATGATGCCAATGTAGCTCGCTCGGCGGGTGATCCGATGTCCAAGGTGACGGAGACTGGCCGCGTCCTGGGTGGCGCCTCGATAAGCGCCTTCAATTCGCTCAAAGTTGGGACTCTGTCTGGCTGGAACAAGCTCTCGACTGCCAGCAAGGAGCTGGTCAACCCGCAAGCTTCGGCCAATCCGGAGACTAAGCTCGCCAACAAGGATGCAAAGCAGCCGGTCAAGCCGAACGAAGTGTGCCACTACGACGCACGAGCTCGGTCGCTCGTATTCGTCGCGGTGACAGCCATGGGCATTCCGGGCCGACAGGTCTGGATGGCCGAAAAAGTCATGGCGCAGACCATCTACTTTATCATGAGCGAAGGTGATAAAGCTTCTGCATCAAAGCACGGCAAGGGCATCGTCGAGCAGCTGCCCGCCGGTGCATCGCTCGATGCTCGCACGGGATCCATCACCCAAGCCTCGCAGCGCTCAGAGTACATGAACCAGCACTCTGGGTCGGTCGTGCAGCGCGAGCGGGAGAAGGTCTCGTGGGGCAAGTGGGCTGCCATGGGAGGCGGATTCATTGCGGGAGGTTTGGTGATCGGCCTGACCGGTGGACTGGCGGCGCCACTCATCGCGCCTGCCCTGGTCGGCCTCACCGGAGCATCGTTCCTCGCCACCTCGGGCGGAATCATCATGCTCGGCACGCTCTTCGGCTTGGGCGGCGGTGGCCTGGCGGGCTACCGCGTCGAACGCCGCCTTCGAGGCGTGTCCTCCTTTTCGTTTGCCGAGCTGGTCACCGAGGCACGCAAGGCGGGTGTCGCCATCCCGAGTCTGCATGCGACGGTCTGCTGCAGCGGTCTGATCCTTGAGAATGACCAGCAGGTCGTCCCCTGGAATCACGTCTTTGAAGGGGCAAAGGATGGACGCGACGCCTTTGCCATCGAATGCGAGGCCGAGATGATGCGGTTAGCAGGACAAGGGTTGCGCTCGTACGTGCTCGACAATCTGATCCGCACGGGCGGAACAAAGGCAGCAGAGGAAGTGGTCAAGAAGACGGCACTGGCCGGCATTGCTGCCATCACGCTGCCCATGACCGTCTTTAATGCCGCCTCGGCGACCCTCGATGGCGTCTTCGTCCGTGCCAAGACCAAGGCACACAAGGCTGGTCTCATCCTTGCCGAAACGCTGCGGAACGAGGTCCAGGGCCACCGGCCGGTGGTTCTGATCGGCACCTCGTTGGGAGCTGCCACGATTCTCACCGCACTCACAGAGCTCGCCAAGGAGCCCGAGCACACATCACACCTGATCGACTCTGTCATCCTCATCTCTGCGCCCATCACCCCATCGGGCGCGACGCTCCGCAAGGTCAGAACGATCGTCCAGCGTCGCTTCGTCAACGTCTTCTCCTCGAACGACATGGTGTGCGGAATCGCCGCTTGGCTGGGCTCGGGTGTATCGGTCGAGGAGCTCCGCGCTGGAAAGCTGCCCCGTGTGGCAGGCAGCCGCGCGATCGACGACGTGCCCGGTCTCGAAAACATCAACGTCTCCGACATTCTCTCGAGCCACTTTGAGGTCAACGATCCAGACAAGCTCTCGGCAGTCCTCGCCCGATGCGGAGCGCTTGACGACTGATGTGCGACTGTATAGGTATCTGGCTCTTTATCCCTGCTGCCCACTTCTCCGACGCAATCCTAGCAGCATCTCCTTCTCAAATGCCTTCTGTATCGGTGTGAGAAGCAACTTTGTTGAGCGCTGAGCCGTCGGGTTTATCGTGCGAGAAAAGGGATGCGGAGGGCGTAATCTCGCGATTCACTGATTGAGCAGCGGAAACTCCACATGCGCACAGCGAGGGCTCGGGGACGCGCCCGTGCCCGCTCAGCCGCCTTCCATGCGTAATGCGGTGTGGAGCTTTCCTCTGCCACAACCACACCGTCTCACTCCCCCATCCCAACAAAGTCTGCTGTTTGAGATTCTCCTCTCGATCTCTGCGCAACATGGCCGACTCAACGGACGCTGCTTCGCAGCTCAAGATCAACATCAAGGGACCCTCGGACCTGAAACTGAGCGTCAGCGTCTCGACGGATCAGACCGTGCGACAGCTCAAGGAGGAAATCGAAAAGCAGAAGCCCGACACGCCTGCAGATGCGCAGAGACTCATCTACGCCGGCAAGGTGCTCAAGGACGATGAACCGCTGAGCGTCTACAAGATCAAGGATGGCAACACTGTCCACATGGTCAAGTCGGCGGCGCGATCAGCCCCGACGACGGGCAACCCATCGGTTCCGGGAACGGCACCTTCGGCGACCGGATCGTCCGCCTCGGACAACGCCGCTGCTTCTCAATCGCAGGGAGTGCCGTCCAACTTCTCTGCCGGCCAGAACTTCACCAACAATCCGCTTTCGGCACTCAACCGCGCCGACTATGCTGGCCCGCACATGGCCAGGCTGCTCAACGAGAGCGGTGGCGCCTTCGGAGGCATGGGCCTCAACCCGCGCGATCCCAACATGATGATGGGACTCATGCAGAATCCCGAGGTGCAGCGTCAGATGCGTGACATGATGTCGCGACCCGAATTCATCGATCAGATGATCGCCATGAACCCGCAGCTGCAAGGCATGGCGCCGCAGATGCGGGAGATGATGCGCTCGGAGCAGTTCCGCGAGATGATCACCAACCCCGAAACCATGCAGAGGATGGCGCAAATGTCGCAGCTCATGGAGGGTGCTGGACTGGGAGGCATGGGTGGCATGGGTGGCATGGGAGGACTCGGCGGGCTGGGCGGCTTCGGTGCTGGTGGAGGCGGAGGCGGAGGTAACAACGGAGGTGGTCAGTGGCCGCCGCCCGGTGCCTTTGGCAATGCTGGTGACTCTCAAAACAGTGGCTCAGCAGCAGGTGGCAACCCGAACTCGAACAACAGCAACGGCGGTGGCCTCTTCTCCGGAATGGGCAATGACAACAGCAACGGACGCCGGAACGGCCAGGGCAACACGGGCATGTTTAGCGGCAACTTCAACGGGCTCGGCAACACGGGCGGTGCGGAATCAGGCGGACAGGCTCCACCAAACCCGTTCGCCGACCCTTCTTTCCTTCAACAGATGTTTGGCGGAGGAGGCGCTGGAGGCTTCGGCGGTCTCGGTGGACTGGGTGGCCTGGGCGGGTTCGGTGCCGGCTCCCAAGCATCGCGAGATTCTCGTCCGCCCGAGGAAAGGTTCGCTTCACAGCTCGAGCAGATGCAGGCGATGGGCTTCTATGACGGCCAGGCCAACGTTCGAGCGCTGCTCATGGCTGGAGGCAACGTGGAAGGTGCCATTGGAATCCTGCTCGACAACCCCAATCCACCGCCACAGGGCAACTGAGACGGCTGCCTACGCTCGATGACGCAGAATAACTGGCTCTACATGTTGGTGGCGGCGAATCTAACCTGTTGCACCCGCGCGTCTCGCTCGCTAGTGTCACTTTCATCCTCTGAGCTGCTTTTCCCTCCCTGAAATCACGCGCCTGTGAAACAAACACGCCGACACGCATGCCCAAAGTCACACACACGCACGCACCCCTGCTCGCACGCACGCAGGCCCACGCTCAGGCCCACGCTCAGGCCCACGCCAAGGACACGTCAATCCTTCCACCACCTTCCGAGTCGACCACCATTCAAGCATTTATCCACCGTACAAAGCAACCTGACATTTCGACTTCACCTTTTACTCTGTCTCCACTCCGAGGTCGTGACGCCAAGATGTCGGAGGCTCAAGACAAGACCAACGATGCGATCGAGCACGTCGAACTAGACCAGGACACGGAGCAGGACCGTGGAGAGGATGAGATTCCCAGTGACGAGCTCGAATTCGCTGCTGACGCAGAGCACGCCGATGACGGCGCCGTTTCCATCGACGGTGCTCAGCCTGAGAGCGACCGGACCTCGTCGGAGAAGGAGGGCGGCGACCCCGCCGTCGACGAAGACGCCGCGCCCGGAAGCGACCGCGGCTCGTCGGAGAAGGAGAGCGAGGATCTGACGGCGGATGATCCTGTTGACGAGCTCTCAGCCGATCTGCCGGATTCCACCAGCGACTCCAAGCTCTCGGCTCCATCCACGCCATCTGCAGCAGCGGTGCGTACAGCCAAGGTGGCTGCTACGCCGGCTTCTGTCCGCAAGCCCGTCGGAGCTGCCGCTGCCAGCTCGACAACAGGAGCCCGCAGGGTCGTTGCTGGCGCACGACCTTCAGTGACAGGTGCTGCTGCTACGAGAGCCGGTCAGACTACTGCTGCGGGTGTGAGCCGTCCCGGGGTGGCAGCGCGACCCAGTGTTGCGGGACGACCGAGCGTTACCGGAGGCAGCACCACTGCTGCTCGAACCACCGCCACGGCTGCCTCCAGGCCCGCAGTGGGCACTGCTTCCACGGCTGTGCGTTCGGGCGTCGCTGCCCGGCCTGGCCTTGCAGCAGGCGCTCGTCCAACCACCGCTGTGAGGCCGACCGCTACCGGCGCCGCCGCCAGAAGTGCTGTCAGCGCCGCTAGGCCAACCACCACTACTGCTTCCACTGCAACCGCGACTGGTACGAGGACCACGGCGGCTGCCGTAAGGCCGTCCGCTGCTGCGACCTCCACAGCGGCCGGTGCGGCTGCGCGACGCGTTTCCGCCGTACCGCCCTCCCCCGCTCGCTCCACTGCAGGTACAAGCACAGCCACCGCCGCCCGACGCCCTCCCGTCTCGTCTACTGCTGGCACCACGATTGCGGCGAAGCGTCTCTCTGCAGCACCATCGAGCGCTTCTTCGGGAACGGCAGCCCCCGCCGCCGGTGCGGCGGCTCGACGGGCCTCCATCACAAGCAACTCCACCAGCACCACCGCAGCCCGTCCGGCATCCGCAGCACGATCAAGCTTGGCCTCGGCTGCGCGGCCCACGGCTACGTCCACCGCTGCTGCGGGGGCTGTCCGCCGAAGTCTCGCGCCGGCCGGGGCTACTTCTACCTCTGCAGTCAAGGACCTGCAGGAGAAAGTCACGAAGCTCGAGGCGGAGCTGGCCGAGCAGAGCGAGCAGCTGGACCAAATGAAGTCCGATCTCGAGTCCAAGGACGAGGAGCTGCAGGCCAAGACTGTGAGTCTGTCTGCAGCCGAGGCCAAGCTTGCTGGCTCAGACGAAGCGTCCACCGAAGCCCTCTCCTCTCAAGCCCGAGTTCAGGAGCTGGAAGAGCAGGTCAAGACGCTCGAGGCAAAGCTCAGCTCTTCAGCGGACGAACAGGCGGAACATGGCGCGGACCACAAAGCGACCCTCGCTGAGAAAGATGCGCTTGTCACGGCTGCAGAGAACAAGGTTCTTGAGCTCGAGGCCGAGCTCGAGAAAGCGCGCTCAGCACTCGAAGAAGCCTCTGCGTCGAAGGACGAAGACGCCAAGCAGGCTGAAGAGAGCCAGACAGCGGCTCTGGCAGAGCTTCAGAGGCAGCTGGACGAGAGCATCAAGCAGGGCGAACACCATCGACAACGCGCACAGCAGGCTCAGGATGACGCGGATGCGGCTAAAAAGTCCGTTGCCTCCATGGAAGAACGCCTCAAGCAGCTGACACTCGACCACGACCAAAAGGCGGACCAAGCAACCAAGGAGGCCGACAGCAAGCTGTCCGAGCACCGCGAAGCCAACGAAGCGCTTCAGATGTCGGCCACTGTCGCCGCCGAAGCGGCTAGCAAGCGAGAGGCCGAACTGCTCTCCCACACGGAGAAGCTCCAGCAGGAGCTCGATGCAGCAAAGTCTGAATTGGCAGAAGCACAAGACAAGGCACGCGAAGCGGGCACGGCGGGCGAGCAGGATGCCTCCGCTCTTGCTGTCAAGGATGCGGAGCTCGCTACCTTGCGGGAGCAGCACGAGACGCTGCAAGCGAAGGTTGAAGAGCTTGTCGAACTTCAATCGCGCAACCAGGAGCTGCAGGAGCGAGTCGCAAAGCTCGAGGAACTGCAAGAGCAAAACCAGAGTCTCCAGGCCGAGATCGAGAAGAACGCTTCTGCCTTTGAGACCCGCCTCGCCGAAGCCGTCGCCTCTGCGGAAGCCGCGACTCTCGAGAAGGCCCAGAAAGCCCATCAAGAAGAGCGAGGCGCGCTCGAGTCGGAACAAGGCGAGTCCTTGAAAGCGGCCGTAGAGCAAGCTCGGGCGGAGGCCGAGCAGAAGGCTGCCGCTGTTCTGGAAGATGCTGTCAGCAGCGCCCGCCGAGAAATGTCGGATGCGAACGCAAAGTCGCTCGAACGCGCGCTCAAGGAGGCTGAAGCGAAGCACGCTGAACAGAAGGCAATCGAGATCGAGGCCGCGAGGAGAGAAGCCGAGGAGAAGGTTCGAGCAGAACTCCAGCAAGATCACGAGTCCTCTCTGGAGAAGGCAGTGGCCGAACACTCCTCGCGCCACGACGAGGAGCTTTCGGTCTTGACCGCTGCGCACGAAACGGCCCTAGCCAAGGCGCGTGACGAGCATCAGTCGGAGCTTGCCACCCATAGCGAGGAGGCCGATGAGCGTGTCAAAGCGCTGCAGCAGAACCTGGACAAGATCCAAGCCGAGCTGGCCAGCCAAGAGGCGGTGTATGCCGCGAAGGTCGCTCAAGTCCAAGCCGAGCACGACCAAAAGGTGATGGACGCCTTTGAGAAGGCGCGCGCGGAGGCGGGCGACCACCACTCGACGGATCTGCAGACGCTGAGGGAACAGTCGTCGAAGACCATCGAGCAGATGCGCAAATCGCACGCCGACGAGCTGGACGCCCTTCGGGCCGCGCATGCCGCCGCTGTTTCAGAGGCGGACGAGCGTGGCGCCGGTGAGCTGAAGCGCGTGCAGATGGAGCTTGACGCGTCGCAGAACGATTTCAAGAAGCTCAAGGAGACTGTGTCGCAGCTGCAGGCCGAGAAGGAGGCGAAGGACTCGCGCATCCGATCGCTCGAGGCTGAGCTTGCCTCGGCTGCCGACGAAGCGAAGCGCTCCGCTTCGGACTCGGCGGCGGCCAGCTCGTCGGAGGCCGCTTTGCTGCGGAAGCAGCTGGAGCAGCTGGAGCAGGAGCTTTCGGAGGTCCGAAACGCGCACAACCAGTCGCAGACGGCGTTCGTGGAGCAGTTTGAAGCCATCTCGACACAGCACGAGGCTGACAAGGAGGCGCTCCTGCAAAAGCATGTCGACGAGGTTGGCGCTCTGACCCGCAAGCACGAAGAGTCGCTCGTGCCTCTCCGCGAGAAGGGCCTGCAGGATCTGGGGAAGCTCATGGACCTGCAAGACCAGCTCAACGAGGCAGAGCGTGAGCGCGATGCTGCCAAGAAGGAGCTGGCGCTCCTGGCGTCCAAGGCGGCAGCGACCGAGCCCACCACGGCGGCGAGTCTGCTGGACAGCCAGGGCAAGGAGAACCAGGAGATGAGCGATCTGGAGCGCCTGCATGCTGCGCACACCGAGAAGATGGCGCTGCTATCCAACCAGCACCACGAGCAGCTCGAGAAGCTGCTGGCCGACCGCCGTTCCGAGCGCGACGAGCTCGAGGCCGTGCGACGCGACCTGCAGAACGCCAAGATGGAAGTGCAGTTCCTCACCCAAAGCCAGGAAGACGCCGACAAGCTCAAGCACGAGGTGGAGCAGCTCGAGGAACGGCTGCGCCAGGCGACGTCTGTGGGCGTCTCCGCCTGAAAACTAAGGCGTGTTGATACGAGTTTTTTTTTTACTCGACGCTTGAATACAAGTACAGTGATAGATGGATGCGAACGACGTTCTCGACGGCGTCCTTGGAGAGTATGTGGGAGTTGGCAACGTTGCGAAAGGTGCACCACGTTCCTGAGCACGTCTGGTTGTAGGTGGCGATGTAGTCGGGGTGGGTTTTGGACAGGCCGTGTTCGCGAACGAGGAGGGTATGGACGAGCTTCTTGATGAGGTTGCGATTCGTCTTGTCCACAGGCTCGTTGCTCTCGAGCGCGAAGGGCTCTGGCGATGCGGATTCGACCTCGGCAGGCGCGACGTCGAGCAAATCTGAGCTGTCTCGAGGGGTAGTGACAGGCGCACGCATCGGCTGCTTACCGAGATTGAGGCGGGGAAGGTCCGAGAGGATGCGGTCAGCGCGTCGCTTGATGGCCTTGGTTGGCGATGCGTTGCGTGCATCTTGCTCGTCATGGACGTCAGCACCGTGTGAGGGACTACCAGCGACCTTTTGATCCGAGCCCCGGCGCCGCTTCTCACCTCTCCGCCCGGGAGTGTGGGGTCCCCCTGTGATCGTGGGAGGGACCACGCTCGGCGAGCGTGCGGGCGATACAGCTCGGCTACGTTCCGCTGAGCCAGATGCCTGCTTGGAGCGTGCTTGCAGAAGCGCAGAGATGGATCCGCGCGGAAGCGGATCGTCCGGACGAGGAGCAAGGGTTGCACTTGGAAATGGCAAGCCACCCAGTATCGGCAGCGTCAGGCCGGCCTGGCTGAAGACATCCTGCAGGCTCTGCGAGCCGATGCTCTGCTGGCGGTGAAAGCTGCGCGACCGCGAGAGCTCACGACTCGAATTGGCGGCGAGCGGCCTTCGAGTTTGCACCGTCACCCTCCGACCGAGGACGAGACGGATGGACGTGGATGGAGCATCTGCGGAAGCCCGGACGCCTTCGGTCGCTCGTACTGGCTGTGCAAAGATGGCGAATTCCGAGTGGGGCGCCGTTGGAGTGTGGACGGTGGCGAAGGGATCCGAAGCGCCGTTCTCGGTGCTGGGAGCGTGTAAGGATGGTTGGAGCGACACGGTGAGCACCTGAGCTGAGCGTTCGTCGTCGGCGTCTGTGAGAAAGTCGGCTTCGAAGCAAAATATGCGCTGGAAGAAGGCCCAGGTGGCAGACTCTTTCGGGTCGATGTAGACACGGACTTCTCCGCTGGCGACCCAGTGTGTCTGCCGCTGTCCAGGCAGGGCTGATCTAGGTTCGGGCCCACGGTGCTTAGCTACCGATGCGATGCGTAGCGGCTGGTTGCGGAGCATCTCGAGCGCCAAGCAGAGGTCGGCTTCGGCCTCGTGTAGATTGGCGCGTGCTCCATGATGTTTGTTGCCGTCCTCGACTGGCTCGCCGAAAGGATTGGAGTAAGAGACTATGGCAATTCCTGGCAGTTGTGTTCCGTCGATCAGGACAAGATCGCTGCGCCAAAGCAGCCTGGCTTTGGCACGCGAGCGTCGGGGCGAATGATGACCTTCAGAAAGAGCATGGACGCCGCCAGACGAGGAGGCGAAGCTCTCCATCGCCTCACGGTCGTGTCATCAGGTGAGGAGGATGTGAGGATGTGACAAGACGAAGATGGAAGCATGTGTGTGGGAGTCAGGATTGGCGGGACCAGAAATCACGCGTCTGGACGCGCTCGGCCGCTGTGCGTGATTTTGGCGTTTCTTCCTCCACATTTTGATGGATGCGGCCCCACCAACTCTTCAGCCCAGAAGTCACACTCGGTCAGGGTCCACCTAGAGATGCGGATGAAGTGCGATTGAGATGCGTGCAAGATGTGAAGTTTCTTTACAAGGCTACCTGGGGCAGTGTGACAGTGTTGGTCTCGAAAGAGATGCTTCCGGACGCTAACAGCTTTGCAAACGGGGATGTGAAGTTTGAGCCAATGCTGCGCAGACGGCTCTGGAACGTGATCTCGAGATCCGAGCGGACGTTGCCCGGGTCGAACTTGGTCGCAAGGGACTGCGGGATTGAAAAGGCCAACAGTTCAAGGTTGGAAGCATGTGAGCTGGCGAGCGAAGTTTGGCGTATCCACGTCACTCGGAACAGGACCAATGGCTGGGAGGCAAGACTGTTCTTGGGAGAGCTCGTGAACTCGACGTCGGCGTGCGGCAGGTCAGTCACTTGCAGGGGTCGGATGTTGTAGCGGAGGTTGTTGACGTCCGCTAGCGACGAGGTATTGTGCAGGCAGTAGACCGCTGCATATTCCAGAAGGAAGCCAGCGAGAGCTATGCCGACCAGCTGAGCTTCCGAATGCAGCGAGTCAAGCTCCGTCGGCTCTTCCGTCGTGGGAAAAGGAATAATGAGCGCGTCGGCGGGGCCGCAGGCAAGAACTGCGTCGTGCACAGCTGTGATGAGCGAAGTGACATGTGAGTCCGGCTCGATAAGGTTGGGCGATGCATGCTTTGGTCCTGCGCGGCAGTCGACCCACACGGTTGGAGAGTTGGCGTCCGACCAGAGCTCCGCCCTTGTACTCACGACGAAGGTCTGCGAAGACGGAGCATGGAAAAGCAAGCAGACATGGCCGAGCGCCTCAGCTTCTGAGGAGGATCCATCCTCGTTGATCGCCTTGAGCTTGGAGCCGACAGCACGCGCTTGGGCTGGTGTGAGGCTCAGAGCGTCCACAAGAGCCGCTCTGCGCAGCCCGAGCGCAGTCAGCAATACCTGCAGTGCCAGCTGCGAGCAAGACGAGCGAGACGGTCTCGTCTTCTTGCCCTCCGTCGAGACTCGAATCGCGTCGGAAAGTTGCTGCGCCAAGTACACCACCGCTTCGGCTTCGAGCACGCCGGACTCGGCCGGCCCGGCATCAGCAAGGAAACCTCTCGCCCGCTGGATTGCGACTCGCTTGGACATCATGGTCGACCCTCAAAGGGCACCAGGCGAGACCGTCGGCTCAAAAGAGGAGCGACGGCCGACTGATGTCTGGCGCCTCCAACGATGGTCTTCCGATATCAGGGTTCTGTCTGGTCGAAAGTGTAGGGAAAGACCCTTGGAGAAAATGCGGGTCGAGCACACGGGCATGCCCACACGCTCAGCAACTTTTCTTGCCAGTTTCCTCCGCCTCCACCTCCACGACCCATTCGACCAAACTGATGAGCGCAACCAAAGGCAAGAGTCTGCGCCTCAGCTTCAAGGGCGAAGCGCCAAAGAAGCGCAAGAGAAGCCATGAATCATCATCGGGCTCTCGCCGGCACAAGACAGGACGAAGCCACGCTGACCGCGGCGGCATTTCGGACGTCGAGGATGTGGGTGGGGACGAGCAGGCCTGGGTCTCTGTCGAGTCCGAGCTTGATCTGAGCGGCCCTTGCTTCATCTTCACACGGTCGCGGCTCGACTCCCGCGCTGCGGTGCATTCCGTAGCCTTCCAACCGACCCTTCAGAGTGTCGAAGCAGCCGCCGTGCTGCCGGCATCGGGTCTTGCATCGAACGACGACATCGCCACATTGCACGCCTCCGACCCGAAGCTAGCAGAGGAGCTCGAGGGCGCCGAGATCGTGCCGTCGAACGAGTCATTAGGCATGGACACGGATGTCATCACACCGCAGTCTGTCTACCAGGTCTGGGTGGCTACCAAGGTGCCAGGAAGCGAATTACCCGCGCGCTTCACCTTCAAGAGTGCCGAGGGCAAGTTTCTCGGCGCGGACAAGCACGGTACCCTCAAGGCTTCGATGGAAGCGCGTGGCCCACAGGAAGAATGGACGCTGGAGGCCTCTGCGGGGCCAAGTGGGCAGCGGCAGTGGATGCTGCGCTCTGTGCACGGACAATACCTCGCGCTCGATCAGATCGCTGGCGGCAAGACGGTCGTCCGAGCAGATGCGGAAAGGCCAGAAGCGTCGAGCGAGGATGCTTCCGCACTTTGGAACATCAACGTCCAATGGAAGCATCGACACGCGGCCCGTCACGCTGCCGACGATGCGGATGCCCAAGGCCTTGGTCGCACGAAAGCAAACGACCCGACTGCACTCCAACACAACGCTCGAGACCAGGTCATCTCTCAGGAGCTCGACACCTTGCGCTCTCGTGCAGGCGCCCAGTACGTGCCCTCAAATTACGGAGCCAGCATGTCGAAAGAGGAGCGCCGAGCGCTGCGCAAAGCGCAGAAGGAGGGCAGACTTGCGGAAGAGATGCTCGATCGGCGCACCAAGCTCAAAAGCGACAAGTACGCCTGATCGTAGTTGAGGCAAACGCAATGGCATTGCTCAGCCGTGCTGGGACAGATCGAACGGTGTGATCCACGCAGCGAGGTCTTCGTCGACCACGCGGCCATCCGCACTGCGCTTGGCAAGGCGACGTTTGACCTTGGCCTTGAAACGGTGACGCTTGCCCATGAGTGCTTTGTCCTGAGCATCAAACGAGCCGTCACCGGCGAGTCCGTGCTCGAGCAGGTGAAAGTCGTCGACATCCACATCTTGGTCGTCCTCGTCGCCGAAATCATCCTCATTGCTCTCTCGATGAATCTCGGTCGAGCCAGAGAAGCGAGAGGGTCCCGACAAGCTAAAGCGTGGATTCGAGGATGCGAGCGATGCAGTCGAGGCATTGCTCAAACCGCCCGTCTGCGACGCTAGAGCGGATCCCGCTGCCAGCATTGCCTTTTGCTTGCGCACAAACCCTTCGTCGTGTCTCTCGATGGCGTGGTGGAGGTCGCGCGGTGAGTGGCGCGCAGTCGACCCCGACGAAGGGCAAGCAGCGCTGAATGCATGGGATGCGTGAAGCACTTGGGCAATCTGCACCAAGATTACGGGCAGTGCAGGAGGTTGTCGTGAGAGTTGAATCAGTCGTCGCGTCGAGCCCTTTCCCGCGTACCAAGCATCGAGACGTCGGGACTCGTGCTTGATCGCCCGATATGTGTCCGACTTGAGCCACGCGCCTGCTTCCTTGGAAGATGCGGAGGAGGATCCTGACGAGACGGGAAGGAGCGACAGACACAAGGCTACGTGGGCCGGAGAGGGATGCTTGGGCATGCCAGCCGAAGTGTGTGCTGCCTTTGCATACTCGCCGACTCCCATGCCGAGATCGACCCTGGTCGGTGTGACAAACTCGATCTCGGCACGAAGCAAGCATCGCCCCGATCGATGCTCGCTTGCAGCTGCGACATCCTCGGGACTCGCCTCGACTCGAGTGTTTCCGTACCAAGCTAGCGCCCGAAGCAGGCTCTTCCAGGAATGAGCCCGGATGACGTAGAAGCTGCCCGAAGATCCTTCGCCTGCGCTTCGTTGAGGGTAAGCGGCGTCAAGCTCGGCGGTGTGGCTGGCCTTGCCTGCAGCACTAAGCACGATCGAGGCCGGAAAACGCGCCTTCTGGCCCGACTGGGACGTTGAGTGCGACGATGTTGACAACGTCGCGGTCGACTGGGGAGGCGAAGGCTGAGCAGGCTTGTCCAGGTTGGGTGCGAAGGGAAGACTGCAGTAGCCAAAGTCGATCCCAGCCAGTGCGCGCTGACCCTTCTGCTCAGGGGCTGGAGAAGAGCTTGCGACAATTTCGTCCCTCGTCGTGGTCGAAAGCTGAGAACTTACCCGCTTGGGTATAGAGTACGATGCTGGAGCGGGATCCGACGGATCGCACGCAGGATCGCCGGATCCAGCAGTCGTGCGAACAGCGTCGTAGGGGTTGTACCATTCCGAGGAGGGCGAAGGAGCTTGCTCTAGCGGGAGCGGGTCGACCGACTGGGATTGCTTGGAGCTCGAAGAGGACGATCTTTGTTGCAGAGCGGGGCGCGGTGGATCGGGAAGCGCATGCACTTGCGCTCCACCCAACGCTCCGCTCGTGCTCGAGTCTGGTGCGACATTGTGCAAGCTGTCCGAGTCGACCGGGTGTGTTTGCGAACTCGAGCTTTCGCTGCGGAGCGTTGGAGTCTGTGGCAGAGGCCTTCGCACGCGCGTTCCAGACGAAGCTGGTCGTGTGTGAACGCGATGCTCTTCCAGAGATGCTTGCTGCATCTGGAGCGCGAGTCGGTAGGCTTCGTCATGGCCGGAGAATCGCCAATATTCGGCTTCGAGATCGCCTGCCGCGACGGCTGAAGGTGGTCTAGAGGTCGGGTCTGGCGATGCGGATGTTGAGCTGGGACGCTGGGGCGTCGGAAGCTGTGCAGCAGCGTCTTGATAATGCCCGCGTTGCTCTAGGAATTCAAGCAAGGAGCGTTCCGCGCTTTCGCGTCGAGCCCACTCTTCCTCTTGCTCCTGCAGACTGAGCTGAAGAGCTTTGCGCTCGGCATCACGGAGTGACTCGATGCGTTCGAGACGTTGTTGCTCGTGCATCTCGGAAGCCATCTTGGCGGCTTGGAGCATCTCCGATTCCTTGATGGCGTCTTGGTCTCTTTGGCGCAACGCATGCTGGCGAGACTCTTCGAGCAGCACGTCCTCGTCATTGGCGTGGCGCTGCGACTGCATTTCGGCTTCTCGACGACTGTCCTCGATGGCTTGAAGCAGGAGAGCCTCCTCTTCCATGGCTAGTCGGCGCCGACGTTCCTCCTCCTCGGACGTGATGGCATAAAGCCGGTCGAGTTCCTGCTGCTCGAGAGGTGCGCGGCGGCGCGACTCTTCTTCTTGCTTTGCAGTCTGCAACGAGGCCTGGATGGCATCTTCCAGTTCGGCTCGGCAGCCTGGACAATCGTCGAATTCATGTCCTGGCTCGCCATGACTTGATGCAGGTGCACGGCTGTCGACGATGGATTGTGTCGGATCGCTTACATCTTCTGGCCGTGCTGTGGTTCGATTCGGAATGGATCGAGTGCCCGCGGTGTCGGTGTCGAGCGTCCTGTCTGGAAGCGGCTGCTGGTGGGAGTAGGGATTGGGGTAGGCAGCAGGTGCATTGGCGGTGAAGAGCGGGTCACCCGGTCCAAATCTGACCCGACCCGGAGCATTGCTCGAAGAAGGACTCTGCACTGAGAGCGTTTCCTGAGCTACGGACGGCATTGTCCGATCGTACGGGTTCTTGAGACGCGGAGGAAGGGGTGCGCTCGATCGGACAGCGGGTTCGGGTGCAGGTGCGGGTGCGGGTGATGCCGCTGCATGCCACCGGGGATGAAGACTGGGCGGTATCTCGTGAGCGCTAGACGGTGACGAAGAGCGCTCTGTCAGCCTGCCCATTGGCGTTTCCAGCCGTTGGTAGGCTGGCATCGATGAAGCTGGCACTGATGCTGCCTGTGCCGGAGCGGGAGGCAGAGCAGGGGCTCCAGCTGGCACAGGGATGTAAGTTGTGCTGTTCCTCATGGCGGGCGAGCTTGGCTGCGCTTGCTCGTCACGCAAGGTGGTGGCAGCGGTGTGGACTGCACGTTGGTCGATCTCAGAGAGCCTGCAAGACGATACGCGGCGCCATGATCAGAGAGGGAGAGATTGATCAGGCACGGGTCGAAGGTGCGATTTGCGTCGATCCGGCGCCTCTTCAAGCCGATCTGGAGTCTGTGAGCTGGAATGCCAGCGCAATACCTCCTCCAGGCAGCACCACGCCGGTTCCAAAGGTTATGTTGAAGAGACGATGGTGGGGTGAGTTTGCGGACAAGGCTGTGCTGACCGACCGTGATGACCGTCCGCAAAAATGTGGAGGATCCTCGACGTGCTGTGCAGTCAAATAATTTAGGCGCGCAGGGTCTGAAAGCGTTCCACGCCCTGCTCCGCCTCTCTTGCGTGCCGACCGCTGGGCCTGTCTCAATGTGCACACCTGGTCGGCAAGGGAGAATGACTTGCAGCCGCGGCAAGAGCAGAACCTCAGCGGCGTTGCTCGTCGCACTGCCTTTGCACTGCTCTGGCTTTTCTGTGTAATGTCTGGGCATTGCGGTGAGCGCTTTTGAGTCCTGTGAATGCGAAGGGGGAGGACTATGGGTGATGCACCGTATAAACGGCAGGGAAGAGAGTATGAAGTACAAGGTGGCTAGCAATGAAGGGTCAAAGATTGCAGTCTGCAGCATGCACGGTTCCGCACGGCCTCGGCTACGAGAACGCGGGCGCTTAGTAACCGTACGAGGCAAGCTGGGCGTTGACGTCCTTGAGCTTGTCGGCGGTGGCGGTCTGGGCGGCGGCGCGCTTCTTGGAAGCGGCGACCTGGCGCTCGTGGTAAGCTTGCTGCTTGACCTTGCGCTTGGCCTCGAGCTTGTCGACGGTCTCCATGTGGTTCCAGCCGACCTCGTGCGAGATGCGCTTGATGGTGGCGAACTTGCGGCCGGGCTTGAGGCGGAGGACGCGGAGAGCGGCGGGGATGACCATCAGCTTCTTGCGGTCGTAGGGAGGGGGGACACCCTCGTAGACCTTCAGGCGCTGCAGAGCGGCGGCACCACGGGCGGTCTTGTGGGGAAGCATGCCTCGGATGGCCTTGTAGAGGATGCGCGAGGGAGCACGGTGGTGGAAGGGACCGGCCTTCTTGGGGTTGACCAGGTGGCGCTTGTGCAGGTAAGCGTGGTACTTCAGCTTGTTGCGGAAGAACGAGCCCGAGACGTTGATGAGCTCGGATCGCACAACAACGACCTTCTGGCCGGAGAGGAGCTCCTTGGCCAGGGTGGCGGCGAGACGACCGAGGAGGTGTCCCTTGCCGTCAACGATGTATGGGTTTGCCTGCTGGAGGGACATCTGCGAAAGTAAAAAGAAGGGCCGGGTGTCAGTACCAATGCTTCGATCAACCAAGCACGAGTCGTTGTGGTCCCGCACGACCATCTCTACGCAGTCGCCACGACTTCCAAACTGCAAGGTGTGCACGGCGCTGATGAGCCACGTCGGGGTGGCCTTCGTGCGATCGTGTATCTGGATCTTTCTGTCGGGTGTCGCGGTCGAAGCTGCCCGGTCGAGATGTCAACGGCTCTGCACGCATGTCGACCGACAGCAAATCTGCAGAGCATTCGGCCGGGTGAAGTTGCAATAAAGCTGGCAAAGGAGGCTCTCGCGTGATGATGCTTTCGACGATGCAAGTGACAGGTCTCTGCGACGAAACTGAGGCGGATGCGTCTTTTAGTCGTTGTTTGGCGCGCTATCTGCAACGAAGTTTCCCTCCTGCGATGAAGTCCAGGTGAAGGAGGGATATTGGACGCTGTACCATCAACCAGCAGTTGTTCCAGGCGAGTTGGGTTGTGCATGCGAGTGGCGGCGCAACGCATCGCGCGGCGTCAATAGTGATGCCTGGTTGTGGCGGATGACGGCGCGTGCACATCCTGCTCCGGTGGATAAAGACGTCCGAGGCCGAGTCCACCATGACATCTCCTCCTCCATCCTCCAAATGCAATGCGAGCTGTCGGCGTATGTATGCGTGCAAATGATGCTGGACTCGACTGATCCATACCGAGATTATTGGTGTGGTCGACTGCGTGTAGACTCGAGCGTGATGCGGAGAGATGGTCGGTGGCGGTGTATGCGTAGATGTAGATACAAACCTTGACAATATGTTTCTTGACGGTTGTGGTAGTGTCGAAGATGATGACGAGCAGCCAAGTCTCAAAGACCCACTCGCGGACGCAGCGCGAGACTTGAGACTCTGGACGTCCAGGCCCCAGCTGCGAAGCCGGAGCAGGGTCAACCTCACATGCCCGACTTCATCTTCGCCCTCAGTGAACAGCCTTGCATCAGCCTGAGGGAGGCTGGCTCCTCGAACTGCAGTGTCGGATTTCCGGGCGAACGCATGCTCGATTCGATGCCTACCGTAATTTGATCATGTGACCTCGGCCGAGCGATGATATGACCGCGAAAATTCGAGCTGTTAGAAAATTGCTGCGTGGGACCGGTTGGCTCTTCAGACCCAGGCTCGGCTTCGCGTGCTGGAGGGAGCGTGCTCGAGGAGGGCCAGCAGTCTGTGACAATTCGACGAGGCCAGACTGCTGCCTGGAATTGGTGAGGGAGTGTCGAGAATGGGGTGTCGAGGCGATGGGGCGAGGCAGCTGCTGAGCGTCTGGTGAATGTCGAAAGCTACTCGACATCATCTTGAATCACCACCATCCTCACCCGTCAAGAAAGGTAAGCATGCCCCGTCAGTCGTCAGTGTCTACAGCATCTATCAGCACGCCAGTCTCGACATACGCGCACCATCGAATCACATCAGGCAGCCCGACATTGTATCCGCAGCAAACAAGGAACCAACAACGTGCTTCATGTTGATGCGCCAATGCACCAGCATCCTCCGCCTTGCACACAGCATCACCTTCCGACATCGATTCCAAAGGACAGAAACCGCACGAACAGCGTCACGAGAGTGCTCTTGCGCCATCATGTCGAACCGATAGCGGACGAGGTTGGAGACGTGGCCTTGGCAGATGTTGCGCAAAGTCGAACATGGCTAATGGCGAAAAGACTCGGGCATGCATCCCATCGCTCTCCTCCAGGGCATACCGCATGCCGAGCAAGGCATGTCGCAGCATCTGGTCGAACGCACATCCATCAGACCGGCTGTTCAAAGCAGTTCACGCCACCTCCGTACGATCATCGCCTCACACTCGCACTCTGAAGAGGAAAGCACCTCTGATAACGGAGCCGTCTTGCTATACCTTTTGCCCCACCTTTGCTCGGCTTCTGTTCTTCCGGACGACCTCGCCCTTGTTTACAACCTGAAATTGTGCCAACAGCGTGCACCACCTATCCGACACACACACGACCGGGCCGCATAGATAGCAAAAGACGTCGACGCACCTCCCTCGCCGCATAGCAGACGAACTGTTGCTGACTCGAACGTGAACGTGACCGCTTTTCCATCCCGCCACTCCTCGCCCTGCTCCAGATTGTCAAGATGGCTGCCACCTCCATCCCCATCGTCAAGAAGCGCACCAAGGCGTTCAAGCGCCACCACTCTGACCGATACCACCGTGTCGGCGAGTCGTGGCGCAAGCCCAAGGGTATCGACAGCGCCGTCCGCCGCCGATTCCGCAGCACCGTGCGCATGCCCAAGATCGGTTACGGTTCCAACAAGAAGACCCGTCACCTGATGCCCAACGGCTACCGCCGCCTTGTGGTCTCCAACGTCCGTGACGTCGAGCTCCTCCTCATGCACAACGGTGTCTACGCTGCCGAGATCGCCCACAACGTCTCGTCCAAGAAGCGCATCGACATTCTCGAGAAGGCCAAGGCTCTCGGTGTCAAGGTCACCAACGCCAACGCCCGCGTTCGTGCTCAGGAGGCATAAGCCTGTCGCCCTCACCATTGGAATCGTCGTCTCGTCAGCTACTCCCATGTGACGAGCCTTTGACTTTCAAGCTCATCCATCCTGTGATGTCTCTGTCTACCTCACGCTCGCATCTCCATGTACCAAAACCACATCACACACGCCCTTTTGCAGAGCGCCAACTTGACCTCTGCGCAAAATATCAATCGCCCCCTAGCGCGGGCCCGATCGACCAGACATTGTTGCGTGTGTGGAGTAGTGGGAAGCATATTAGCATTGGGCTGTATGAACGTCCAGCTCGATAGCGCAATGTGGCGGTCGGCAGGCGGACGGTTGTGGTGTGAGAGCATGAGTTTTGAAGGCGAAAGGTTCGGCTTTCGGAAATGGCACGCGGGTGTGGGTGTTGTGTGGAGCGCGTTCGCTCCTGCCGACTGAGCTTTTCAAGGGATGCACTGGTGAGGACGACATCGACACTCTACTACCAGCTTCCTCGGCAACGTCTCGGCATCGAGCGCCCCAGCAGCAACGCACCATTCCCCCCAGGCCCGGTCGTGAGGTTGCTATATCTGGAAACGGCGCAAAGTTGGGACCGATTCGCGAGCTGGTCCGCATCCGATCAAGTCGGGAGGACGGTGCTATCGGCAAGCCACCGCGACTAAGCCGCCGGACATCATGAGCGAGGCAAGCGGCTCTGCGTCTCCCTCTGGGGATGCAGGAGCACGAGGGATACGACCAAAACGAGCGGTCCGACCGACTGCCAAGGCTCTCTTAGCTAGAGAGCAGTCGCCGGATGGATGGGAACATGGTGGAAGCAAGCGGTCGCAGCCATCGCGGCCCATCCGCACATCGTCCGGTGCACGTCCGCAGATCAAGCTCAAGATGAAAGCTTCGGGAGGAGGCACCGCCGCTGGAGTCGGCCAGGGACCCAAAACGCAACCGTACATGCAGGGCTACGATCGCGAGCTGGACTCGGAAGACGACGAGACCGGGGAGGGTCTCGCCTTTGAGGAGCAGCTCATCTTTCGCATGCCGGAAGGTCCCGAATGCGACAAGCTGCGCGAGTCGATCCAAAAACGGCAACTGGGCGACGACGTGTGGTTCAAGTTCAAGGACTCGAGGCGCGCCGTCGTGCACGTCGGCGATTCCCTCTTCTCCGCCAAGCTGGTCGATCTTCCCACCATCACCGAATCGCACAAGACGCTCGACAATCGCCAGTTCTTCAAGGTCGCCGACATTGCGCAGATGCTCGTGGTCGAAGGCAAGATCGCGGACGAGTCGCAAGCGTCGTCCAGCGGTGCTGGCAAAGGATTCAACATCGAAGACTTTGTCTATCCGCACGGCATCACGCCGCCCATGCAATGGGCACGCAAGCGTCGCTTCCGCAAGCGTGCTGCACGTCGGGCGATCGAGACCGTGGAGAAAGAGGTGGAGCGTCTGCTCAAAGCGGACAAGAAGGCAGAAGAGGTCGAGTACGAAATGATCGACGCAGCCGACGAGGGCGGGTCGGACGAGGACGATGCGCATCCGCGCGGCCAGTCTCGTAGAGGCGTATCGTCTCCAGGCGGTTCCCAGGCCGAGACGCCCATGCCGGACGGCTCCGACGCGGGCTCGCAGGACGAGGATGGGGACGACGGAGACGAGGACGAAGACGGCCAAGGAGAACGGCGCCGGGGTCACGGTGAGGGTGGAGGTGTGGGCGGCTACGATGACGCGGAACTGGATGACGAGGACGACGTGGATGAAGATCTGGCGGCCGAGCTGGATGCTGCGCTGGAAGAGGAGGACGATGACGACGATGACGGCGAGTCGACGCGCGGGGCAGGGAGCGAGGCTCAGAGTCGCGCGAGCGACCAGGAAGATCTGTGGGATGACGACGACGACGACGATGCCGACGACGGCGGGGACGAAGACGACGATGAGGAGGACGAGAACGACGAGGAGAAGGAGCAGCGCGTTCGCGAGGCGCAGCTGGAGGCAGAGTGCAGGGAGCTCGAGACGCTGCTGCGCCGAAAGCAGAGCGACGTCGACGGCACCATGAATCTGATCATCAAGAACCGACATCAGCAGGCGCTGCGCAAGCTCACAACGGAGCGCGACATGAAGCGGAACCAGCTGGCAGAAATCAAGCAATCGCGCAAGGAGCGAAAGGAGGCCAATCTGGCCGCCGCAGCTGCAGAGGAAGCCGCGCACGAGGCTGCTGCTTCATCGAACGGGGCCGCCACCGAGGCCACCGGGCAGCATCGTCAAGACGGGGACGAACATCACTCTCCCGAACGACAGCATGAAGATGGGCAGCGACAGCAGCCGGTCACGGCGTCGTCGGGGCAACTGTCCGCACCCATCGCCGCGAAGGACTCGCAAGGCTCTGCACCGAACGGCGGAATGCCCCCTCCCGCTTTACCCGCCAGTCGCAACCGTCCGCAGTCCTCCGCGTCTGCGGCTCAGCCAGCGGGCGGATCGGCACCAGACCCATCAAGTATATCCAATGACGATGGTGATGGCGGCGGTGATGGCGACCTCTGGGATGACGAAGACGAGGAGGAGGACAACGAGAACTAGGCTCACGCAGATCCATCGAGCTATCCCGCAACTGGCCTGTCTGTTGATTAGGCAGCCGGTGCTCGTGCTGCCATACACCATGCGTTTGTAATTGTAGCCGCAGTGGGAACAGGGCAATGGGTGTGGGGATGCAGAGCATACCCGATCGAAGTGAGCAGTGCGATCCATCGGCGATGCGAGGGACGCAGCGACCGTCACGTCCGAGCTGAGCATCCGCGCAGGAACTCGACGTGCGTCTGGACCGGGCGCGGTGGCGCACCACCTGCGTCGGGAGAGGTGCAGTTCCAATTCCAACTTGGATCGCGCAGGTGGCTGGATCGACCGAGTGCGGTCACAGTGCGTGCGAAATTGGCCTGTGCTCTGGCGCGGCATCCGAAATTAGCGAATCCGTTGCCGCAGTCGAGTCGTGGACGTGGCAACTGGCTGATCCTCCCGTTGCCAGTGCCTCCCACGGTCCTTTTCCTGAGTCGCGAAGGGTGAAGATTGCGGAAGCCGGCCCTGATCGGCGGATCTTCCTTGCGTGTGCTGCCTCGCACAACCTGAAGCACAGACGAGATCTACATGTCGGCGAGGAGGAAGCGCGACCCAGCCAGAACAAGTTGGTCGGGGGAACGTGCGCGGTCGGTCCAACTCTGGCTCAGCCTTCAGTGCGGATGAGCTCAAGTGGGCGCTCTGCGAACGGAATGTAGCTGCAAGGACCTGCTCTTTGCAAATCTTTGTATTGGCAGGACCAGTGGACTTTCATCTGGATTTGAAGTGAGATCCTGGGCAAGTGGCAAAGGGGGGAGAGGCAGAAGGACAGTCCAGCGCTCATTGGTCCTTGCGCTTCTTCCAGATTCAGCGCTGCGCAGCCTGTCGGTCGAGCCGATCCCGCCTCGGCGCCCAATGACGATCGAGGCAGCAGAGCAGTCAAAAGTTCGCAACGCGGCCCACAAGAAAAATTTTCTCTGCCTGCGCGCAGCGCAGTTGGGGTAGTTTCCCTTTCTTCGAGGCCAGGCCTGCGGCCCCCTCGTGTGCGACAGTGCGGGCGAAGAGCGCCAGCGGGCCAAACTGAATAAATTCGCTGCGCTCTCGTCGCTATCTTTCCTTCCGACCGCATACATTGTATCCAACACAAACCAAAAACATCATTCAATATGGGAAAGGAGAAGGCTCACGTAAGTAGCAACAACATCATAGCCTCGATCGTCGTCGTCGCCAACGCTGCCGCCGCCGTCGTCACAGTGTGAAGCGGTGGTCGTCATCCAGGCCGAGTCTGGTGTCAGTGTGGCAACGCGATAGAGACATGCCAACTGCATACAGCTAGCACTACATGCCAACTGCATACAGCCAGCAAAGTCATCACAAAGGACTAGTGGCTGACCCTCCATTGACCACCTCTGCAGGTTAACGTCGTCGTCATCGGACACGTCGACTCTGGTAAGTCGACCACCACCGGTCACTTGATCTACAAGTGCGGTGGTATCGACAAGCGTACCGTCGAGAAGTTCGAGAAGGAGGCCGCCGAGCTCGGCAAGGGTTCCTTCAAGTACGCCTGGGTCCTCGACAAGCTGAAGGCTGAGCGTGAGCGTGGTATCACCATCGACATTGCTCTCTGGAAGTTCGAGACCCCCAAGTACATGGTCACCGTCATCGACGCCCCCGGCCACCGTGACTTTATCAAGAACATGATCACCGGTACCTCGCAGGCCGACTGCGCCATCCTCATCATCGCCGGTGGTACCGGTGAGTTCGAGGCTGGTATCTCCAAGGACGGCCAGACCCGCGAGCACGCCCTGCTCTCGTTCACCCTCGGTGTCCGCCAGCTCATCGTCGCCGTCAACAAGATGGACACCACCAAGTACTCCGAGGACCGCTTCAACGAGATTGTCAAGGAGACCTCCAACTTTATCAAGAAGGTCGGCTACAACCCCAAGACCGTCGCCTTCGTCCCCATCTCCGGCTGGCACGGCGACAACATGATCGAGCCCACCAAGGAGATGGCCTGGTACAAGGGCTGGGAGCGCGAGACCAAGGCCGGCAAGGTCACCGGCAAGACCCTCCTCGACGCCATCGACGCCATCGAGCCCCCCTCGCGCCCCACCGACAAGCCCCTCCGCCTGCCCCTCCAGGACGTCTACAAGATCGGCGGTATCGGAACTGTGCCCGTCGGCCGTGTCGAGACCGGCGTCATCAAGGGCGGCATGGTCGTCACCTTTGCCCCCTCCAACGTCACCACCGAGGTCAAGTCGGTCGAGATGCACCACGAGGTCCTCTCCGAGGGTCTCCCCGGCGACAACGTCGGCTTCAACGTCAAGAACGTCTCCGTCAAGGACATCCGCCGCGGCAACGTCTGCTCCGACTCGAAGAACGACCCCGCCATGGAGGCCGCCTCCTTCCTCGCCCAGGTCATCGTCATGAACCACCCCGGCCAGATCGGCAACGGCTACGCCCCCGTCCTCGACTGCCACACCGCCCACATTGCCTGCAAGTTCAACGAGATCACCGAGAAGATCGACCGCCGTACCGGCAAGTCCATCGAGAACAACCCCAAGTTCATCAAGTCCGGCGACGCCGCCCTCGTCAACATGGTCCCCACCAAGCCCATGTGTGTCGAGTCCTTCCAGCAGTACCCCCCTCTTGGTCGCTTCGCCGTCCGCGACATGCGCCAGACGGTCGCCGTCGGTGTCATCAAGGAGGTCAACAAGACCTCCGGCAAGGGTGGCAAGACCACGAAAGCGGCCGAAAAGGCTGGCAAGAAGAAGTAAGCGCGCCGATCTGGCAGCTGCTGTCTTGGCCGTTACTGGTCAGGTAAGATGGTGGTGGCAAAACGCCATCATCGTCTCTTCGTAGGCAGGCACCCGGCTCAAGTTGACCGCTCCCGGTCGACCGAAGCAAAATTCCAACTTTCTCGCCCGCGTTTTTTCTCATAGGCTTTCGCGCGGAGTACGAAAAAAGCTCTCCCCCCCCCCATCGTTCCTCCTTTTTCTCCTCCTCTTTTGTAGTCTGGTCGATCGTCAATTCGAACGCCTGCTGCAGATTCTCTGGATTGTGTGTTTGCGCTCGAGAATTTCTGTGCCTTGCGAGTGTTGAAGCCTGCTGTGAGTTCTCGAGAGTGTCTTGACTCTGGGATCTTCATGAGCCGAGTTTCTTGGTGCACGAGTGACATTTTGACACGTGCAATGTTTGGAGCCGGCTGCTGAGGCTGCCGAGCTCTTGCAGCATCGGCCACACATCGAGGCCGCGCAAGTGTCACAGCTGCGCGGCAAGGATGCCAAGCTCGACGAGGAGTTTGAGACCGTTCGCGCCATTGTATCACCTCGGCACCGTCCAGCTGGCGCCCTGCATGCGAACTCGGTGGGGCTGCTGGAATCGAAGGTCGATGCTTGGTGTGAGCGCTGTGAGCCGCTACGATTGATGCGCTTCATACGCTTGATGCCTTTGATACCTTTGATACACGCACAATACTGACACACAGATGCGAACGATATGCACGACGCACGCGATCCGCACGGTACATACACATGATACCGCCGACAACGCGCACGGACAACTCCGGACCTAGCCTCAAAAGCGCTCAACACCACGGCCCCGCGTTGGCCAAAGGGCAAGATTGCCTGTGCCTCTATCGAGTCTGACGGGGAGCCATGCGATGGACATCCACTCACGAAATCGACTTTTGGAAACGAGACCGTCCATGTTTCTACACAGAGCCTGGTTAGAGGCTCTGCGGTGTTCTGCATCAGCCTCTGTGTCAAGAATTAGAGCCTCTGCATGGAAACACCCAGCTCGTTTTTTTCGATGTGGCCTTCAAGCGCGTCCACCCGAGTGTCGCTCAACCGTTGTTTTCGCCGGCTGACTCGTGAAGGCTCGGAGCGGGTGTTGCTTGACCTCGGCGTGAAGACCACCGCGTCAAGTCTCGGAGCGGGCGTTGGCTTCTGGTGCGCCGCTCACCGTCTGAACTTGCCGCAGCGGCG
>AWNI01000022.1:1753551-1810618 GCA_000517465.1 Moesziomyces aphidis | reverse complement strand
CGGGTTCAATCCCCGTAGGACTCTCTTTTTGCTGCGCTTGCAGTCCAACACCTGCGACGAAAGACGCGTCTGGCTGCAGCCTCGCGTCATGAGTTGATTCCGCATCGACTTTTGTGCGGGTTGCTGAGCCACCTTTCCCATTCTCATCGTTCTCGACCGACCAACGGCCGCTTCTTGCAGCGACACACTGCATGTCATAGTCGTCACCTATGGCAGCCGCAGGCGGCGGACGAGCAAGGCCACCTCGAGCGCGTGCGGCGCGGACCGCAGAATCGCGTGGCAGCACAAGCGGGAGACGAAGACGCGGAGAAGACGAAGAGAGGGAGGATGGCGATCCGACTAACGACGTAGGTGACAGCGAAGATCTCGCCGAGGAAGACGATGATGCCCAAGCGGAAGAGTCTGAAGACGAGGACGAGGATGATGACGATGACAACGACGACGACGACGAAGACGAAGACGACGAGGATGGAGACGCTGATGCGGACGAAGACGACGACGAGTCGCCCTTCAAGTTTCTCGAGCGGCTGGACCCCAACTGGCTCACACGGCGAAGCTATCCTCAAGCTGCACTATCCGCTCAGCCGTCGAGTGCGATTGGCGTCGACGGCCGCTCGCCGGCGGGCGGAGCAGACGATGCCGAGTTCTACGCTGCCATGATTCAGATGCTCACGCATGTGCTCGGATCGTCCGACTCCATCGGATGGGCGAGCCAGGCCACGCCCGGATCACAGCTTGCTCCATCGCCCTTTGCACATCCACAGAGTAGCCCAGCGCAGACGCCGAACCACGCAGGTGCATCACATGCTGGACCGTCACGCTCTACGTCTCTTCGGAGCAAGAACGAGCTGTCGGCGCTTCAGCCGCTCATCCAAGCGCTGATCGCTCGTTTGGGCAAAGACCAGCAGGTTTCGCGCCGTCCGGTCGGCGAGCAGGATCTCACGGCGCTGCTCCAGACCCTGATGGAACAGCAGCAGCGGCAACAGCAGCAGCACAGCCAACGGCAGGGCTCGGACGGTCAAGCTGCGCAAGTCTTTCCTTCTTCAAACTACCAGTTTGCGCAACCGAGTCTTGCTACGCAGGCGGCCTCTGATAGCGCCCTCGGCCGCTCGCATCCGCAGACGGACCACACAGGAGTCGGGTTCGGCATCGCTGCGCAGGACGCATACCGGCCGCTCCACTTTGCCGATCTCGACTTTGAAGACGAGGACGAGGACGACCCGGACTTCAATCCGGATCTGAATCCCGACCTGCCTCTGCCCTCGGCGTGGTCGCTGGCGGTACGCGACGTTGTGGCTTCAGAAAAGTCTCGCGCTGCAGCTGCGGCCGTTGCTGCATCCCACTTGGGCACCCCGTCAGGATCTCAAACGCCTGCTGCGCGGCGAGGATCGTACAGAGAAGGCGACCCGCATCCGCATGCACACTTGTTCCCTCATCCCACTTCCTTTGCCACGGAGGCGGATCGACCGCCGGCAAGGGAGCCTTCGACCCACGCGAGCACTTCGGTCGGCGAAGCAAACGAAGGCCTCACCACAGCAGAGCACATCGACACTCATGCAACAGCCGAGGCTGTTCGTGCCGCAAGTGCGACGCAGTCCGAGCCAGAGCAGGGCGAGCAGAGCATTCCGCGCAAGCGGGGCCGCAAGCCTGTACTCGAGCCCGGCGAAGCTCAGCGTCGACGCGCACAGAGGAACGTCGAGTACCAACGCATGCGACGCCAGGTCAAAAAGGCCGAAGAGTCGGAGCAGAGCGAGGCCGTACTCGAGCTCCGTGCCGAGGTCAAGATGCTGCGCGCCGAGATGGAGCGTCTCCGCGACGAAAACGCCATGCTACGAGCGCAGCGCGAGCTCGACCGGCTCCAGCGCTCAAACCGCCGTTGAGAACACACGGCCCGACCTCTTCCTCCGCACGGCGTCCACCTTCCTTTCAGCTCCAGTTCCGCAGTCGCATCTGTAGTCTATCCGCATCCGCATTCGCATCAGCATTCCCTTTGTATTCCTCTCAATGCTTCCCGGGGTCACATCCAGAGCACAACCCGCCACACACGTCGTCAAGGAGTTCAGATCTAGAAACTGAGTTTTCATTCCATGAAGAACGGCATCGGGGAATGGGCCGGGCCGACTGCACAGAAGGGAGGGGGAGGAGGAGCGAAGAGTACGCAGGGGACCGTTTAACCGGAGCCGCCCTTGTAGACCTTGCCGAACATGACCTCCTGGAGCTTGTCGTAACCGGAGAGCACACCGGCACCGGCGATACCACGGAGAATGTTGGCACCGGCACCCTTGAAGAGCGACGAGACACCCTCGGCGGCGACGATGGAGCGACCGGCATCGAACATGTTCTTGTAGTGAACCTTGCCACCCGAGGTCATCATCATGCGACGACGGATGGTGTCGAGAGGGTAGGAAGCAAGACCAGCACCGGTGGTAACACCCCAGCCGAGGAGGAACGAGGCGAGGAAGTTGTTCGAGAGGTTGCCGGTGAGCAGGACGGGCTTGAGCGAGTCGTACATGCCGAAGTAGAGACCACGGTAGACGATGATACCGACGACCGAGGGGACAAAGCCACGGTAGAGACCGGCGATACCGTCCGAGGCGATGGTCTTGCGGTAGACGTCGACGAGGCCGTTGAACTGGCGGTCTCCTCCGCCCTTGGCAGCCGACTTGGCGTCGTTGGCAAGACGGGTACGGGCGTAGTCGAGCGAGTAGACGAAGAGGAGCGACGAGGCACCGGCGGCACCACCGGAGGCAAGGTTGGCCGAGAGCGACTTCCAGTAAGGAGCGGTCTTGGGGACGGCGAAGAGCGACTTGAAGAAGTCCTTGAAGGCGAAGTTGAGCGCCTGGGTGGGGAAGTAACGGATGACGTTAGCGGTGTTACCACGCCAGAGCGAAACCATGCCCTCCTGCTGGTAGGTGCGGACGAAGCAGTCGCCAATGCCCTTGTAGGGGGCGGCAAGACGGCCCTGCTTGATCATCTCATCCTGGTTCTGGATGAGGAGCTTGATTCGCTCGATGGGGGCAGCAGCCGTCTTGGAGACGGCGGCGGAAACACCACCCATGAGGAAGTCGGTGGCGAAGCCACTCATGGTCTTCTTGGTCTTGGCGGGGTCAGCGACGGTACCCATTTTGACTGTGGTGGGTGAGGGCCAAGAATGGAAAGGGCGAAGTGTCAGCCAGCTGCTATCAAAAAATATTGTTGGGTGTACACCAGATACGCCGAGAACCAGACCAAGCAGCGACAACCTAGTGCGACGGCGACGATCGTGAGTGTACAAGAACACCCTGCTGATGATGAGGCGCTAGACATAGCACATGGCATGCCCAGCTCACATCTCAGCAGCGGTCCAACGACATTTCGAGCGCGATCGGCACTCGGAAGCGTCGGCTACTTTGTATGCTCCTGATCTCGACGACGACGACGAAGACGAAGGATACGCAGGCTTTGGAGGGGACATCGGAGAGCGTGTGTGACACCTAGGTGCCATGCTGGTGGAGCACGGCCATGGGACGAGGCATGCTTACCTGTACTACGAAAGAGAGGTGGTAGGTAGGTGAAAGTAAGAAGGAAGGGATGCGCAGAGGGCAGGTATTTTTCAAGGGGATCGCGCGGGTGAGGGCCAGGGGTGGACGGCCACGGCGACGAATGATTGGCCCTCCCTCTCCCTTCCTCCGTCCGACCGGCCGACCTGAATCGCGCAATGGCCAGCGCGGGCCACACACTGGCACAGAGCGGGCGAGCGGGCGAGAAGATAGGCGGGCGAAAGCAGAAGAAAACGAAATTTCGGCCAGCAGCAGCAACAGCACCAGCAGCTGGTGCGCACCGAGAGAATTCGAACCAACCACGGCCCACACTGGCCAAGTGCCCAGCGCACCCGCGAGATCGTGCGTTGGATAGGGAAGGACCGGAGCAGAAACGCACCGCCAGAAGTTCGAACCTGCCTCCCTCGCTCCCCCCCTTCTCGCTCGACGTCTGTGCGGCGCTGCGCCAAGCTGGCAGCGGTCAGCGCGGCTTTGACTTCCGACACTGCACTCCCTGATGTCTGCGATCTTGGCTCTCCCACATGCGTTCCGACACTCGCTGTGTTTTTGAGGCAGGATGGTCAAAGGTCTCCTACAGCGCACGTCCGTTTTACACTCGACACCAGCTCTTCATCCAACAGTGAGGGAGATGGCAATGCTGCAGTCCAGCGGATCGAAATCACAACTGTAGCGCCGCGCTTGACGGAGCACCGATGATGCCAACTGCCACCCACCCCCCGCCAGGAAGAAATTTTTTTGCCGATACGCGGGTTGCGGCTGCCGTCGCTCGTGAACGCCGAGACGAGGCGTCAGGTCAGTGGGGAATTTCTTCCAAAATCAATCGTGCCTGCGCTCTGCCGGTCACTTCGGAAGAAATCGATCTGGCCGAACATCCAGCGTCGCTTTGGAGGAATACAAAAATTGCAACCCGTTTGTAGCTGCGGCCATTACAGCCACCTTTCAACCCGATAGTCGCCTTCCGGGTTCAAACGACAGGCCGGAGCAGCACCGATCGATGCGAACCCCGTCAGACTTGGCTCGCCTCGGGTCCGACGCCGTGCGCTCTGCTGGCCTCGAGCGGGTTTTCCGCTCGTTGTGACCCTGGGCGGCTGTTTCCTTCAACCCCACTGGCGCGATGCCGCTAGTGCCAGCCTGCCACCCTGGGCAAGCCGCTGCCCACGTCGATCCTGTCAAACGGGGCCCCCATACCCACAGGAAAGTTTTCGGCTATCCCGCCTCGGCGGTCCGGATCCTGACTGCTGGCGAATCAACGCATCCCGAATGGTAGCGCCAGCTTGCAGCGTTGGTTGACCTTGTCCACTGCTCTCCCACCCAGCGAGATGACCTCGGTCGTCGATCTGACATCTCACAGGTTGGCCCTCGGCGACCGCACTCCATTCGAACACCCGCGTCCAGGTGTTGGTCTCGGGTCCTCACAGTGTGGGATGGGGGTATATTGAATCGGCGATCTCTACGGTCCTGTGCTGCACTGGTCTCGTTCGGCCTGCTGCTACTGCTTCGAGGGGCGACCCCTCGACGGCGCACCAGACGCGTTGGTGGGAGTACCAAAGATCCTCTCGCGCGCCAAACGATACTCTTCCTGGCGCTGCTCCACCGTCTTGCGCTCTTGAGAGGACGAATCCGACATGGTCGCTGGTGTTCCGTCACTGCGTACGCCAGGAGCCACATTCTTGGGCCGTTGGAGGATCCGCGGTGGCTCTGCCGTAGCGGAGCTGCCTGCGTACGGTGACGAGGGTACCGGCCCGTTCTCGCGAGAATTCAAGCGCTGGCCGTAGGCCGACCCGGGCAGTGTTCGGCCTGGGCCCGACACGACAAGCGGAACAGCCGTAGGTGCCTGTGAGTTGCTGCGAGAGCCATTGGATCAATCGCGCGGAATCGATCACGGGTACCAATGTCAGTTCCAGAGCCCGGCGACGCGATGCGAGCTTTACTCACGCTTCTGTCCACTCGTCCTTGGATGCGCGGAAGACGTCCGCTTGCGCTGGGCTCGTCTCTGCTGCATCGTTCTGCTGCACCGAGGCTGTGTCTTCGTCGCTACTCTCGGCGTCCCAGTCGTCGACCACATCATCCTGCTGCTTCTTCTGCCGTGCCGCGATCGAAGAGGAAGATGGTTTGAATTTGGTGGTGGCCACGATCTCGTCCTTCCCTATTGAGCCTTCCATGGTGCCGACGCGCCAGAGAGAGCCGTGCGAACCACGCGAGTATCCGACTCGGGTTCCCCCTCGAGCGTGTTGTTCCGGCTGTGGACAGGCAGCTTCGGCTCGGCTCTTTGACGTAGGAGAGCACTCCTGGCTCGTGTGAAGGCAACTTCGGATGTGTGGCGTGGTGGTCAACGCTCGAATGAGGTTCCCCCGGGCCTGAGAAGGAGGGGTCCAAGTCAATCGCATCGGCCGATTTCCGAAAAGTGCTTGCTTGCACCCTGTCCACGAGCCTTTTTTTGGGCTCCATTTTCAATGCCGCTTTTTCCCCCCCAATTTCGGTCGGAACTCGCGACCGTGACTTTAGGAAGGTCGTTTTCCGATTTCCGCGTTGTGACAAGACGCGTTGTGGAGGCTCTTGCGCCCTGCAGGCTGAGCTGAGTTGCATGCGCAAGAGCGGCCCAGATGCGCAGAAACGGCCCGCCACCGCCCTCATCAACCTTCTCCAACATCACCCCTGACCAAGTCTTCGCCAATGCACCCACAGATTGCCACATCACAGTGACTGCAAGCAGTCGAGATACCACAGGCGGTCGACCGAGCTCAAATCGCAGTGAACGCAGCCGTGGTCGGCCATGGACGGCATCGTATATCCGCAGCAGGGCGAGAGCAGCAAAGGCCACTACGCTGCCTTCAGCCACGGGGGCGTGGAAGGATTTCTACCAGCCATGAATCCTTCCAGCCAGAGCGAGCTAGAACGTCTGCCTAGCATCGAATTTAGCGCCTCGCAGGGTTTCTTTGGTCAGCTCGATTCATCGCCAACGCCTCGGCCGCCACTGTCTTCTGACCCCTCGACATCCCCCACACTCCACACGCACTATCAAAGCCCATACGCGACCTCCTCGCGCACCGCTCTCTCAGGCATGGATCCGATGAGCACGCTTGGTCACGGCTCACATCCCGCTTTCACTCGATTTCGGGATCATCAGCAGCAAAACTCGCCCCCTGCACGGAGTATCCCAGATGCCAAGCTCTGGAACGATCCTGCGGTCCGTGGCGACCCGATTGGTGCCGGCGCAAAGGCCACATCGCAAACGAGAGGCTCGAACCCCACCCCGCAAATGCGAATCGACTTACCAAGCCATCACTTGGACAGTGAAGACAGGGCACGCAGAGCAGCCGAGGTGGATCGCCGCAACAAGCTGCGCGAGCAAGAAAAGGTGCGAAGAAAGCTGGAAATCCAAAAGCAGATTGACGATGGCTTCGCGGCACTCAGCATGGAAACCGCGACCCCACTGCAGCAGCTACAGGCCAAGCGGGACGAGGAAGACAAGCTTCGCAGAAGGCGAGCACTAGAGCAAGAGATCCAGAACGGCATCACGGCGATCCAACAAGAGAGGATCCGTCAGCGTGCTCGCGTCGAATCGGACCGTCAAGCCTGCCGACAGTGGCTCTCGGATCTGCAACCTGCCAAAGCCTCAGCGGGCACCAGCACAGCTTCACACGTGATCGATGCCATCGATCCCTACCTCGCCCTAGGTCGGCAAATCCGAGGATTCTGGAATCACTCGCGACCGCCAGCCGCAGCCCATTTACGCCGCGACGAGGTCGTTGCAGACGTCCAACGAGCCATCGATCGAAAGTGGCCCGGACAGAACCTCAAGGTTGCAGCCTTCGGCTCCAGCGTGACAGGCTTGCTCACCGCGTCCTCCGACCTGGATCTCGTACTTCTGGATCCTACCCGGCCATACGGCGTGGGTACCCCACCCGATCTTTGTGGCAGCCCCAAAGGATTTGTGCGCCATTCTGCCGGAATGCCAGACTGGTACAGCGTGCACCAAGTGGCGCACGCACTTCGAAACTCGAACAAGTTTGCACCTGTCCAACCCATCAGCGGAGCCAACGTGCCCATCGTCAAGATGGTGCACAGCAAACATGGCATCCCCGCCGACATCAACATCAACGAGCGCTTCGGCCTCTTCAACTCTCAGCTCATCAGCGCTTATGCCGACTTGCAACCGGGCCTGGTGCGTCCGCTCATCTTTTTTCTCAAGCATTGGTATTCGCAACGCGATCTCAACGATCCCGCCGGCAAGACCGGCAGTATGACGTTCAGCAGCTACACCATCGCACTCAAGGCCCTCCAGGTACTCCAGGTTGAGGGATTGCTGCCCAATCTGCAATCCCCGCCCCTACTAAACAGCCTGCAAATCCACCCTAGCTTCCTGTTCGCAAGGCCCAAGCGGCCGAGGCGCAGGAACGAGAAGAAATCCACCGCTGCGTCCGACGAGGCTGTCCGTGGCGGTCTCAACGGCAGCTGGCGAGCACAGCAGGACCCCACAGCTCCGAAGCCATACGACGTCACATTCGTTCGGAGCCAGATCGACGCGAGCCCGTATCGCGCAAAGGCTCTCGCAATCGCGGAGCAGAGTGACGATGCACCGCTTGCGAGTGCTCCGAGTCCTTCCAGCACGGACGGCGCGGATCGGCTGCTCGGAAAGATGCTGGTGGCGTTTCTGCGATTCTACTCGCGGCTCGACCGAAAAGCGCAAGCCATCTCGCTTGTCAACGGTTCGCCCATCCAACGTCGACAGAGCTCGCAGCCAAGGCACATCCTTTTCGACTCAGCGGACGAGGACGAAACGTCGGAACACGGCGAGCATTCGGCCGACGGCGCCGAGGCCGATGTGTGGGCTGGCGACGAGCTGGTGGTTCAGGACCCCTTCATCGTCGATCGAAACACATCGCGAAACATCAAGAGCAAATCCATCGAGCGCTGGCAGAGCGAACTGGATCACGCTCTGCACTTCCTGGGCTTCGACGGACGAGGCTCGGCTCCCTCGGCGACCAAGCTCGACGACGTACCGTTGCTCCTTGATCTCTGCATTCCGCCGGACGTGGCTGCTTTCATGGAAGTTGACGATGTTGGCTCTCGCGCGTCCGCGAAGGGACGCCATGCTGCCAAGTCCAAGGAGCCATGGAGAAGCCAGGAAGAGGCTCAGGCGCAAGCGCGAGAAATCGCCAAGCAGGCGGCGGAGAAGCTGCGCAGCGAGAAGAAGAGGAGGGCAAACAGGGCCAAGGCTAGCGAGGCTCGTATCCTCAGGGAAGAGGCGGCCATGGTGCAAGACATCGTGAACGACATGCATCCTGTGCAAGTTTCAGACTCGAAGGAAGATAACAACCAGCACGACGTTGTGCCCGACCGGCGTCAGGAAGATGTCCCCGGTCGCCACAATCCGATCCCTTCCACATTCAGCGTGGCGCCGTCTACCGGCAAGGCTTCTGCGCCGACACGCGGGTCTATTCACCACGACACGAATGGCCTGCATGCAAGCGAGCATCTCGCTCAAGACCTGGCGCTGAGTCCGACCGTGTCCTCTGGCACAAGCAAGACGGACGAGACCTCGTCTTCCGAGGACCTCGACCTCGTAGCCCTGCGCTTAAAGTATGGAGACCGCTTCGACGCGTGAGACACCTCCGCCAGCGTCATGTTGGCTCGGTCGTGTCAGTGTGCGACCATTCATTGTTTCCATCAGCCCAATAATGCAAGCCTTGCGCAGATCGTGACGTTCAAGTTCGAATCGTGTGTAGCGTTGGGTGTGATATCGAGGAAGGCTTGACGTGAGCGGAGGGCGGTGCGTACCCAAAGTTCTTGTGGAGGTTGGCTCGGGTGAAGCGCGTAAAGTGACAGAGATGAGAGTCGCGTCGGGCGTCGGCTGCGCGCGTGTTGGTGGAGCGCAACACTCTGCGCAAAATTCCCACTGTAGTCGCTGGAGGGGTTCGCTCTCCACGTCGCCTATCCTTCTTCCTCTGTCGCCCTCTCGCCCTCTATACACGCCGTAGCTCTGCTCTCCAGTTGCACCAACATCGAAGCCCGAGCACACAGAGCCTTCTGCGACCATGCTGTTCGTCGACAAGTACAGGCCAAAGGCTCTGTCGGAGCTCCACTACCACCACGATCTGTCGAAGCGCCTTTCGTCCTTGGCCGGCCATGAAGACTTCCCGCACGTCCTCATGTACGGACCATCAGGAGCTGGCAAGAAGACACGCATCGCATGTCTCTTACGAGAGCTTTACGGCTCTGGCACTTACAAGGTTTGCTATGCTGCCCCTTGACCGCCTCTGCGTTTGCTTGGCCTCACTCACATCGCTCTTCCTCTCTCTTTCCGGACGGTACAGCTCAAGATCGACCAGCGTGTCTTTGTCACACCCTCGAACCGCAAGATCGACGTCAATATTGTCTCGTCCAACTACCACATCGAACTCACTCCATCGGATGCAGGCATCTACGACCGACTCGTGATCCAGGACATCCTCAAGGAAATCGCACAGACCCAGAACGTCGATCTCAACGCAAAACACAGGTTCAAGGTGGTGGTAATCAACGAGGCCGACTCGCTCAGCAGAGATGCTCAGAGCGCACTGCGAAGGACCATGGAGAAGTACATGGCCAACTTGCGGCTGGTGCTGTGCGCGACGAGCACGAGCAAGATCATCGCGCCCATCCGATCACGTTGCTTGCTGCTTCGAGTCGGAGCCCCTTCGGACGACGAGGCGAGTATTCGATTCCCCCGCGAGGGCCTGATTGCGAATCGAACGACTGACATGAGAACGTTGTGATGTACAGATGCGAACCGTGTTGACACACGTCGCAAAGAAGGAGCGCTTCACCATTCCGGACGCGGTGCAGACGCAGATCTGCGACGACTGCAACGGCAATCTGCGCAAAGCCATGCTGGTGCTCGAGGCGCTCCGCATGCAGTCGCCCGGCCTCTCCGCCGGCATCGGTATCGCCAAACCGGACTGGGAGATTTACATCACCAAGACCGCAGACCTCATCCTCTCGGACCCATCGCCACAAAACCTGCTCGCTGTCCGCTCCAAACTCTACGAGTTACTGGTGCACGCCATTCCGCCTACACTCATTCTCAAGCATCTCACAGACAACCTCGTCCAAAAGGTAGATAGCCAGGTCCGGCCTGCCATTGTTCAGAAGGCGGCGTTCTACGAGCTCCGAACGCGCACCGGATCCAAAGTCATCTTTCACCTCGAGGCGTTCGTGGCCGCCGTCATGCACATCCAAAAGAGCTTCCTGCTCGGCATGAGCTGGGACGACTAGGTTGTCATGGGCGAGATGGGATCGATTACTCTACTGGATGTACAGCAATCAATCGAATGCATCGAGACTAGAACAGACGTGTGCGGCGAGAAGAAAGTCAGAGCATTGCCGCTCTCGACGAGATCGAACGGGCATCGGGAATGCTCGGCTGGGCGAAGTGGCGCTAAGGCTGCTTCTTGGGAGAAGCCTTGGTGCGGTTGGGCTTCATCTCGACGTCCCATCGCTTGGACGCCACGTCTCCGCCTTGTGCATCCTTCATGAGCTGTCGGAGCTGTTGTTGAGTACCGCAAGTATCCACTCAGGCAAAAGGTGATCAGTGGTCTGTATGAGATTTGCCGTATGCTTGCCTACTTACCTTGACGAGCAGACGGCCTTTGATCCTCCAGGGAGCGAGCGAGGGGCTTGCGTCGTACAGCTCGGCAGCCTGAGTAGAGAAGACACGCAAAACAACCATCAGTGGCCGAGGCTAAAGTCTGGGCATAGCGAAGCGAGGGACCTACATGATCCTGAACGACCTTGAGGATTGCAAAGTTCAGATCATCCCAGTGCTCTGGCTGCCAAGCCTGTTGGTCATGGAAGAAAGAGCGTCAACGTGATGCAAATATCGACATTAGTTACGACCCTGACTTTCACCGTGCAGGATGATACTTACGCTGGCAAGCGGAGCCTGCTCCCTAGGCGAACGTTGAGCGGCGGAGCTGGAGCCGGCTTCCTCCTTCTTGGTAGGAGTCTTGAGAAGGTCGTTGCGCTCGGCCTTGACCTTGGAGCGCTTCTTGGGCGTGGTGGGCGGGGGCGGGAGGTCAAACTCCTCCTTCACCGGGGTGGTGCTGCCCTCGCGAGCGTCGTCCATCTCAGCGTCCATGGTGGAGCGCAGCTCCGAGACGGGCTTGGCGGTATCGCCTCCTTCGATCACCATTGGCATCTTGTTGGCGTCCTTGCGGCTGTTGTTGCGCTGCGTCGTAGAGTTGTCGTCGTCAGGTTGGCCCTCGTGGATGGGGTTGGACAGGAGCTCGGTCGTGCGTCGCTGACGCTTGCCACTCATGGCGTCGTCGCCCTCATCCGCCCTTTCGGTGCGCTTGGGCAGGGCCGGTCCGCCCTTGAAGACCGCCATGCTTGCAGCCGCCTCGGTCGGCAAGTAAGGCTCCCTTGAGCGCGGGTCGAGTGGGATGGGACTTACAATATCGTACTGGTTGTGAGCAGATACGAGGTATAGGGATGCCGGAGAACGGTGTGCGTGGTAGAAACCCGTAGCGCAAGCTGATGGGGAAAGAGGGCGAGGGCTTGGCAGGGCGGAGAGGCGATTAAATGGATGCTCGCGAAGTGCGGAAGCAAGTGCGGAACATGTGTGCGGCCCCTGGAGCAAACTGGACACTGCATCAACTGCCGAGCTTGCACCGCTCTCAAAGCAGACGCTGCAAGCAGAGATGTCCATTGCGTGCGGCTAGTGTGTGCGGAAAACGAGATTGTGTGAACACGTCCGCATGGCGACGGAAGCGTTCCCACTGCCATCTGCACGATTTGGACTGTGAACCTTAAACGGCTGCCAGCGCAACACAGTCCTGCCGCCTAGGTGTGATTCCCAAAGCAGCCAAAGCCTTCGTCGAGTACACAGAGGACGATTTAAAAGCACGCTGCACAAACACAAGCACATGTAGAGAGGATTGCGGTAGTGCGTTCATGTCACGGAAGCAGAAAGAAAGAACTACAGCGTTACTGCTGGCGATAAAACTGGGCCATTCGGTCGAGAGCCTGTTCGTACGCGTCGCGTAGCTTGCGCATCTCTCGGGTCGCTGCGTCCTCCTCGACAAAGTCAACCTCTTCCGTTTTTGGGAGGGCCTTGAGCTTGACCTTGGTGATTGGAGTCTGACGCATGATGGCGCGGACCATCTTCTTGAAGTGACGAGCCTCTTGCTCCTCGACGAGGGTCCAGGCATCGCCGTGCTTGCCCGCACGTGCAGTTCTGCCAACACGATGCACGTACTTGGCCGAATCGACGGGAGCATCGTACGAGATCACATGTTCCACCGACGGCAAGTCGATACCGCGGGAAATGAGATCCGAGCACACCAGCCTGTAGAGACAAGGTCAAACTAGGGGTCAGCGTTCCGAACGCACGGGAAGTCCGCCATGGAACGGAGTGTCAAACTTACAGATCAATCTCGCCGTTTCCGAACTGAGCGAGGATGCGCTGGCGATCGGAGGGCCTAAGCTCGGACGAGTAGTTCTTGACGACCATGGGACGCGCACCGCGCGCGATCAATCCGCTTTCCTGTCGCACCTCCTCAAACATCTCGATCAGCTTGACCAACCTCGCAGCGGACTCGACCGACTTGGTGAAGCAGAGCGCCTTGCGGATCTTGGCGGCAGCTTGCTCGTCGTCGGGACGATGCAAAAGATACAACAGGTGGAAAGGCTTGTCGGCCGAAGTGGTAACGAGCATGTGCTCGTGCAGCGAGTGAGGAAGCGAGAATCGCTCGTGCTGCGCTCGTTCCGCGCGGCCACTCTCTCCGTCGGCAGCCGGATTGTCGTCCTGCACTGTGATGTAGTGCGGATTCCTCAACCCCAGCGCCGCAATCTTGGCGGGATCGCGTGTCAAAGTCGCCGAGAACAGCAGCTTTTGCACAGATGGAACGGCCTCCTCCTGCAGTGTCGATCGAGCGGCTGCCGCGAATCCGGATGATGCGCTTGAGAGTAGCTCGTACGGCGCTTGAGCTGGAGTCGCCTCGGTGCACCGGCTATCAGCATTGGCGACGCCTTCAGTGGCGGACAGGACACGTCGCAGCCACTCCTGGAACGACTGGTTGAGCAAGCGATCTGCCTCGTCAATGACGAGGAAGCGCAGGTGGGCGAGCGTGAAACCGGGCGTCGAATCCAAATGATCGATCAATCGACCGGGAGTGGCGATGAGGATGTCCACCTTAGACTGCTTCTGAACAGAGTCGTCGTCGTCATCTGCATCGAGCCCCTCGACGAGCTGGGTCTGCTCGTGAGCAAAGCTGTGATGACCTGTGGCCGTGGCGATCCTGAGACCCGATCCCTTGGCAACCAGCTCCAAGGTGCTTCTGACCTGGGAGACGAGATCGCGCGTAGGAAGGACGATGAGCGCTCGCAGACGAACAATCTGGCGCGTGCGCAGCACCTCGACGATGGGCACCGTGTATGCGAGCGTCTTGCCGCTACCGGTCGGGGCGGAAACGCACAGATCGCGGGGCGGTGCAAATGGACGGTACAAGGACCGGCTCTGAGGCTGGGCTAGCAAGCAAGGGATCACCGAAATCTGAACAGCAAACCATTCGCTGACTCCAAGCGCCTCCAAGCGCGAGCGCACCGTGTCGCTGAGCGCGACGTTGCCAAAGTCGTCCTGACGGTCGCCGCGAATGGTGCTTTCGTCGCTCGCGCTCGCAACGGAGGTCGAGGCGGAAGCGGTACCTTGCGCCTTTGCGAGGTCTTTGCTGCCTGCAGCTTGCGGTGGAAGGGGCCGGGAAAGACTTGGGTTCACAACGACGCGATTTGAGAGGCCCTCTGGAAGTCCAAGAGAGTTGATCAGCTTGCGATCCACGGCGGCTTTGACTCCGGCCAGCGGGAAACGCTCCAGTGCTTTGACCTCCTTGTCCGCACTCGTACTGTCTTGCATGGTAGTATCGGTGGTCTGATCGCCATCATTGTCGTTTACTTGCGCAGGCTCGGATGGAGAGGCCGGCTCCGATTCATCGCTCCCGGACCCTGAGTCTGGATCGTGCTCCGAATCCGAATCCGCGTCCGAGTCTGAGTCCGAGTCTGAGCTGGAAGACGACCCAGAAGCTGAAGACGCTGCTGCTTTGCGCGCGGCAGCTGCGGCGCCCTTTGATCTTGATGCTTCTAGTCGCTGCAGCTTCTCCTCTTCGGGAAGATGTGGGACGGCGGAGTTGTCGGCGATTGCTTGTGCCTGCTGAAGATCATTCTTTTGCTTCTTAGGCGCAGCACGCTGCCTCGCCTTGCGACGGTCCTTCTTTGCCTTGAGATACCTTTGCTTCGCCTTGGTCTTCTCCTTGGGCCCCGTCCTTGCCTTGTTCACCGACTGGCGGAGGAGCGGTGCAGCGTTCAGACGAGACGGGTGGATGTTGAGGGCAGGCTTAGTCGGTGCTGCAGCACTCGCCACCGAGGAGGAGGCAGCCGAGGTCGAAACCTTTGGCAGAGCGCTCGAGCTCGATTGCGCCGCAGGAGACGGTGCATCTGCACCGACGGCAAGCTTGCGCTTCTTGAGAATGCGTTCGTTGAGCGCATCCAGCTTGGCGGAATCGGCAGAGCCTTTCTCGGGAGCTGATGACGATGAAGATGACGCTGCAAATGCGTCGAAGCGCTTGACCGAGAACATTTCGACGATGCTTGGCGGCCAGCGGGGGGTGTATGGTGACGGAGCTGGTGGATTGGCAACGTGAAGCTTGCGGCAGAGTGTGGAGAACCCTTTCTCGTCTGGAAAAGTCTGTTGCAGCCAAAAAATTCCGAAGCGCAGCCCGGGAGTCGGCCATTCCAATAAGCAGCTGACACTGAATTTGTCATCCGCAGTTGCTTCTCCACATTCAGGACTTGGTTCCGCACCCGGTGCCAAAGACCAACAGTGCTTAGCAACTTTCTGTAGGCGTTTCCGGCAATCCCCCATCCGCACACTCAGCTATACTTCTGTGCCGTTCAACAGCCAAAGTTGCGACCCAAGATGCCGTCTGCGACAACTCAGGCCAAGTCGACGGTCGAGATCGCCAACGCCGGCTTTTCGCATATTCAGTCCAGCAAAAGCACGGCTGTGCGTACCTCGCCCGACTTTCTCGTCCTCGTCCTCGACATCAATCCGCTGGCATGGACGCGGCGCTCCGAGGCGCTGAACAAGGGCAAGAGAAAGCAGGTCACAGCTGATGTTGCTCTGGAAGATGCGCTCTCTGCGATCATGATTCTGCTCAACGCGCACATGGCCATGCAGCACGAGAACGGGCTCGCCATCTACGCTGCTGCGGGCACGGGCATCGCACAGCTCCTTTATTCCACTGCCTCCTTCTCCGCAAAGGCGACAGAAGCTGGCTCTGAAAGCAATGCAGCTGCCTCATCTAGCACGCACAAGCCCGATGCCAACACGTACCAGCATTTCAAGCTCGTAGATGACCATCTGGAGCAGGGCGTGCGCGACACATGCAAGGCCATGTTCGAGCGCGCGAAGCAGACGCAAGAATTTGCAGAGGCAAGTGCGGACAACGATGCAGCCAAGCATGCGGCGCTGGCTCGCTCCGTCAACGTCGGGATCGTTTCGGCGCTTTCGCAGGCACTCTGCCACCTCAACCGGTTGGGGCTAAGCGACGCTTCGGACGCGGCCAACGTTACCGGTGGCATCGCTACGACGGCACAGACGAGAGCGGGTGGAGGTAGCAGTGCCTCGGGCGGAGCGAATGGAGGTGGCGGCTCGGGAGGCTTCGGCAGCTTCAAGTCGCGCATCCTCATCCTCAGCGTCACACAAGATGCGTCGACGCAGTACATCCCCATGATGAACTGCATCTTTGCCGCCCAGAAGAAGGGCATCACGATCGATGTATGCAAGCTGCTCGGGAACGATACGGTCTTCCTTCAGCAGGCATCCTACCTCACGTCGGGAACGTACTTCCGGCTGAGCGACGAGCAGGCGGGGCCAAGCGGCCAGGAGGCAAGTGCGATCGATCTGCGTTCTGCGCTCGTGCAGACGCTCTTGACGACGTATCTCCCTTCGAGATCCATGCGTTCCTCCATGAACCTGCCGACACTCGAGGAGATCGACTTCCGAGCCGCTTGCTTCTGCCACCGCAAGATCGTCGATGTCGGATACATCTGCAGCGTCTGCCTCAGTCTGTTCTGCCAACCGCGACCCTTTTGCCTGACGTGTCGATCCAAGTTCCCGTCGGACACGTTGGCCAGATACCAGCGCGAGCTCGAGCTCACCTCCAACGTACAAGACGCCACGACATCAGCCTAACAGAATGCCAGGTCTTGCGGCTAGCTCTGTGCGCAGACTGCTGATAAATCGATCGGCTTGTGTGCATCAGGGATATCGGGGATCGGTAGCCGACACGCAGACTGCCGGAAAGAATTTGGGAAAAAAACGGAAAAAGAAGTGACCCGCGCGCTAGCGGGGCTGAAAAGGGTGTTGCAGCTGGGCTGCGGTCTTATTGAGACATGCCAGGAGGCATCGCCCGCGTTGGTGTTGCGAGGAATGCACGCTGCACCAACGTTCAACCGTTCAACCGCTAGTGCCTCCCGCGCTGCACAGAGACAGCGGGCAAACTGGCACCCGTGCCATGCCGTGCCGATCCGTGCATGTCCATGCGATTTGTCAACAACCCGCACGCACGCACGCAGCAGCGTTGCAGCGACGGGCGCATGGCCAAGAAGCGACACTACCGGCTGCGCATGCGCACGCCCCCGCATCTCGCATCTCGCTCTTCCGCTTCTCGCAACGGGGATCAGACGACGCGTCGGATCGCGCGGGTGGCGCTGTCTGACGGCGCGTGCCTCCGATCTTTTCATCCCGACTCGACAGCGGAGACAAGTCACATATCCATCTCCTCATGGTGGCACATTCTCCTGGGCGCCACACGCCGTCATGCGACGTGGTCGCTGAACGAGGCTGGAAGCCGTGTCGCTTGTCGTCCTGCATACGGACCGAGGATCCATCGTTGGTCTCTGAGCTGGCAGCGTGGGGCTGCAACTCGTAGCACACACGGACCTCGCCGGCAAAAGAATGTTCGTCCTTGGGTTGTGGGCCACCCTTGACACTTGTGTGCATTGTTCGCGTCTGAATGGCTTTCGCGTCGTGCCTTGATGCCATCGTAGAGATGCTGCAAATGCATGCAAGACTGAAATGCTGCACAGGGGTCGGCTCCATCCGTCATGCAAGATTTCGTGCTCCGAGCTGTCACATTTCTCCCCCGCCTCGCTGCCACAAGCAAACCACGTCCTGCCGCCCATCCTGCGCTTGGTCAGCCCGAACCCCATGCCAAGGCCCCTTACCTTCTTCCTCCAGGAGGGGGTTTCCTCCCACCCGCTGTCGAGAAGCGGAGCTGCCCATCATCAGCCCAGATTTGCTCTGGTCTCACTGTAGAATGATCCGCCTCGCTCGTCGTGCCGCCTGTTCGCCTGGGCCTGCACACCCCACTCCGTGTGCCTGAACTTGTGCTCGCTTCTCTGCTTCCGCCCCGTCCGGGTTCGAGCCCAGCTCGGCTCGCTTCACGGACCGCCGCAGCGTCCGCCTGCCTTGGGGTTACATGTCTCGGCATCCGCTTGTAAGGGATCATACGCTCGCTCGTCTGCTGTCTCAGCCTGCCGAAAGGCATGCTGCCGTATGTCAATTCATCTTGTGGCGCTGAGGAACCGACTTGTGCTATTGCGGGTACGCACAAAGCCGCAGGAGGCCCGTCAACAAGCTTTCATCTGCCTTTCTGCACGAGCACAACTCTTCCATCCGATGCTCACCGGCGCCGACGAGCGCCAGCCTAGCTTGTACTCCCTCAACGCACCGCTGTAAGCGTTGCCTAGCAGGATGTTGCAGTCTCATCTTCTACTCATCCTCACCATCGTTCCCTCCTTCTCCACCATCAATCCCCTCCCTCTCGACCCCTTTCCCCTCCCCTGACCTGGTTTGTTCCGCTACGCTCTTTACACGACGATCTGTCGACCACCTTCGTTTGTCCCTTCAAAGCGCCTTCTTACTCTAATCAGCAAATTCGGACGCCAATACGCACCCATTTGAAGGCTATCGCGCATCAATTGCTCTATCCTTTTCATCGATCTCAACCGCACCCATTATGGCCGGCTATTCCAAATCCATGATGGCCCTCAAGGGAGTGGTCCTCGGCGCTCTCTTGCTTGTCGGCACTGGAAGCGGTGTGGCTGCCGGCAAGGCCGGCACTATGCAGGTCGTCGGAAACTCCGGTGTCTCGGCCCAGATGATGTTCCTCGGCACCGAACAGAAAGTGTACATTCTCGACAAGACCGAGAACAACCCGCTCAAGGTCAACGGCCACCCGGCTTGGGGAGTCGAGTACGACATCAACTCGAACAACATCCGCGCCATGGAGGTGAGGTCCAACACCTTCTGCGCCGGTGGCATGACCCTTGGCGATGGCCGATGGCTCGTCACGGGCGGCAACAAGGCGGTGACGACCAACGGTGCCGATGCCAAGTCTGGCCAGGGCTACGGAGCGTACAACGGCGGACGCGCGCTTCGATTCCTTTCGCCCTGCGACAACCAGCAGTGCCAGTGGGACGACCAAGCCAGCAACCAGCTCAACACGGAAAGGTGGTACCCGACCGTCGAGCCGCTTGCCGACGGCCACAACATCATCCTTGGAGGCATGCGCGACGGAGGCTTCGTGCCCAGCCAGGGCTCCAACAACCCCACCTACGAGTTCTACCCGATCAAGGGAGACGGAGGCAGCCGCAACCTGCCCATCCTCCAGCGCACCGTTCCGCTGTCGCTCTACCCGATCGCCTACCTCATGTCGTCGGGCGAGGTCTTCATCCAGGCGGGTCGCGAAGCCATCCTGTGGGACTACAAGAAGAAGAGCGAGCGTGCGCTTCCCACCATCCCCGGTGCGCCTCGTGTCTACCCTGCCTCGGGAGGATCGGCTCTGCTTCCGCTCAGCGCCGAGAACGGCTACAAGGAGACCGTGCTCTTCTGCGGTGGCATGAGCCTCGGAAAGACATCCAACTGGGGCAACGAGGGTGGCCCTACCATCGCCGTTTCTCAGCTGCCAGCATCGACATCGTGTGAGCAGATCAGCCCTATGGCTGGCGGTGCCTCTTGGGAGGCCGTCGATGACCTGCCGCAGGGCAGATCCATGGGTCAATTCATCCAGCTTCCCGATGGCAAGCTGTGGTTCGGCAACGGTGTCACCACCGGTGTCGCTGGCTACAACACCAACCCCAACGCTCCTGGTCGCCCTGTGGGTGAGTCGTACGGCGACAACCCCTCGCACCAGCCGCTTGTGTACGATCCCAAGGCGAGCAAGGGCAACCGCTGGAAGCGCGTTGGAAGCTCCAACATCGGCCGTCTTTACCACTCGTCGGCTACGCTGCTTCCGGACTCGTCGATCCTCGTCGCCGGCTCGAACCCGAACGCGGACTACAACACCAACACCAAGTGGAAGACCGAGTACCGCGTCGAGCGCTGGTACCCCGAGTTCTACGATGCCCCGCGTCCCTCCAACGGTGGCTTGCCTCGCACCTTCTCGTACGGCGGCAACGGCTTCTCCATGACGCTGCCCTCGGCGGCGGATGCGCAGAAGGCCAAGGTGGTGCTTGTGCGCACCGGATTCTCCACGCACGGCATGAACATGGGTCAACGCATGATCGAGCTCGAGACCACTCGCCAGGGCAGCAAGCTCAACGTTGCCCAGCTGCCGCCCAACCCGAACCTGTTCGCCCCCGGCCCTGCGCTCGCCTTTGTGGTGGTCAACGGCGTGCCCAGCCAGGGCAAGATGGTCATGGTCGGCAATGGCAGGATTGGCACGCAGCCCGTCGCGGCCAAGGCCAACCTGCCCGGAGGCAAGCGCGACGAGATGCTCGAGGGTCGCAACAGCTCGCTGCTCGAGCGCAACCTCGACCACGTAGCTTCGCAGCTCGGCCACGACGACGTGCTCCGACGCAGCGGCCTGCACGCGCGTCACCACAAGAGTTCCACCGACCGTCTTTGAGTCAGCGCTCGCCTTCTCTGTATTGGGACTCTTGGTAGCCTTACTGCGTTCGTTTCAGTCCCTCCTCCGGAGAGCTATGTGATCCTCGGTGCTCGCCCGCGACTCGTTGCTGGTGACGGGAGGCATCTTGCAGCTTAGATCCTAGCTCCCCTTGTGTTTTCCTAGTTGCATTTTTAATTGCTTTTGTTTCCTCTTATACCTTTATTGTTCTGGCCGATCCTACGCAGCGTTTGTGGTGGTTCGCATTGGACAATGAGCTCGGAGTGTGCTGACCATAGTTGGCAGCAATGCGTGAGGCAGGACATGTCGATTTGCGCGGGATCTGATTTGACAATTCCTTCGATCTTACAAATCAGGCTCCTGCGCCACGTGACTGAAGAAGCGCCAGTCGGGAAGAAAAGCGGCGGAGAGCGAGTTCCGGGATTCCACATTTTGCTCGCCCAAGCCTTGTGCCAGTGCTCTCACTTTGATATCCACACCATCTCGACACCCTCCCAGCGTCGTAAAGAGAGTGCCACAATGATCGGACGACTACCGAACACAGTGATGGCGTCCGTGAGGGCTTCGAGCTCGAGGACGTTCGCCACAACAGCAGCCGTGGCAGCACCGGTCAAGTCGATCCCCAAGCCAAAAGGTAAGCCTTCACTAGCGTCTCTGAACATGGTCGGTTGCAGCTTGCTGATCGGGCGCACGCCCAATTGATATCTGCAGGCGACATTGAAAATGCAGAAAAGTTCTTGACGGCGATCTCACGCACTCGCCGAGACTTGGCGGCGAACTCATCGCTGACGGGAGCGATCGGCGACAAGTGGTCCAACATCTTCACCGTGCGCACCACCGAGCTCAAGGAGGCGGGCGTCACCACCAAGGACCGAAAGTTCTTCCTGTGGGCACGCGAGAAGTTCCGCCAGGGTGCTGATCCGGCACTCTTCATCACCGACGCCAAGCCAAAGAAGAAGGTCCGAGGGTATGTACACGCTCTTTGCTGGTCCAGCTTCCATGCACACACTTGCTGACACGATCGCTTCTTCCCGCTCGTCTAACGATCCTGCTCTGATTGATTGTAGATGGGGCCCAAGAGTGCAGACGGCGGAGCGCATCCGCGTGCGCGGCGTCAGGAGGCCCGGCGAGAAGTAGACACGTCCACCTGCATCTTTCCTTGTACCATATCTCAGCAATCACGACTTTCACAGTCACTGGAACGAAAGCAGGGCAGGGGTGGCATAATGCAGTGAAGGTTTCGAAAATGCTGGGTCTACCGGCTCTGTTGCTGTTGGAGGAGCTGGCGTTTGCGGGCGGTCTTGACGAGTTCGGAGCGGCGGTCTAGGACAGCGAGCAGCGAGTTCTGAAGCAGCGTATAGATACCCGACGAGAGCCAATAGACGACCAGCACACCGGGAGCCTGGCAGGCAATGGGGATGAAAGCGATAGCCAGCACACGCAGGGCGTTTGTGATGATGCGCACTCGTCGCGGCTCCTCCTCCTCTTGCTTTGCCGGCTGCGATTGGGATCCTGGGGCCAGCAGCTTTTCGGCCGTTTTTGTAGCCGCATCTGTATCGCTGCCGGAGGTGGCCGCACGGATCTTGGCGATGGTGCGTCTACTCCAGCTATTGAGCTCTGTGTTGGCGAGGGTGAGCATGCCAAACGACACGGGACCGAGCATGGTGGCGTCCTTGTCGGCGAGCGTGGGTCCGCCCATGGTGCCCTTGAGCTTTGCGATGGCCGCCTCGTCGAAGCCGCGATCGGCAAGGATGGCGGTGCTGGCCTTGAACTGCGCGGCGAGCTCGGGCGTGGGCGACCACCACGGCAGCACCTCGGATGCGAAGGGTGTGGATGGATCCAGCGCCGACTGACGCAGGAGCGCCGTCATGAGCAGGAAGACGGGGATGCTGACGGTGGCCGGGCCGATGAACGCCGGAAGCGGAGAGGCATTGTGCTTGCGAAGCAGCTTGGCGAGTTCCGCTTTGAGCTCCTTTTGGGCTTCGACGTTGAACTGCTCGTACGACATGCCTGCTCTTCGGCAGCGTGCGCGGACGACTTGTGGGATGCGCTCCTTCATGATCTCCCACTCTGGCAGCACCTTTTCGGTGAGCTTGCGTGTCTTGCTCCTCTGCCACAAAGTGACGGGCAGGGTGACCGCGGTTCGGACCGCAAATGCAAGGACAAAGATCGAGAGCGCGTGGGCATGTGGCCCAGAGAGGTGAAGTGTATCGGCAAGATTGTGGATGGTGGGCACCCATGGTTGCAGGAACTCGAAGCCGCCCTGGAATTCGTTAGGGTCAGCTACAGATTCTGCAGCGGTGGCACCTGAGTGTACTTCGGCTGATGGCGATGCTGCTGCTGGTGGAGCTGCTTGAGACGTGGAAGGCAGTGAGGACGGAGCGTTGGCGCGGCGTGTGGGTGTTGAAGCGAAGCCACGAGTATGGTGTGATGGGAAGCTGTGGGCGACCGCACTGCGAGGTAGTGCGGAACTGGCACACGGCAGACCTGCTGCTGTTGTGCGCATGCCGACCGCGACGGCGCGGAAGACGCTGGTAGAGGCCATGCCCAAGTCGATGTGTGAGTGTGACGCTTCCTTCCTGATGTCGGGACCTAGCGCAGTAGAGTAAGAAGCAGCGTACAGGGAATGCTGAGGTCGAGTGATGGCGGCCTGAGGAGGAGCATAAAGCGGACGAGCCAACCAGCTCGAGTGCCGCCGCAAGTCGGCCAGATTTGTCAAGCTTCACCGCTGCTTTCCGGCTTCCAACACTCCACTTTTTCTTCCACCCGAACGAGTGGTTATCGCCGATCAGCATTTAGAATCGCCGATATTCCCACCTCCGCGCGACTCCAAAAAAATCCGGAGCATTTTACGCGACGTTCGGCGCGTTGGGTGGGTGGAAGGGAGCGTGGAGGTGTTGGTTTTGCTTTCAATAATGCACCTCCGCCACGCTGAGCAGAGCAGCAGAACAGAAGAAAGCGGCTGAGTTGGATTGGAAGCGGCAGTGGCGAGTGCATGTCGCTGATGGAGAACGGCTCGGTAGCTTTCCGACTGTGATTGTCTGCAGCCCTGACCGGCTCTTCCGCACCGTCCATCATCGGAACAGGCGCTTCTAAGCCCGCGAGCACAGACGGAACAGGAGGAGGGCGAGCGCAGAACGCGGATGGGAAGGTGCGGCTGCGACTGCGTTCCCGCACAACAGCTCCACTCTCGCCGGTCTCGAGCGGCACCTTCTGCGTTTGCTCACGACTGAACTCAGCCCCACCCTCCCTCCAACTCTCATCCGCACCCAACTTCCGCACTCACACCCGCACTCGACTTCCCGCACTCGACTTTCCGCACCAGCCTTATCTCGCTGCGCGCTCAACGGACATGCCCCGCCCCGCTTCTTCCAACGCTACCATCTTCTCAACCACAACCGGCACCTAGCTCGTCTACCTACATCCTTGCCTGCCTTTCAGACTTGATCAACACTCACCGACGCCTCGCAGCATCCCAAGCATCTCCGAGGCGTCATCATGGCGAAGCCCTCGGACGACGTCGATGACATCGACGAGTTCGACGACTTTGGTATCGACGACTTTGACGACTCCGCACTTCAGCAGCTCGATCAAATCGAGAACAAGCTCATCAACCAGGTCGGCAACCCTACATTCACAACCACTTCTGCGTCCGACGCAAACCTGCCGATTGCGCAAGGAAAGGCTACGGCTCGCATCCAGCCATCGTCGTCCTACGTCGGCGCATCGAATGCAACCGCGTCAACGTCCGCAAAACCGTTGCAGCGCGTGGCGTCCGCGAGCTCAACGGGCCTCTCTCAGTCCGCCTCGTCTGGAGCTCATCGTCAGATGACCTTATTTGGCAAGCCCGCCGCACCCACGCAACCACGCGCTGCCAAGGTCGTCTCGTCCAGCCCAGGCCACATCACCCTGTCCTCTCAGTCTGCAACGCAGGCCAATGTCGACGGAACCCGCTCCGACACCCTCGAGGCAAAGGAAGCTTCCTCGTCTGCTCGTCCGCCCTGGCAACAAAAGGTAGGCACCAAGACATGGGACAGAGAGGCCTACCTGCATCGTGAAAATGCAAGGAATCGCGACAACGCTGCTATCGATCTTGACGCATCCGACGAAGACGACTCCCCGTCCGGCAAGGGCAAGCAGAAGCGCAGCTGGGATGTGCACAGCAAGTACGAAAACGTGCTCCCGCCACCTCCGCCACCGCGCGACGTCCCGCCACCACAACCCCAAAAGTGCAAGATCGATCTCGAGGCTGCAAAGACCTGGATCTATCCAACCAACATGGAGAGGCGCGACTACCAGTACAACATCGTGCAAAAGGCGCTCTTCAACAACGTCCTCGTCGCTCTCCCTACCGGTCTCGGCAAGACCTTCATCGCCGCCGTCGTCATCCTCAACTTTTTTCGCTGGTTCCCCGACGGCAAGATCGTCTTCCTCGCTCCAACAAAGCCGCTCGTGGACCAGCAAAAGACCGCTTGCCATCGCATCTGTGGCTTGCCCTGGGACTGCGCCATCGACCTCACCGGCAACACCAACTCCGAGCGCCGCGCTGACTACTGGCGCACAAAGCGAATCTTCTACATGACGCCTCAGACGATCGACAACGACATCCAGTACAACCGATTCGATCGGCGCGACATTGTGTGCGTCGTCGTAGACGAGGCCCACCGCGCACGCGGTCGCTACGCCTATGGAAACGTCATCGGTCAGATCATGGAGGTCAACCCGCACTTTCGCGTGCTCGCCCTCTCGGCAACCCCGGGCAAAGACTCGGACAGCGTCCAGGAGGTCGTCGATCAGCTCCACATCAACCAGATCGAAATTCGCACCGAAGAGGCCATCGACGTACAGCGCTACATGTTCCGCAAGCGCGAAGAGATTGTCAACGTGCCACTGGGCAAGGATCTCAACAAGGTCAAGGACAACTGGGCCAAGCTCATGCAGACCCAGATGGATCCTCTACTCAAGGCTGGTCTCTTACGCAATCAGGACCCCGTCTTCCTCCATCCCTTCGCAGTCAATGCGATTTCCAGGGACCAGAGCCGTACCGGCATCCTGAAAAGCAAGCCCTTCCTCCGCGCCAACATCTCCGAGCTGGCACAGATGGCGCTCTCGATGCAGTACCTCATGGAGCAGTCGCCCACCATGTTCTACAACCGCCTCAAGGAACGCTCGCTCGGCTACAACTCCAAGGGCAAGAAGACGTCGACCTCCAAGCAGCAGACCTACGCCAATACCAACAGCACCTTCAGCGAGATCATGCGCGAGCTCGAGATCATGCAGGACACCAAGGGACGCATCCTGCACCCAAAGATGCTCAAGCTCGTCGAGGTGCTAGGCGAGCACTTTAAGCGGTGCCAGGAAGAGCGCATGCACAACGCAGAGGCGTACACCGAGAGCGGCCACAACGTGTATGGATGCACGCCCAAGTCTTCCGACCTGTCGCAGCTCAACGACTTGTCCCAGGCCGATACACGCGTCATGGTCTTTTGCTCCTACCGCGAGTGCTGCGACGAGATCGTCAGCTTCCTGAACGATTCCGGATTCAAGGCCACCGAATTCGTCGGCCAGAGCAAGGCCAAGAACGGCAAGAAGGGAATGTCGCAAAAGGATCAAGAACGCGTCATCAACGATTTCAAAGCGGGCAAGTACAACGTGCTCGTCGCCACCTCGATCGGCGAGGAGGGACTCGACATTGGCTCGGTCGACCTCACGGCGTGCTACGAGGCCGTCAAAGACTCGATCCGCATGCTCCAGCGCATCGGCCGAACCGGACGCAAGCGCGAGGGCAAGATCGTCGTGCTCGTCTCGGAAGGTCGCGAGCAGCACAACTGGCAGCACTCCAAGGACAACTACAAGGCGGTGCAGAAGGAGGTCGACTCGCGTCTCTATGTCGAGCTGTTCGACGACGTCGATCGCATGGTGCCCGACCACATCGCGCCGCGCCCCATCCTCAAGGAGGTGGAGCAGCCCGAGTTCGATCCCTCGATGGTGTCGTCCGGCGCCAAGGCGAATGCCAAACCTGCGCGCGCCAAAAAGGAGCCCAAGCCCAAAAAGGATCCGAAGCGCAACATGCCCGAGGGCGGCGACCTGATCGCTGGATTCCGCAAAGCCTCGACGCTCGCCAAACGCAAGCAACGCAGCAGCGACATTGACGAGTCGGGTCGCAGCGACGCCGATGTGCCCCCCATCAACGAGACGCACAGCCAGAGGATGCAGCGACTGCTCACTATGACAGATGAGCAGATGGAGGCCGAGTTCGCCAAACGAGATGCCTCGCTCGACCTCGACATTCGTCCGGCCAAGGAAAGGCGCCGAGCTGCCATGGCGAAAGCCTTCTCTCCGCCGAGCTCGCCGGAGATGGCGCCGCGCGTGCTATCGCGCTCGTCGCGGGTGACGTCGAATTCTGAATCCCACCCGGACACGCCGCCGCTTCCAGACGGGATCGAAACGCCGCCGCTGCCGTCCAGCTTGTCGACGTCGTCATCGTCGCGGCCGTTGGCCGCCGGAAGGAAGCTCGGGGTGGGTTTGCGACGAAGCTCCGGACGCAGCGCCACGAGCACGGGCACGCTTGCGCTTCGCAAGTCCAGCGACGCGCTCGACTTGACTGGTGACCAACCCTCAGCCTCGACCAAGCGCAACGTCATCTCGCCGAGGAGCAGAGGCATCGCGACGACAGTGATCTCGGACGACGACGACGAGTTTGGTGGAGACGATCTGGCGTTGGACATGTCGATGGAAAACGTGCTTGCACGTGTCGAGGCCGAGGCGGCTGCGAAAGTGCGAGCCGCCAAGGTGCCGGCGGTACCGAGCCCGGCACCGACGAAGGTGACTCGTCTCAAGACCGACCCGACCATGGCCGCCTTAATGGCCGAAGATGAAGCGCAAGAGCAGAGTCAGGGCGCGAACCCGGCGAGCGGTTCACGCAAGCGCAAGAAGGCAGACCCGGAAAGCAACGGGCAGCCGACGCCGGCCAAGAGGCACGAGTCGCCAAGCAAGAGCTCCATGGGACCTCCCGACTCGGCCCCTCGACGCGCCGGTGCAGGCCGGGGCAAGCGGGTGATCCTCGAGTCGCCCGACGGCGAGCAGTCCGTCGTCTCTTCGAAGAAAAGCGAGGAGCGAGAAGCGGAGCCTGACACCACGCTGTCTTCGCCCATCAAGGCGCCCGTGCGGCGCGCCGGACGGCTGCAGAAGGCGACGCACGCGCAGGAAAGCCCCGTGGCGGAAGGAGCCGATACGAGTCCGACGGCGCGCAAGGGCAAAACCCGCTTTGTGCGCGGCATGGTCGACGGCGACGACGACGACGACAGCAGCAAGAAGCACGATGGGTCGTCGCGAGCCAAACGTCAGTCGCGCGACACGAGGCGAGGCCAGGAGCAGGGTGCAGAAGGTAAGAAGGTCAAGGGGGAGAGGCGGAAAAAGCGCAACATCATGAATTCACCGCGGTCGCGTGCGCTATTTCAGTACGAAGCCGAGCGGTCTACGGACGAGGAGGAGCACGGGGAGCGGGACGAGCATGATTCGGGGCTGGGCACGTCGGACGAGGACGATTCGGACCGGGAGGCGGTGGGCGATTTTGAGCCTACGCAGGCGCCGCGCGGCTACCACCAGCAGAGCGTGTACATGCAGTCGATGCTGTCGCAGCACGCACCACCCGAGTTCGAGCGTCTACGCCACGGACCGTTCCCCGGGCTCGGAGGCAGGTTCGGCGAGCCCGTCACACCCCAACGCACGAGAAGACAGCATGTGCCGTCGTCGGAAGCAAGACCCAGCCACCGCGGACCCATGGATTCATCCGACAGATACTCGGAGGACTCGTTTGTGGTGAACGATGACGAAGAGATCGTCTACGACTCGGAGCTGTCCGATGCGCTGCCGGACAGCAGCCAGTTTGGCTAGTTTGCTGATCAGCAATATGGCGCTTAAGCTACGAGGGTGCGATGAAATGCATGAATGCGCGGTACGATTGAGCGCCGAGGAGTGTGCGAGGGGCGGGTACAAATACAGTCTTGCATGAGGCAGAGCGGCGAGCGGCGAACGGCGATGAGGACGCTAGGAGTCGTCCATCATGATCTGGATGAATTCGTCCTGGCTGATCTCGCCGTCCTGGTCGAGGTCGAATTCGTCGATCATGGCCTGGAGTTCGTCGTCGTCGAGCGATTCGCCGAGTTCCTTTGCGACGCGTTTGAGGTTGCGCAGCGAGATCTTGCCGGTGCCGTCGTCGTCAAAGAGCGCAAACGCCTTGCGAATCTCGTCCATGGGATCGCGTGCCGCGATCTTGTCGCTCACTGAGAGAAGGCAGAAGATGAGGGAAGAAGGGCGTCAGTCATGCCGTCAAGCATGGGGATGGCGTCTGAGGATTGAGGCAACGCACTGATCTTGTTAAAGTCGTCCCATTCGAGCAGGCCGGAGTTGGTCTTGTCGTGGTCGCGGAGGAGCTTGAGCACCTCTGCCTTCTTGAGGTCGAAGCCGAGTGCGCGCATGGCGACCTTGAGTTCGTGGTAGTCGATGGCACCGTCCTTGTCGGTGTCGAAGAGTTCAAAGGCCTCCTTGATCTCCTGTCGCTGCTCGTCGGTGAGCGCGGCGTCCAAGTGGTGGTGCTGCGCATTGCGAGAAGAGGAGGTGGGAGTGGCGAGGTGGTTGTTAGCCGAGGTGGATGCGCCCAGGTTGGCCGCCCTGCGTTTGGCGGCCTTGGAGGAAGGGGTGTAGAGCGACATGGTCAAAGCGTGCGAGGGTGCACTCGGCGTTGTGGTGGAGGCGGGAAGACAAAAAGGGTTGATGAGGGTGCAGATGCAGATGCAGATCAGGCGGGACGCACAGACGGAGCAGCCCCACCAACACCTCTCCAGCCAGAGAAGCCATGCCAGCCCTGCCCGCGACTCTGTCACAGACCAACACTTTTTGCTGAGCGCTGAGCGCTGAGCGACCGACGCGTCAAGAAGAGCTGCAGAGTCCACCCGAAGTGCTGCTGCTGCTCAACTCTTTACGCGCTGCTGCCATAGAAGAGACGCGTCAAATTTCGTCGGATGTCGAGTCGCCGCATCCAACACTAGTCAACATTTTCTTCGAAAGGACCGGCGACTTTTTTTTCGCTGCTCAGCCGCACAGCTGCTGCTGCGTGCTGACTTGACTCGAGCTTCGGCTGTCGAAACGGCGAAACGCTGCTGAGCTCCACTTTTTAGCAGCTGCCCAACTCAGCGTTGTGAGAGCGCGGCGGCTGCAACTCCTCGGTGGCGTTGGCTCTTCGGCTGCACGTTGCGCTGACAGGGACACATGCGCACCGGCCCGTCAAGATCCCCTAGACAGCTTCGCAAGCCTTAGCATCCCACCATTCATCCTCGCTGACCCCAGCCCAATACACCTATCTCAACGGTCTCTACATACGACAACCGGTGCTCGACCCTCCAAGCACACATTCACTCCGAATCGACATTCTCCCTACTCTTCAGTTCGACCCGCTAATCAAAAGCTCGACGGATCCGGACTCATGGGCAAGAGAGGACACGGCGGTGGCGGCGGCGGCGGTGGCCGAGGCGGCTTCAATCGCGGCCGAGGTGGCTCACGCGGGCGTGGCGGCGGTGGAGGTCGTGGCGGAGGCTTCCAGGCCTTCGAAGGTCGCGGCAACGTCCTCGGTGGCGCGCCCGGCACCAGTTCTTCTTCCGGCTACAACTCGCCACGCGGCGGTTCGGCCAACGCAAGAGGCTTCCGCGGACGAGGTCGAGGTGGCAATCTTGCAGCCACCGGCCAAAACCGCGTCGGCTTCGACTACTCTGCTCTGACCCGGGGCCGCCGCGCAGCAGACGGCGACGACGATGATGACGACGACGACGACAGCGATGAAGATGACTTTGCCATCGAGCCTCCAGCAGGCTATCGCCACAAGGTCAAGCCTCACCTCGAGTCGGACGCCCACTCTGATCAGGAGAAGCCTCCAGCCAAGAACGCTCTGCACGCCGGCCCGTCCACACCCCTGCGCCCACGCGACAACTTTGCCGGCCCTGCATCCAAGCCACGATTCACACCACGCTCCAACGCACCCACCAACTTCCCCGAGTTCTACACCAGCCGAGGCGCCCACGGTGGTGCCAAGTTCCGTCCACCAGAGGAGACAGAAGATGCAAAGTATCTTGCTGGCATCCCAGGTCTTCGCAGACCCGATCGCAAGCAGCGCGACCGCCCGCGCTTCGGCGACCCCGCTGACAAGGCTCAGAGCAACTTCCGCGTTCCCGTCGCCTTTGTCAAGGCCACAGGCGAGTTTGGCGATCCGCTCAAAGGCAACTTACCTCCCCGCGATCCGAACGAAGCACTTTCGGACCCCAATAGCATGCAGCAACAGCAGCCCGCAACAAATCCAGGCGAGCGTCACGCCGGCCTCGGATTCTCCAACCGCTCCCAGAAACCTCCCGGCGCCGAGGCTCCCAAGGCGCCGGCGCCGGCGCCTGCGTCAACCTCGCAACCATCTGCAGCTCCATACGCTCCTGCGCGTGCTCCTGTCCCCGCCTTTCCACCGCCGACATTGGATGCATTTGACTTTGACTCTCTCGCTGCCAACAACGCCCAAGACCACGACGAGGTCGATGCGCTGCTTGCCGCATTCCCAGGATCTAAAGAGCTCGCTCCGGGCGAATCAATGCTCGAGGATGACCCAACTGCATCCTGGACGCTCCCCGCCTTTCAGCCCCACGATGCTACCGCACAAAGAGTATCGCCATCGGCGGCGCAACTCCCGTCTCGCACCGCGATCTCCTCTTCCTCTTCCGACGACGAAGAGATCATCTTGGTGCCCAACAGTGCTCAACCGTCATTCGACACTGCTCCTACCCTTGACGTGATCGTCGAGGCAAAGGCGGTTGAGGCGGTCGAGTCTACCGTCGCAGTTGAGGCCGTCGAGCAGCCCGCCATGCAAGAAGACCTCGGCTTCGTGATTGATCTCGAGGGCGAGGATCCCGCCTCGCTCGCTTCCAACAGCGAGCACGTCAGTGCCACATCCTCTTCGTCATTCCGAGTCGCTCTTGGCGACCGGGCCGCAGCTGATGGCGCCAAGACCAGCCGTTCGCGCAAGAAGGCCGTCAACAGGCGCGGCAAGCCGCACCGCGTCCCACGCGAGGGCGATTCGGACCTCGACTGGGGCAGCGACGGCCCGCCTGGTGCATCCGACAACGACACCGCCGACGAAGAGGGCCTTGCCGCTGCCGCAGCTGGCATCTCGATCACGCGCACCAACGACACCAACGGCATCACCGACCCCATCCTAGCCAAGGCCATTCGAGCCGATCGCCACGAGTGGGAGTCGGACGATGACGACGACGCGCAGTTCAGCAAGCAGTCCAAGCGCCGTGGCGGACAGCGTGCCAAGCGTTCGCAGGCTGGCCGCGCCACCGCGTCCCGCAGCGCTGCCCGCAGTCGCAAAGCCGACCAGGACGCCATCGTCGCCGACTACATGCAGAATCTGCTCGACCAAGCTCAAGGCGATCCCGACTCGGATCAGGACGTCTTCGCAACCGACGACATGGTGGTCGAGACCGTCGACGGCGAGCTCCCAGACGGAGCCGCCGGCAAGGGCAAGAGCAAGGCCAAAGCACGTCGTCTGTCGAACAAGCTCGATGAGAAGACCAATCTGGATGCTATGATCCGCTTCATGAACGGTATGGACCCGCAGAAGGGCGGACGCCAGCTTGGCTTTGGCGACATTGAAGACGAGATCCACATGGACGAGGTCAAGGAGTGGCTCACCGAAAGCGAAGACGACAGCGATGGCGATCAGGACCACCAGGCGCAACACACCGAGGCTGCCGTCTCCATCGAAGCCGAGCCGAAGAAGGAGGTACAACGCGCCACGGCCTCCGACAACGATGACGAGGACGAGGACATGGCAGAGCAGCTCCGCCAGATCCTCGAAGACGACAACGACGACGAGAGCAGCGAGATCTTCTCCGAATCGTCGTCAGAAAGCAGCGACGACGACGACGACGACGACGACGATGACGATGATGACGACGACTCCGACTCGGACGACGATGATGAAGGCATGTTCCGCGGCAAGCAGTCGTGGGCGGATGAGGACGAAGACTTTATCCGTGCGCTCTCGTCGCAAGTCGGTGGCGCCGGTATCGGCAGCCGTGGCGGAGCGGCGCCCTCGTCGAAGCGAGCCCAGAAGAAGCTGTTCCACGCCATTTCCAACGGCGACTTCTCTGACCTCGCGGATCTCGCGGCCGCCGAGAACGAGATTGACTCGGATGACCCCGCGTATGGCCTGGGCTCGATCCCGACCGCTCGCAACGGCAAGCGCAAGGGGCGCAAGTTCACCGACGACGACTTGTGGGCGGAGCAGCTGCAGCAGCAGTGGGACAAGGACCGCGCGAGCAAGGCGAGCAAGAAGCAGCAGCGTCTTGCGGAGCGGCAGGCGGCGGCGCTCAATCCGTTCCCCAACACGCACGGCAAGGCGGGCAGCGGCAAGACCAAGTCGACCAAGAAGATGGCCAAGCTGGCGCGCAAGGCCGAGAAGCGCGAGATGCGAGCGAGCCTCAAGGCGCACTCGAACAACGTGGTGGCGGCGATCCAGGCGGCGGGGTCGGTGGATGCGGTGGATGCGTCGCTGTTCACGTTTGGCGGCAAGTCTTCCGAGATGTCGTCGCTGGGGCTCGAGGAGCGATTTGCATTCAACATGGACGAGCTCAACCAGCAGATCCAGCTCTTCCTCCAACAAAGAGGCCGCAACACGATGCGGTGTCAGCCGATGGACAAGTTTGCGCGTGCCGAGGTGCACGCGCTGGCGAACGCGTACAATCTGCAGTCCAAGAGCAAGGGCAAGGGTCGCGACCGATTCCCCACGCTCATCAAGACGAGTCGATCGGGACTCAACGTGGACTGGAAGAAGGTGAAGCGCATCGTATGGTCGAACGCCGGCGCGACGTTTGGCAACGATGCCGGCAAGAGCGACTTCCGGGACAAGAACAAGCGCAAGGGCAAGGGTGCGAGCGGTGGCGGCGCAGGCATGTACGGCGTGGGCGGCGGAACGGTGCCCAAGAACAGGGAGGGCGAAGAGGTCGGATTCGGAGCCGACAAGATCGGCGCCGATAATATCGGGCACAAGCTGCTCGCCGCCATGGGCTGGACCGAGGGCATGGGCATCGGCAGCTCGCAGGGCATGGCCAACCCGGTGTCGGCTACCGTCAAGACCTCGCGCGGCGGCCTGGGATTCTGAATGCAATTCGGCCCATCTATACACTCCCATCGTGCTGTCTCGACGCAATTCCAGCATACACGCAAGTTCCGCAGACACCGAGCTCGAGTCAGCTGTGCACACGCTGGGGCGAGGGAAGAGAGCAGGTGGATGCGCATCTAGGTGCTAGAATACATGGTGTTGCGTGTGGGACCGCGAGAGAGAGAGAGAGGTTAAAGATCGGGCTTGTTGGCGATGGCGTGTTTGAGTTTGTTGAGGTTGGCGATGAGCGAGTCTACGAGCTCCGGGTTGGACTCGAGCGCGGCGTCTTTGGGATCGAGGTTTGCCCAGAGCTGGTTTGTGCTCGCGACGAGTTTCTCGAGCACGCCCTGCTGTGCTGCTGCTGCGTTGGCGGTGTTGGCAACAGCCTCGGAGGCGTTGGCCGTGACGGCGGCGGCGAGCTGAGGCGGGGGCGAGTTGCCGTAGACGTAGTAGAGTGCGCGCGTTGCGACCTGCTGAGCGTGGCGCGGGAAGTAGTGGATGAGCGAGTACCACAGCAGCGCCGTGAGCGTAAACACGACGACGATCACGAGGAACACCTCCCAGGCCTCGAGCATCGACAGCACAAACGTCGCCTCGATGTTCCAGTAGGTGCGGAAGAGGGCGCGCTCAATGAGCTTGATCGGGTTCCATGTGCGGCCGCTGTTGGCGTAGGGATCCGGTCGCGCAGCGCGGGCGGGCTTGCCAGCGCCAGCAGGTTTGCTGCTGCTGCCACCGTTGACGGTGGAAACACTGGACGAGGACGACGAGCCCGAGGTGGGCTTGGACTGGGAAGCGGCTGATGCTGCTGCTGCTGCCGAGGCCGGGTGCAGGTGGTCGGCGGAAGCCGCAGCTTTGGAAGACTTGCGCTTGGCGGGCATTGTGTCTTTTGGGCAGAGCGGAATAGGATCGCGGTGACGGTAGAGAAGGAACGTGTCGGCGAGACTGGATGAGAGCGTCGAGTTTGTCCAACAGCCATTCCGAACACGCCAAGCCGGACTTGGAGCGGCAGCAGCACAGCACAGCACACCACTCCAAAATTTCCCAATCCAACACGCACTTCACACCGCTGCTTTGATGGCACATGTCAGCATGCTCGCATTCCCGGCTCGCGTTTCCCGCTTACTCGCGCGCCGCAAAAAGAAACCAATGTTACGCCGTCACTGTGACCGAGCTGCAAACCGGCGCAAAACGTCGTCTGTCTGGCAGATGTGGAGTAAAAGCTGAGTCTTTCGCACGCGCTCAGGTCAAGTCGCCAAAGCAGAGCAGAGCAACACCTGAAATGCTGCTCCTTGCTGCTCCTTCCATCCCGCTTGCCATCGTCGATCTCGATCTCCGTTCGCAACATGGCGATCACCATCCTCACCGGCATAGAGGACACGCTCGCCCTCATCCTCGAGTGCGGCAACGATCTCGCGCGCATCGAGGCGAAGCTGCTCCCGGCACTCCGAAAGCTTTGCTCCACCACATCCGCCGACGCCGAGTCGTCACGCAACGCACCCAGCAGCAGCCGCAACCAGCAGCCCGCAGCCTCGGAACGTGCTCTATGCGCACCGATCCAGGGCGATGTAGATCCACTCTCGGCGCTCGACCCCGCCGTCCACTCGCTCGGCATGCTCTACCTCCTCTCCGCCCGCGCCACGCACGACGCGGCTTCGCCGGAAAAGGCGACCATCCTGCTGCCGCACATCTCTGCCTTTGTGCAACGCTTCGACCCGCAACAGGTCCGTCTTGCGGGCGACAAGGTCGCGCAGCTCGCCGAAACCTTCACGAAGATGGGCGACAGCATCACCAATCCCGAATCGGCGCTCCAGCTGCTGCAGGCCCTTGCCACCAGGTTCTGGACTCGCTCAGAGAGCCTCACAGCACTGCATCCCATCTTGGCATACGTGAGCATTTCCATGGCTGCGAGACTCTATGCGCAGAGACTGACGCCAATCCTTTTGATTCCCCTCTGACACCCTCGCAGCAATACCTCAAGACCTCGCGTTACGCAGAAGCAGCCACCATGCTGTTGGATCTGCCGCTCATCGATGCCGACACCTCCATCACGCCACTCACCCACTCCGACGTCCTCCAGTACTTCTACTACGCTGCACTCATCTACATCAAGCTCGAGCGCCTCCACGACGCCATCGACGCTCTCGAGACCGTGAGTCGCTCATCCCACAAGCCCCTAGCTGTTCTCTCACTGACACCTTGCCCTTGCTGCTCGCATTTGGTGTGCAGTGCGTATCGAGTCCGGCAGTGGCCGTGAGCGCGATCCATATGGACGCGTACAAAAAGCTCGTGCTCGTGCAGCTCTTGGCAGACGGCAAGACCTCGCCCGTGCCCAAGTACACACCGCAGCCGGTCACACGCACTTACCGCACGCTGGCCCAGCCCTACCTCGCATTCACAGCGGCATACGAGCGATACGACGCCAAGGCTGCGCCCGACCTTCACCAGATCGTCGACGAAAAGAAGGAGGCATTCGAAAAGGTACGTTCCCCCGCGCCTCCGACCATGCATTCGAAGAGTCCGCCGACACTGACCATCATGGCCTTTGTCATGTGTGGCAGGACCGCAATCTTGGACTTGTGAGGCGGTGTCTAGCCTTGCACCGACAGCGCCGCATTCAGCGGCTCGCGGACGTCTATAGCGCACTCTCACTCGGTGATATCGCCGTCATGCTCGAACTAGGAGGCGCAGATGCGGTGCAGACTGTCCACGCCGATGTGGTCGATATCGTAAGTCTCTCACCCCTCGTTTTCACCTCCGCTTTGAACATTCGGCTGATGTGCATCTTTGTTGCGGCTCATTGCAGGTGCGCAAAGGATGGGTGCACGCCGACCTCGTCCCAGCGTCCAGCGCCGCTTCTGCAGGCAGCCAGGTGGGCGCCGATTGGGTGGTGCGCTTCGACGCCTTTGGCGGCAACGCATACACGTCGGCTGCATCCATCTCGCTGCTGGAGAGCAAGCTGCAGACGGCCAAGCAGTGGCACGATCTCCTGCAGCAGCGAGATAGACAGCTCGAGAAGAGCCACACCTATCTCACCAGAGTAAGTACGCCGCCCTGACCTCGTGACGCTTTCATTCGGGGCCACAGGCTAAACATGATCCGCATTCCTTTGCATCGCTACGTGACAGGGACTTCAAATTCGTGAGGCTAGGGCAGCCGGCGGTGACGCCTACTCCGGCGCCGACGAGTTCGATGACACCGACTACTGATACCGTCCGCACGCAACTCGCAATGTCACAGCGTGTCGGCATGAACCATATCTCTGAGCTAGCGAAAGCGGTGTTGAGGAGGTTCGCGAGTGGCGGGATGAGCAGAAAGATGTTTATCGGCCGAAAGGCGCGCGGGTGGACCCGAGTCCATCAACGCGTTGCATCCCGCTGCCAACCCTGACCTTGCGTTTTGCTACCACTCGGCACGTCCACACCACCGCATCGCACCTCGGTATCGCACGGGCGGTACGACTGATCGCGCGACAAGATGGTCAAGCGATCCGCACAATGCAAATTCCCCGTGGCGCGCATCAAGAAGATCATGCAGGCCGACGAAGATGTTGGCAAAGTCGCCCAGGCAACCCCTGTGCTCATCTGTAAGTCCCTGCCTGCTTTCATCCATCCGTCTTGGGGATACTTGCTGACTTATGTTGCTTCCGGTAATCGAGCAGCGAAAGCATTGGAGCTGTTCATGGCGAGCATTGTCGAGGAGACGGTCAAGGAGACGCGCAGCCGCGGTGCCAAGAAGATGACACCGTACCATGTGAAGCGCACGGTGCACACGAACGAGACGTTCGACTTCCTCAAGGACATCGTGGCCAAGGTGCCTGATCCGGTCGAGACCGATGGTGGCAGCGCAGCAGCCGGCGACAACCGCGGCGGCAAGAGGAGAAAGACGGCCAAGAACGACGACTCGGACTAGCTTTGCCTGCCTTCAGCTCCTCTTCCACCATCTTGAACCGCACAGAACTTGCTGTTCCAGCATTTCCTCTGTATCTCTTCTTCTTTATGCTCGCACTGCAATGTACTCTAGCTTCCTACAAGATGCGAGAGGGGCGAAGGTGTGCAGATGAGCTGCTTGGCAAAAAGAGTTCGATGTGTGAGGTCACCGTTGCTACCATCGGGAAATTCCGCGCGCCCAACGTGGGCGGTGCTGACCGTGCGGAGCGATGGCTGTGGAGCAGTGTGTCGAGAGCCAAGGCCAAAGTTCGCGGTCAGCAAGGCGGGATGGGCTGAGGCGAGCGAGTGTGTGCCTGGCTGGCTGGAGACTGAGCGTGTCTGTCTCGAATCTCGCACTGCCGCCTGCTGCTGCGCCACTCCACACTGTGACTCTCTCGCAAGATCACAGGCTGCACGCCACACTCCCGCTCGCGCTGGCTTCTGGCATTTCCACTTTCATCGTCCATCATCCATCTCCCTCTTCACCCCATCCGTACCTCTGCATTTCACCACCAACCCTTCGCCCACGAAGCAATCTGCGAATCGCTGCTGTCTGGGACATCCAGCTCGCCACCGTCAGGACCGTATCGACTCAGCAGCCGCATCTCGTCGACGACCCAAAAAAGTGCATCTGCGCAGTGCGCTGCCATCGACTCGTCAGCAACCTTGCTCTCGACCTATACAACCACACAGCCGATAAGCAGCCATAGCCATGTCTGCTCAGCCTGCCTCTTCGGCCCCTGCGGCCGCTGGTGACGCTGGTGCTGCCGCCGCCGCTGCCGCACCGCAGAAGCCATTCCAGACGAAGCTCGTCCTTCTCGGTACGCATTGCTCTCAGCTCCCGAGCGCCCAGAACGATCCGACCCGAATCGCCCTGCTGACTTCTCCTTCTGCCAAACACACTGCATGCATGATCCGATCGGCTTGCCCTGCCGATGCTGCAGGCGAAGCCGCTGTCGGCAAGTCGTCCGTCGTGCTCCGATTCGTCCAGAACGACTTCCAGGAGAACAAGGAGCCCACCATCGGCGCCGCCTTCCTCACTGTAAGTGTCTTCCTCCGCCATGCCTACGCCTCCCTACTGCCAAAGCATGCTGACACCTAGACTGCTTCCATCACTCCGATCCTCGGCATTCGCAGCAAAAATGCCGTCTCGAAGACCGCCTGATCAAGTTTGAGATCTGGGACACCGCGGGTCAGGAGCGCTTCCACTCGCTCGCACCCATGTACTACCGCAACGCACAGGCCAGCGCCGTCATTTACGACGTGACCAAGGCGAGCTCGTTCGAAAAGGCAAAGTCGTGGGTCAAGGAGCTCCAGCGCCAGGCGAATCCCAACATTGTCATCGCGCTCGTCGGCAACAAGATCGACCTGCTCAACGAGTCGTCCAGCAGCGCAAGTGCCAACGCCGACGACAACGACGACGACGACGAGACCGCCACTGCCACCCCGGACGCTGGCGACTCGCTCCGTGCCGTGCCCAAGGACGAGGCCGAGGCGTACGCCAAGGAGTCCGGCCTGCTCTTCTTCGAGACCTCGGCCAAGACCGGCGAGGGCGTCGTCGAGGTATTCACCGAGATCGCAAAGAAGATTCCCATCGACCTTCATCTCGCCCGCAACGCCGCTGCTGCCGCGGCCGGCGGCAATGGCTCGCGCCAGGCGAGCGGCAACCAGGCCAGCGGCGTCGACCTTCAGAACAACCAGCAGGGCAACCGCAAGGAGGCTTGCAACTGCTAGCGTCGCGGTTCGTCGCGCCGCGCACGTCCAGAACACTCTCAACGTCCTGTCCAGCCCTACAGTATGACCCCTCGCCTTGTTGCAGATCCATCTCGTCCCGCCTCGCCCGCACCTCTTTTCCCCCACCGTTAGGATTCTCTGTGTTACATATACCTCCCCGCGTCGCCTTTGAACGTATGCGTCCTTGCTTGCAATTGTTAGCGCCGCCACTGTCTGTGCTTGGGACGTTCGTTGCCGAGCTAAGCGTTCTGGGAGCAGTCGGTCGCAAAAGTTGAAGGGTGTTAGAGCCACGTTCGAACATTCTTGAATTTCTCCAGGCTGCCAAGCTGGAAGGCCGCAGGTTGCACGTCACCCCGGCTCGAGATGGACACGTAGCACTCGGCGAGTGCCTAACGGGTGGTGAGCATGTTCCACGCATTTCTTCCAGCGTTGCAGCTGCTGGTCGCGAGAGCAACACCTAGCGCATTCCACACGTTAAAGTCAGCCCTCGCTTTCCGGCTACTACCACCACCATCAACAACCCTCAACACTCTCCCTACAGGTCGTCACATCGCGTCTAGTCAGAGTTTGGAGCTCTGGAACGCACAGCCGGCAAGATGCGAGTATCGTCGAATCGCGGTCTCTTCCCGCGCGCGCTGAGCATGCTCGGCGTGGTTGCGCTGTTGGCGCTCGCGCTGCTCTCGACCCCTGCGCGCGCCATGGGCGTCGTCGCCTTCGACTACGGTACCGAATGGATGAAGGTCTCGCTGGTCAAGCCCGGTCTGCCGTTCGATGTGGTGCTGGACCGAGACTCGAAGCGCAAGATCCAGTCCGCCGTCTCGTTTAAAAAGTGGGGCCTGGAAGAGGAGATCCTCTTCGGCACCAATGCGTACAATCATGCTACGCGAGAACCCAAGCAGTCCTTCTACGGCCTCAAGACCCTCCTCGGCCGCACAACCGCAGACGACGACAAGCCTTACGTCGACCTCTACGCCTCGATCTTTGGCAACGACGTCGTCAGCTCCGACCGCGGAACGTGCTCGCTCAAGAGACCGTTCGAGGCTGACCCCAAGCTTTCCAACCTTCCCGTGCTCTCCGTCGAGGAGCTTGTGGGCATGCAGCTCGAATACGCCAAGAAGCTCGCCGAGGAGACGGCGGGCGAGCGCGTCAACCCGTCGCTGCCCGCCGGCTTCAACATCGGCTCGTTTGGCGGTCTGGATGCCGTCGTCACCGTGCCCGCTTTCTTCACCGCGCAGGAGCGCCAGGCCATCGTGGACGCCGCCGTGCTCGCTGGCTTCCGCCCGCGTCTCGTCTCGGACGGCGCAGCGGCGGCGGTCAATTATGCACAGACGCGTACGTTTGCGCAGCCCGAGAAGCACCTCTTCTTCGACGTCGGTTCCGGCTCGGTGCGCGCCACCGTGGTCGAGTTCAGCACCAAGCCCGTCGTCATCGATTCCATCCTCTCTGCCGGCAAGAAGGAGGCGACCATCGTCGACGTCAAGGGCGTCGGATGGGAGCGCAACGTCGGCGGTCTCCAGCTCGACCTCATTCTGCGCGACAAGCTCGTCGCCGACTTTGACGCCAAGCACGCCGCGCAGATCGGCGGCTCGATCAAGACCAACCTCCGCGCCATGGCACGCCTGCTCAAGGAGGCCAACCGCGTCAAGCACATCCTCAGCGCCAACGACGCCGCCTCCAGCAGCGTCGAGAGCTTGGTCGACGAGATCGACTTCCGCACCATGATCCAGCGCCAGGACTTTGAAGATGCCGTCGCCAAGGCGGGTCTCTTGCCCAAATTCACCACGCCCATCCAGCAGGCACTTGCTGCCGCGGGCATCAAGCTCGACGAGCTCAACTCGATCGTGCTTGTCGGCGGCAGCACGCGTGTGCCGCTGGTGCAGAACGCCCTGCGCGAGGCAGGAATCCCCGACTCGAAGCTCGCGCAGAACGTCAACGCCGACGAGGCGGCCGTCATGGGCGCCGCCTTCTACGGCGCCAGCTTCAACCCGCAGTTCCGCATGAAGGAGATCCGCGCCTACGACCTCGTGCCGTACGCCGTCAATCTCAAGGACGCCGACGGACACGAGGAGATCATCTTCCCCGCAGCGTCGTACGAGACCGAGCATGTGGTGCGTCAGTACTCCAACGTCAAGGACGACTTTGTCTTTGAGCTCGAGTACGATGCCGCCGCGCAGAAGGCGCTGGGTGTCGGCACCGACCGCGCCATCTCCATGGTCGAAATCAGCGGCATCGAGGAGAGCCTCAAGGAGCTCAAGGCGAGCGGACAGCTGGACCAGGTGGACACGCAGCTCAACCTGACCGTCGTCAGCCGTCCGCTGGGCACGTACTCGGTGGAGAACGTTGTGATGGTCGTCAAGCCCAAGGCTGGCGGCATCGCCGGTGCGCTCAAGTCGTTCTTCGGCGTAGCGACGCCCAAGAAGGCGAGCAACGCCACCACCACCAACTCTACCGCCACCAACACCACTTCGAGCGACGAGGCCGGTAAGGAGGAGGGTGCCGACGAGGACGACGAGACGCTGTCGTCCGTGCCGGCCAAGGACAAGATCGTCAAGCTGACGGCACGCACCATTCCGCAGAACGACGCCGTGCGCCCCATGTCGGGCGACGAGATCAAGCGCAGCAAGGACAAGTTGTGGACGATGGGGCAGGCGGCGACGCGCAAGGCGCAGCGCGAGGAGGCGCGCAACGCGATCGAGTCGTACCTCTACCGTGTGCGCGATCTGGTCGAGGACTCCACCTTTGCCGCGGTCGCCAAGGATGCAGAGCGCAAGGCGATCGCCTCCAAGACCGACGAGCTGTCTGCATGGCTCTCGGACGCGGGCGAGACGGCGGACACTGCGACGCTCAAGCTCAAGCGCGCCTCGCTCGAGTCGCTCATCAAGCCGCTCGAGACGCGCGTGGAGCAGGGCAAGCTGCGCACTGCCGCATTTGCTGCGTTTGAGACGTCGCTCTCCGAGGCGCGCGAATTCGTTGCGGAAGCGCGCGCGAACCTGACTGCGGCGCTCGAGAGGAACGAGGCGAGCAAGTACAGCGTCGCGGAGCTCGACACGCTCAGCGCCACGCTCGACAAGGACGCCGAGTGGTTCGCCAAGGGCAAGGCGCTGCAGGACAAGAAGGGCGCCAACGACGATCCGGCGCTGCTGAGCACGGATGTGGATGCAAGGAGGAAAAAGTTCTCGGAGACCATCGCAAAGATCAAGAAGAGGCGCATCGCAAAGACGCGCCCGCAGAAGAAGAAGCCCGCTGCCGCCGCCGAGGCCGACAAGAAGGACGCCAAGGATGCCAAGGACGCCAAATCCGAAGCGGGCGACAAGAAGGACGAGCAGCCTCCGCGGCACGAGGAACTCTGATGTCGACTTGTGAAATTGCCCACGTATCATGCTCGCCAATGAAATCTAGATTCGTATAAGCTAAAGCGTGGGTGGATGTGCGTTGGTGTGCGCAAGTATGAAGCTATGACTTGTGCTTGGTGAGAAGGCGGAGGGGTGAGCTTCGAAAAACGGTGCCCAGGGTCCGGCTGCGGAAGGGAATTTCCAGCGCGGGCGTGCACAGGCGTGTACGAACCAGCCGCACGCGAGCTCGCAACCCGGCCGCTATCTGTGCGCTCGGCTGCAAGTGGAGTCGGCGGGCGCGAAGAAGCTGCGCTCCCTCGATCCAACACCTCCACGACATCGACCGTCCGAAGACTGGCACCTTCGTCCCTAGACTCTGTGATCGCCCATCGCCATTCGACCGCGCCAACATCTGCGCCTGTGACCGACGAGGGTGACCGCCGCATTTTTTCGCCAGTCTTGCGCGAACCCACTCGGCACCGCCTAGAAAGACCGCCAGGAAGCTACGCCGACATGCCTTCGTCGACCAGCTCGTCGCCGACCAAGCTCGGTGGCGCATGGGGATCGTCTCAGCGCAGTAACGGTGGCTCTGTGTCGCCGACGAAACCGTCGTCAGCTGCGGCGTCGCGAGCAGGCACTCCTTCTTTCTCCAAACCCTCCGCGTCATCCGGCACCGTGCGTCAGATTCCGCCCGGCTGCTCGCACCTGAGCGCGCTGCTGCAACTCCCCACTGCATCCAAGCCAGCAGCCTCGGCGACCAAGATCAAGCCGGAAGACGCGGACGATGCGCGCACGACGAGCTTCGACACGCTGCCCGCGGCGACACGGACGTACGTGAAGCGGTACGTTGCCGGGCTGCGGTGGGGCGCGCGCATCCGTGCGGGCAGCGTGCGCATGATGGACGACGAGGAGAAGGAGGCGGAGCAGGCGGCGTGGAACGAGCGCGCGGCCGCGGCGGCCAAGCAGGGCAAACCGATGCGCAAACGCCGCAAGCTCGACCACCCGCAGTGTGGCGGCTGCCACACCGAGGTGCTGCGGCCGTTTATCTGCCTCGAATGCGCCCACACCGCGTGCTTCTCGCCGCCCATCGACGATGATCCGACCGCAGTGACGCGCACGCTCGCCGACAGCCACATGGTGCAGCATCTGCGCTCGGCAAAGCACACATTCGCGTTCGACCTGCTGTACGGCCATGTGTACTGCGGCGAGTGCAAGGACTTTGTGCACGATCCGCTGCTCGAGGCCATCCAGCGGCTCGAGACGGCGCGCGTGCAGCCGAACGGAGTGGGTCAGCAGTACGGCCCGCCCAAGAGCACGATCGAGGCGCTCTTCGCACCGAATGGCGCTGCAGACGCAAGCTCGGCGCTGGCGAGATTCTACGAGACGGACGCGGCGGGGGTGAGCTGCCGCGTGCCGCGCGGGCTGCGCAACATGGGCGCCACGTGCTACATGAACGTCATCATCCAGGCGTTCCTGCACAATCCGCTGCTGCGCAACTTCTTCCTCGCCGACCGCCACAACACGGCGCTTTGCACGGCGGCCAAGACGTGCCTGGCGTGCGAGATGGACAAGATCTTCTCCGAGTTCTACTCGTCCGATCCGGGCGGGCTCGCCGCTGCCACTTCCACGGGACCGGCAGCGGCGGGTGGTGCCGGTGCCGAAAACGGTGCCAACGGCGTTTTGGCCAAGGGCCCGCATGGGCCGACGTCGTTCCTGTACTGCCTGTGGGTGGATCAGGCGAGCAGCGAGCTGGGGCAGGCGGGGCAGCACGATGCGCACGAGCTCTTCATCTCTGCGCTCAACTCGATCCACACGGCGCTGACCAGCCGTGCGCTGGAGCGCTCGTCGCTGCCGACGTTTGCGTACGAGCACGCGGATGCGCTCAACCTGCTGTTTGACCACTACGACGGCAACGGCGGCTCGGGCCACCAGTCGGAGGACGAGGCGGGCTACGGCGGCACGCCGGCGCTGCTGGGTGGTGGTGGCGGAGGAGGCGTGGCGGGATGCCCGTGTGTGGTGCATCGCACGTTTGCAGGCCAGCTCCAGTCGGACGTTACGTGCCAGCGCTGCGGCAAGGTCAACACGACGCGCGATCCCATGCTCGACTTAAGTCTGGATGTGCGGCCCGAGTCGATGCGGCGCAAGGACGGCTGGACGGGTGCGGCGGGCGGCGCGAACAAGGCCAAGCTGCTCAACGGCAAGCTACAGACGACGGGCGCGGCGGGCGGCGAGGCAGACGAGGAGCAGCATCTCACCATCTGCCTGCAGCGCTACTGCTCCGAGGAGAAGCTGGGCAACAACGACTACTCGTGCACCTCGTGCGGCGGCAGCGCCTCGGCCACCAAACAGCTCAGCCTCTACCGCCTGCCGCCCGTGCTCTGCATCCAGCTCAAGGTAAGTGCTCGTTCATACCCCCGAACAAACGGCGGGAGTGGGGATATCTGCTGACTTGTTGTGTTCGGATCTGCCGACGTTGATGGGAAAAAAGCGCTTCGAGCATACATCGGCCGCAGCCAAGATCGATACCAAGGTGCGCTTCCCACCCGTGCTCGACGTGCGTCAGTTCTGCACCGCCGAGATCCGTGCGCCGGACGAGAACGCGCCGCCTGCACCTGTAGATGTGCGTTCGAGCTCCAACAGCGGCCTGACGCCCAACCCGGATCCAGAGTAAGTCGCGTTCCGCCTCCTGTGCCAGTGTGTATGTCGTAGGGTGGTGGTGCTGACGTTGTGATTGCGATGGCAGGGCATATCTGTACGATCTCTTCACCGTCGTCGTGCACGAGGGCTCGATGAATACGGGTCACTACACCAACTTCTCCAAGTGGCGCGGCAGCTGGTTCCGCTTCGACGATGACAAGGTGCATCCCACCACCGAGGCGCACGTGCTCCAGGCACGCGCCTACCAGCTGTGCTACAAGAGGCGGCTGCTCAAGAACGTCACCAACTCGCGCTCGCACTCGCACTAGCCAACGACTACTCTGAATGCACGTGTAGGCGATGACACCCGAGAGGATCAACAAATGAATCCCCATCTCATATGGAAGAATGAAGTGGAAAGATCGGGGGTCTTGGATCGCGCAGATCAGAGTCCGAGTTGAGGGACCCCACGCGTTGGGCATTTTTCTGAGCACGCCGGAGTTCTCGGCGCGAGATGACGACAGCATGCGCCGATGAGCCCTGCATTTTTATTCGAACAATGCGCGTGATGCTGCCAAGAAAGCAGCCACCCACGCCAGAAGAGCCAGCCAGGTCGGTCGGGCCGAAGTCGAGTGGGCTGCGACAAAAGATCACCCCACTCTCCGCACACGTCTCGGCGTGTTTGGGACAGCGCTTGTGATGGTGCTCAGCCGAAAGTGTAGTAAGCGTCGGCAGCGCCGAGCGTCGCTTGAGCTGCACGGCGTTCCTGAGTTTGCACTGCAGACAACACGTGAACCTAGTCTTCTCCAACGTCTCGGCAGCTTCCTTGGCCACTGCTGCGCTGATCACTGCTACACTCCGCGACACCATCATCCCTCGGGCCCGTCCCGATCATAGACCACATAGACAAGAACACCACTACATTCGGATCATGACGGCATAGGTCAGCTAAAACATGGACAACCCACGTCCCTACACCCCCTCTCGTAGTCAGAGCAGCGGTGATGCGCCGCTGCTCGCAACGCACTCGATCAAACAAACGGCTTCCGACCCTGTCAATGCCGTCTCGCCGTCCCAGTCCAGGGATGCCGCACGCGACGCTTTGTTCGAGGGTCACGCTGCAGACAAACATGACGGAGCAGCGAGCTCGGGCCGACTAGACAATCAAAAGCCCGAGGACGACACAAACATTGCCCCGCCGATCGCTTCAGGCACGTCTCGAGAGGCGTTCGCACAGCTTCATCCATCAGGCTCCAACCGACAGTCCGAGACTGTCGCCTACACCGCAGCCGCTGCCGCTCGAGAACGCAGCCTAGACAAGCACGGCCGATTCGAGGCCGAATTCGACCCAAATGCACGCACTTCCATCGGATCCTCGGCACAGTCGCCGGCAACACTCCTCAAGAGCCTGCCGGAAGCAGCATCCAAAACGCTCGAGACCACAATCACGGCCCCCGCGCGCACTTTCGATGCCATCAAGTCAAAGCTGCAGACACCCAGCACAGCGCAAAAGAGCAAGAGCGAGATCCCCAATGCCATCAGCGAAGTCGAACGCGACATGAGCGGCAACCGCGACGCACCCGGCGCCACTGCAGAAAGCGCAGACGTCTCGACTCCCTCCCCTCCCCCTGCAGCAACTCAGAAGAAGCCCACCAAGTCTGGCTCGTTCACCTCCTTCCTGCGCGGCCGCAACAACGCTTCCAACTCTACCTCGACACTCATGCAGCGTGGCCCCGGGAAGGAAGAGCTGCCTCGTAGCTCTTCCCTGACGGCGCGCAAGTCGCTGCGTAAGAAGGGCGCATTGCAGGAAGCATCGACCAACGGCGGCCATTCAGATGTTCACGAGGAGCAGGAAGAGGACGAGGAGGTCGTTCGTCAGAGGATCAGGGATCAGCAGAAGCGTCTCGAGGACTTGGAAGAGGCGCAGACGCTCGGTCTGCTTCGTACTCAGAAGGAGGCCGGCATCGAGCCTCCGCCTTCTCTCGCATCCCCCACCAAGCCTTCGAAGCTGATCGGACTGCCTCGCTTTGGCCACTTCAACGGCTCGCCAAACGCTGCGGACGACGAGTCGGACCATGCCGAGGGCTCGTCGTCGCGCAGGAGCAGCTTTCATCTTCGCAGAGGCCGTAGAATGGAGCGAGACCAGTCCGACGCGACCGCAAAGGTCGATAACGACGGACATGCATCCGACTCGGAAGGCCTTCGTCGAGCCAACTCCGAAAAGGTCAAACACGGCCGTACTTCCAGTCGCGGCCACAGTACACCAGCACGCTCCGCTTCGGCCTCCCGTGCGGGGCGCAGCCGAAGCAGACGACGCGACGACGACCAGGCTCACACTCCTCGCCGAGCCGGCTCTGGCAAGTTCGGGCCGCCCCGCCGCTCATCGACCACATGGGCCTCGAAGCTTCGCACCAAGATCCCCATCAAAGAGTTCCCGCTCCAGGGAAGCGGGCGCGAGTCGGAGTTCAATCAGGAATGCCCCATCTGGGCCCGTCAGCCGTACAAGTATCTCTACTTCACCTATTTTGGCCTCAGCGTCGGCTTCTACTACCTTCCACGCTGGGCGCTCTCGTCCACGATCCCCTCGCATCGCGGACGCCGCGACTGGAGCTGGAAGAAGGCAACCATGGTCAAACTCTACCGCCACGGCACGCAGCTCACCTTTCGCACGCGCACCAGTCTCGGACGCGATCTGCAGAAGGAGGTTCCGCACAGTAAGACGGTGCGCTGCAAATTTACCTGGGTCGAGCCGGTGGCAGACGACGACGTGAGGGGCGAGCTCAGGCGCGCCATGCTCGCGCAAAAAGTGGACCCGCAACGCACGTGCGGCTTCTGGTACGGAGATGTGCCGGAGCACGCTCGACATTGCAAACGCCGCCGCAACGGCTCGGCCAATCAGTCGGGCGGGGGAACGCCCGACGGCGGCACAGCTGCCCAGGAGCAAAGCGACCCCATGCAAGAATCCATGGCGAGCCTTGGAGGTGCTTCGCAGCGCACGGCCCAGAGCGACCTATGCTGTGGCGTGGGTCGGCCGGCCGAGCCCGGCGAGAAGGTGCTCTACCACTTACACGGGGGCGCGTACTGGATCGGAACCGCGCACGAAAAGGACGTCACTGCGGCGGTCAACACCGAGAGCCTGAGGTACATGGCAGAGATCTACAAGCAGCGCGAGGCGGAGCAGAAGAAGACGTCGGAGCAAGCCAACGGTGCCTCGGCATCGCCTGGATCCGAGTCGCAATCGGGCGCGTCCGCTTCGGCGTACGACGGCAAGCTGCTGCGGTCGTTCAGTCTAGACTACCGACTGTGCGTGCCCGGTCGTCCTCGCTCGGGCTCGTATCCTGCGGCGCTTCTGGACGCGCTCAGCGGCTACCTATACCTCGTGCGTGACCTCGGCTTTGATCCCGAAAACGTCATCATCGCCGGCGACAGTGCGGGCGGCAACCTGGCACTGGCGCTGTGCCGGTACCTGCGCGACGAGCGCGGCGAGGTGGCGTCGATGCCTGGTGCGCTGCTGCTCATGTCGCCATGGGTCGACATCTCGCGTTCGCACTCGGGACCGACGCGCGCACCCAACCTCGACTCGACGGTCTACACCAATCAGAAGTCGGACATCATCAGCAGCATGCTCGCCTTCCGCAACACGGCGGTCTCGGCGTTCCTGGGCGATCTTCCCGCGCGCGAGACGTATCGCAATCCGTACATGTCGCCCGTCTCGCTGCAGCTGCCGCTCGAGCGCGGTGGGAGTGCACCGCACTACGGATTCCACGGCTTTCCCAAGCGCATCTACATCACGAGCGGATCAGCCGAGATCTCGTATGATCAGCATCTGACGCTGGCGCACCGGCTCGCAGCAGGCACCAAGAAGGGCCGACCGGTGTATGCGGGCGACCGGCTGTCGGCGGGATGCAATGCGGTCGAGATGGCCGAACGCAGGGATCGTCCGAGGCCAAAGGAGATGCTGGATGTCGAGCAGGACGCCATCACCAACACGCCGCTAGACGAGCTACATGGCTTGCACCTTGAGCCACCGACCAGCGACGACGCCGCGCACAAGCCGCAATCACCAGCAGCGGGTGGCAAGGAGCGATTTGCAGCATCGCCGCCGCCCGAGCCAGAGGGCAAGGAGGAGCGCGTGGTGATCTTTGACGAGGTCAAGGACGCGGTGCACGACTACCTGCTCTTCAAGTGGTTTGAGCCCGAACGCTCCAACACGTGGCGCCGCGTGGCAAAATGGATCGACGAGGCTTGAAGCTAGATACGCTTCGAGGTTTAGAGAATGCAGTGCTTTGGTCTACAGATTGGCCGCGTGGTGGTAGCGATGTTGGGTATGATGGTGAGTTGATATACAGACATGCGGAATGGGTCTAGGATGCAGTGGGATACCAGTCGTCGGACTCGTCGTTCCAGTCGGCGGCGAGGCTGCCATAGTAGGCGGTGAGACTGGAGAGTTTGGTGCCATTGTTGACGTACTGGTACTCGATCTTGACGTTGGGCTTGTATGGTGGGATCAAGGTGTGCTGGGCGAGGTGGTGGAGCTGTTCGAGGTCCGTGTTGCGCGGAAGGTAGTAGGCAATGTTCGAGGTGTTGAACGCCGCTTGCACGCGCGCAAAGAGGTGGGAACCATCTACGGGCTGAATCGAGCTTAGCGAGTATGTAGACGGTGCAGCCGAAGGTGAAGCGGTGGGGTTCTGTGCATACTGGACGCCACCCCATGGTGGAGAGAGGAATACGGCCTGGACCGCGGCAATCTCTGCGTGTGTGATGTCCTTCCATACCTTGTCTTCTGGATCCGTTGAGTTGGACTTTGAAGCCACGAGCACGTCAAGGAGCTCGATGCTGTCTCCTTGGACAAAGGTGATCCTGTCCTCGACGCCATAGATCTTCGCATTCCATCGGGCGAGTCGGAGCTTGAGCGGGTCGATTTCGATGGCAAGGACGCGGTTACAAGTGAAAGCGGATTGGATCGCATTTCCACCCGCACCGGCGAAGAGGTCAACAACGATCCCGTCCGTCGCACAGCGTTTGGCTATGCGGAATGCCACCGATTCCGGCGTGATAGAATACCACGACTGCTCGTCCAGCAGACATCCCGCTGCGTACGATGACAGCAAGGTGAAGCGGTGTCGCCAGTATTTGAGCATGTTTGGCGGAAACATGGCTGGGTGCACCAGACACTTTGGCAGCAGCTCCTCATACTCGGAACAGTCTGCAGCACTGAGCGAGTCCAGGTCGAGTTCGGGATGATAGGCGCCCAGGTTCAGCGCCGCAGCTTGTTCGTCGGCGGCGTGAGACGAGGCCGGGGATGAGGTGGAGGCACGCTCGAGGTGGTGGACGAACGAAGCGACGCTGGTGCGCTTTCGCTTCTTGGCCATCGTGAGCGTACGATGAGCCGGTTCGCCACCGCGGAAGCGAGATGATGGAGGGCCTGCTAGGTCGTGTGAGGGAGGGAAGCGGGACGGGGACGCAGCGGCGCAAGCATGAACTCAAACCCTGCGCAAGAATTCTCGAGGACTGGGCGGGAGTCGGAAGTGCGAAGAGTAAAGTGGAGGAGACCCTTATAATTCTTGCGCATCAAGACAGATGTTCGATACTACGATCAAACATTGTAAAAATGACACGCTCGATGAGGCAGGTCCAAGGCGGTGTTGGTGTTGTCAGGCGAACGCTTCAGACGAGGCAACCCGCAACCGCCAGCGAAGCCCGGGCTTTCGCCAGCTCGATCCCGGTGCGGCCGCAGAGACACTCGCTGCGCCACACCTCGAGTGCCTTGTGCAGAATAAGAAGTGGATGAGAAGAAGGTGACGCCCTCAACAGCTTCATTTCGACGTGGCGCACTTACGCTAGCCCTGCTGCACCAGCTGCGTGACAGCGACTGTATCGTGAGTGGGCTGACAGTCTACAAGGGCCGTTATCACCAAAGTGAGCATCTTGTGGGCGGGAAGGCCGCGCTAGGGGCTTCAAGGCTGGCATTTTCTCAAATTCAGCGTCGGCGCGCATCCGCTGCTGCTCTGCGCAGAGAGGTCAGTTGGCCGGGGAGGCGAGCTCCTATTCCGCGCCATCCGTAATTTGGCGCTGTTTTGGAGGGTGAGCCCGCGGCGAGACGTGATGGGATGCAGTTCCCCTGAGCCTGCATGCATCTTTTAGGAGTTGAGTTGGGCCTCTCCAAAACAGCCGCCTGGATGGACAGCCGAAACCAACACCAAGGCTCCACCCCGCTGGAGAGTGCAGCATCAACTCCAGCTTGCCTCTCGCTCTTCCTCAACTCCTTCCCACGCACTCTTGCTGTCTGGCTCAGCTCGGATCTTCCATCGTCACGCCCGTTCTGCAAGCCGCCATACGAAAACTCTGGATCTCCTCTCCCATATCCTGCACCGTGTGATTGTCGGAAGCTGATCCGACAACGATAACAATCCCCACGCCACTCGCTTCGGGATCACACCGACGACGGCTCGCCTTCGACCACCGCTTGGCGCCATCCTACAGAGGAACGAAGCAGACTCGACATCGACGCGCTCCTTTTTCGGCCTTTGCTGCTGCAATCTCATCCACCATTCAGGCTCAGTCGCTTGTATCGTTCATCCAACGGAACTCGTCCACGCCCGGAAGGCCCCAACTCAGCGTCTTGTTGCTCCTAGACTCGCCAGACACCCGCCCTGCGACCTGCTGAATCTCTCGTCACCCACGCTACACCTGCGCGCGCACGCCATCCGGTAGGCTGCCGACGCGTACATCCATGCCCCCCATGAACTTTATCTTCAAGTCCAAGTCGCGCACGCCGCAGGAGCTCGTCCGCCACCTGCGCGACACCATCCTGCGTCTCGACGCCGCTTCGGGATCCACACCGCTCGGCGGCAGCAACTCGTCCAACTCGCTCCACTCGCACTACGCCGGTGCCAACGGCGCATCCGGCTCGTCGGTCTCGGCCGCCTCGTCTTCCTCCATCACCTCGTCCGGCTCGTCCGGCTCCAACTCGAGCGAGGCGAGACGCAAAGCGGTCGACGAGGTGTCCAAGACGCTCTGTCAGATCAAGGCGGTGCTCTTTGGCGAGGGCGATGCGGAGCCTCAGCCCGACCAAGTCGCGCAGCTGGCGCAGGAGGTCTACTCGCACGACGTGCTGCAGTTGCTCGTCGCGCACATTGCCAAATTTGAGTTCGAAGCCAAGAAGGACGTGAGCCAGATCTTCAACGTGCTGCTACGCAGGCAGATCGGCTCGCGCAGTCCCACTGTCGAGTACCTCGCCACACGACCGGATGTCATCTTTTCGGCGCTGCGCGGATACGAGAATGCCGAGGTGGCGCTCAACACGGGCATGATCCTGCGCGAGATGCTGCGCCACGAGCCGCTCGCCAAGATCCTGCTGTACAGCGACCGCTTCTACACCTTCCCGGACTACATCGAGACAACAACGTTTGGCATCTCGTGCGATGCCTTTAGCAACTTCAAGGAGACGCTCACGCGCCACAAGGCCATGGTGGCTGCCTACCTCGAGGCCAACTACGACCGCTTCTTTGCGACGTATACGACGCTGTTGCAGTCGCCCAACTACGTCACCAAGCGACAGTCGCTCAAGCTGCTCGGCGAGATCCTGCTGGACCGCACCAACTTTGCCGTCATGACGCGCTACATTGCGAGCGAGGACAACCTCAAGATGATGATGAATCTGCTGCGCGACCGCAGCAAGAACATCCAGTTTGAGGCCTTCCACGTGTTCAAGGTATTTGTCGCCAACCCCAAGAAGCCGCCGCAGATCGAAAACATCCTGCGGCGCAACCGCGAGCGTCTGGTCAAGTTCCTCGCCGACTTCCACAACGACAAGGACGACGAGCAGTTTGTCGACGAAAAGCAGTACGTCCTCCAGATCATCGAGGCCACCGGCAAGACCGCACAGCCAGCCCAGCAGCAAGGCGCCGCAATAGGCGCAAAATAGCCCCACATCGCCCCTGCACTGTCTCGTCCTCTTCCCGTCCCGCTAAGACCTTGCGCCCCGCTCCCCCTTGACTCTCTCGCATCCCTTGTACTCTTTCACACTTCTCGAACCACGCACACTGTCTTTGCCTCAAATTCCAGCGCTTCCCCACCTAGCTTTCTAACCTCTTTGGCTTGTCCACACTCGCGCACCGTCTACTGAAGACATTTCCACGGCTCGTGCTGTTTTGATTGCTGTGGCGGTAAACGCCGACACTAGCCCGTGGCGATGAGCGCATACAGCTCTTCGGCGAGCACGCCGTCCAGTTCGTGCGTGGCCAGGATATCCACCACGCCATCCTCGTCGTTGAGCAGCAGGCCGATCTGCTTCTTGCCCAACGAGCTGGCTGCATTGCTTTCGCCCAGCCCGAATCCGAGCAGCGCCGGTGCGCCAAACATGTCCTGCCCGTCCGAGATCAGTCGGAGAGCCTCGACCAGACGCCTGCAGAGCACCGAGAATGGGTTTCTCGAAAATTCGGGCGTGACCCGTGCGAGCTTCTTGACGATCCGCAGCACAATGCCCGCCAAGCCAGGCCTCTTGCGCAGCCGAAGCTTCACTGGAGGCGGAGCGAGGAATGCCAGATTGTACAGGCACATGGCGAGGCGTTCGCAGTAGCCCAGTCGATGCTCGGTGCTTAGCACCTTGAAGTCGGCCTCGGTCATGGGCAGCATCTTGATCAGCTCGTCCACTACGCGCTCGATGTCCTCGCCCGAAAGCACCTCGCCCATCACCTCGCGGTTGTCGTCCGGCAGCGCCAGCTTCGACAGCGCATCCAACGCCAGGTCCGCATGGTAAGGAGTGCGCCGGATCACAGGTGGCGCCGCCGCACCAGGAGGCAACGTCGCCGCCAGATCCGCAATCTCGGCAGCATGGTCGATCTCCTCCACCTCAGCCGCGTCAAAGACGAACGAGGCCAGCAACTCAAACAGCGCCTTGACCGTCTCGGCGCTCTGGCGGCGCAGCGAGAGCGCCTCGCCTGCCAGATTTGACACAATCACCACCACCTCCTTGCGCACCCTCAGCGCCTCGGCCGTCGTGAACACGGTGCTCGCTGTGTCGCCATCGTCTTGGTCCGCTTCCTCGCCGAGAGCCATGGCCCGGACGCGCTCGGTGTCGCTCTGGCACAGTTTCACCAGGGTCTGCAGCAGCGCGGGCGTGCCGTTGAAGAATGCAGTATTCTCCGGCATCGTGCTGAAGTTCTTGAGGATGGTCAGCACCGTCAGCGCACACGCGGCCCTCTTCTCGGTCGACCGCTCGTGCTCCGACTCGACGCCATTCGTCGAGATGGTGCCATCCATCATATCGTGGCTGAACGCTGTTGACGACGAGGCAAACGAGCGCTCGCTTCCGCTCCCCGCGACGCTCCCCGCGGCTGAGCGCGACCTTGGCACCTTTCTGCGCCGCCAGATCCGGAGCTCCGCCTCCTCCTCCGCGGCCGCGGTGATCCAGTCGCGGTAGGTCGGCATGGAAGCAATGCCACCTTCGCGGCGCAAGCGCTTGGCCGCAGGTCGTGTTGCAGCTTGGAGTGCGCCGAGCCCCTGCGACATCTCCTCGTCTTTCGAGACGAAACAAGACTCGGTGAGTACCTCCAGCAGCTCGTCCAGCAGGTCCTCGCAGGCTGCAAGTCCGAATTGGAAGTTGGGCGCAGCACCCACGCCGGCCGACAGGATGAGCAGCGCATTGAGCGCATACGACACCTCAAAGTCGAGCCGGGAGCGCAGGCTCATGACGAGCGCCTGCACATCCACGAGACCCAGCTCGCGCAGCGTCCTTGGTCGGCCTCGTGACTGCATGGCAGGTGCGTACTGCGACTCCACCAGCGACAGATCCCAGCCTCCGTATGTGTGCACGTCGCGGCGGATGGGTAGGTACTCGATCTTGTGCTTCTGCGGCGGTGCCGGCGGGCCGATTGGCTGCGACGTGCCGGGCACTAGCTGCCTCTCGGGCTGCGGTGGAGGACCGGCCGAAGCAGGCGAAGCAGTGACAGGCGGTTGTACAGGTGCAGCTGCGCCATTGGTGGTCTCGCCCATGTGCGGCATCGGTGGCTTTACGTCGAGACCACTCGCCGGCGGCAGAGCCGTCGGGACGATGCTGTCCGTCTTCTTGCGCTTCTTCTTTGATGGCCTCGGCTCGGGCTTCGACCCCATCGTTGGTGTCTGTGGGCCGGCTCCGTTGATCTGCGATTTCGTCGGGGACGGAGGACCGCCCATGCCGGGCTGCGTAGGCCACTGCGGCACGCCCTCGGCACCCGAATGGTCGGCACCTGAAGCTTGCTGCTGGAAAGCTTGCTGCTGCTGCTGCGCCAGCAGCTTGGAGGGGTCGTTGAACAGCTCAGGGTGGGCGCCAGGCATCGTTCCAGGCAGGTTGGCTGCAGGTGATGCCTGTGCCATACCGAGCATACCTGGCATGCCGCCTTGACCTTGACCTGGGGAGGCTTGCGAAGGCATAGCGCCCATCCCCGGGAAGCTCGCGTTGCTCCCTGCCGAAGGTGGTTGCTGTAAGTGTTGCTGCTGGAATTGCGATTGCTGCGCCTGCTGTGCTGAAAAGCCGTCGGCGGGTGCCGATGTCGGCGTCTGTTGCTGCTGCTGTTGCTGCGGCTGCTGCTGCTGTTGTTGTTGTTGTTGCTTCATCATCATCTGTCGTGTCGCTTGCTGCATCGCTACGAATCGCTCTCGTGCCTGCTGGGAAGTGATACGACCCGTCGCGACCAGATGCTGCAGCTGGAGCATTTGCTGATGCAAGTTCGCTGGCAAGTTGGTGGGCGCTACTGGCGCCTGGCCGTTGGGTCGGTTTGCGCCAGGCTGCCCCGAGCCGTTGGCATCCTGAGATCCCGACTGCTGCAGCTGTTGCTGTTGAGGCTGCTGCTGCTGCTGCTGTTGTTGTTGTGGCTGCTGCTGCTGCTGTTGTTGTTGCTGTGAAGGCTGTGGCGGCTGCTGTGGGTTCTGCTGCGCGCCGGACGGCTGTCCCTGATGCGGCATCTGCTGCGGTGTGCTTCCAGGCTGTTGTGATGGGTCCTGCGTCGGTGCACCGGAGCCTGAGGCAGATGGCGAAGCTGCAGCTCCCGCTGGACCACTGGCCTGGCGCTGAGGCATGCGTGATATCCAGAACTGCTCGAATGCAGAAAGTCGATCGCGATAGAACGACGACAGACGATCCGGGATCTCGCCAGGACTAGGAACAGCGTCTGGTGCCGACTGGGTGCCATCTGGAGGACCGACTTTTAGGCCCAGACGGCTGGCGATGACGGCCCAGAAGCCGGGGATCTGCGCGGCGCGTTGTGAGCCGCCAGAGTGGATGACGGCGGCAAAGAGCGCTTGCAGCTCGATCGTCTTGGTTTCGCCGGGCAGATTCGATGACGCTGGACCGACGAAGCTGAGCGGCAATTGAGGCGGGAAAGGCGTCCCGCGTTGGAGCATGAAGTTGCGGACGGTGCCGACAAAGTCTCGCTTTGCCCCGCCAGCCGCGCCAGCGCCCTGCGAAGCGGCGGGCTGCATCGACGCGCCAGGCGTAGACATCTGAGCGGGATTGAAAGTTGAAGGCTGCCCTTGGTTTTGTTGCGGCTGCATCGGGTTATGACCGAAAGGCGATTGCTGCTGTGCCTGCTGCTGCAGCTGAGCGAAATCGCCTTGTTGTGTTGTTTGAAAGTTGTGATCCGAACCCATGCCGTCCATGGTCGGTTGCGAACCTGAGTTGTCGCCCTGCATCATCATGCCCTGTTGCTGCTGCTGCGGCTGTTGTGGTTGTTGTTGCTGCTGCTGCTGCGGTTGCTGCTGCGGTTGCTGCTGC
>AWNI01000022.1:1723108-1738355 GCA_000517465.1 Moesziomyces aphidis | reverse complement strand
GTCTCGGCTGCGCAATGAGCTGAGCACACCGCCGGGGTTGGGCGTGCACCGTGCCGGCTCGGTCAAGGAGTACCGCCGCTACCGTGCAGGCGAAGAGCCTGCATCTCCCGCGTCGCCCTCGGTAGCAGCGGGGGCTCGCAGCGTTCTGCTGGGCAGTGCGGCAACGTTTAGTGCGGGTGCAGGCGCGACTGCCCGTGCCGAGCGCGAGGAGATCGAGCGGCTCAACGCGGTGATCGCATCGCAGCGAGCGATCATGGCGGATCTGGAGGCTTCGGTGGCGTCGTGGAAGACGCGCATGAAGGCGCAGGCCGATCTGATTGCGCAGCTCGTCCAACACTCGCCGTCGCATCCTTCGCCACCCGCATCCGATGGCGAGCACGACGAGCCGGCATCTCCGCGCAGGTATGCTGCCGCTCTGCCGCGCACGACGCATCTGGCGCTGTCGAACGACCAGCCGTACTACGGCGCACACACGTACAACCGACCGCCCACCATCGGTCTGGGCATGCTCCCCGCTTCGCCCAACAAGCTTTCCGGGGCTGCATGGACCAATGCCTCGCCCAACCCTCTACCCCTCCCCGCCGCCGCCGCCGGTGGTGGGAGCGAGAGGAGGAAACCGCGCAAGACGATCGAGATGGATCTCAAGCTGCTCAAGTCGAGCCCGCGCGTCGAGACGAGCAAGTCGCTATTTGCGCGCGACTCGACACCCCTGCCGGACTCGCCCACCAAGCGTAGAGGCACCAACGCCTCCGCTTACTACATTTGAACCCTGTCCCCCCCCTGTCTCGAGCTCTTGTTGATTCGTGGCTGTGTTTGTACAATGCATCTTTCCACCCTTCCATTCGCACGCGCTTTCGGTCTGTGGAAAACGGGAATCACTTCGGATAAAAACAAATACAACGAGCGCCGCCTTGGGCTTGGTGAAGCATCAACGGCGGACGCAGCTAAAGTACAGGCATGGTTCACCACATCGAAACGAGTGGGTGGGTAGAAGTACATTCCATACGCATCCGGTGTGGACGGCATGGATTGATTTAAATTTTTGGGGGTTGGGATGGCGAATCACTGCGACTCATCCGTCACGCCCTGGGCGACTGCAGCCTGAGCTGCGGCACGGATGGCGTCGGCAGTGAGCACCTGGGCAAGGTCAATCGGCTGCTGTTCGCCTCCCAGGCTGTGGGTGAACGCCTCGTTCTTGTCCGCTGGCGGCGTTTGGGGCTGACTCGACTGGACGAGCTGTTTGTACAGCGCCTCGGACACCACCGACTCGATCGTCTGCAGTGCCGCCGCGCTGACGCTCGGGTCCAAGTCCGGTTCGCCAGTGGTTACGGGCACGGACACTGCAGGCACACTAGCCACCGCCGCATCCGACACAGCCAGCGCTTGCGAAGTGAGGTGCGCGCCCGCGCCGCCAGTCGTGCTCCCGATCGTAGCCGCAATCGCACGGCTGATCGCATTCGAGACGGGGAGCGGCAGCGCATTGGCATCCACGGCGGGCACAGCCGATGTGGCCTGCGCGATGGCATCGAGGGCGATCGAAACGGCAATCGAGTGCGCCGCATCCGCATCCGATGCGCTTGTCTCGGCCGTGCTCGCCACCGCAGCCGGCGTCGGCACCGCCACAGCTGCACTCGCGCTGAGCGGCGTTGCGCCCGCTTCTACCTTGACGGCAGCAGCAGGCGCAGCTGCCGGTTGCGACTTGGCTACATCTCCAGCCGGCACTTCGCGCTTGGCGGGCGTCGAGCCTGCCGGACTCTGCGTCCCCTCGAGCGACGACGGACTCGCGGTAGCGCCGGGAGTCGCTGCATGCTCGGTGCCCACCGCTGCAACCGCAGCCGCCTTGGCCGCCTCTTCCTCCTTCCTCTTTTTGCTGTTCTTGCGATGCACGCCAGGTAAGCTTCCGCCGCCTCCGCCGCGGCTCTTGGGCACCACGCTCGGATCGCCCGTGGGCTCGATGAACTCCACCTCGCCGTCCTTGCCCTTCTTCTTCTTGCGGCGCGTGAGCGAGCGCGCGTACCGCAGGCCGCACGCGTTGCACAGCGTCTTGTGCCCCGTCGGTCCACGTCGCCACTCGGGGCTGTTGATCTTGCCGCAGCCCGTGCATGCCTTGTTGGCGCCGCTACCCGGCGAGTCGCTGGCACTGGGCGATGCCGTCGCACCCGTCACCTCGCGCGGGGTCTGCGCAGCTGCCGCCGGCCGCGCCGCAGCAGCAGGTGTGCTCGGCGCTTTGGCGGGCGCATTGGTGTACATCAGGCTCGGGTTGGCCAGCGCCGCCAGCCCTTCCGCCTTTGACGTCGGCTTGCTGTACTTGCTCGGCGTCTTGGCCGCATGACTGTTGGCGGCCTTGGCTGTTGGCGTGCGCGAGCCGTTGGTGGCTGGCGTCGACGGCGCTCGAGGCTGAGCCGCGGCGGCCGCACCGACCTTGTCGGACGCCTCGGGCTCGGTCTTGGCGCGCTTGTTCGGCGAGGCGTGCGCACCGTCATCCTCAGCCTTGCGCCGTGCGTCGTTCGGCTGAACGCTGGGAGTGACGAGCTTGGGGTCGGCTGGCGGAAGCTGCTGCTGAAAGGTGGTGTGGAAGCACGCAAGGATGACGCCGCCGTAGGGAATGAGGACGCTCTCGATGCTGCGCACCTTGCCCTCGGTGGTGAGCGTGTGCTTGGCGCGGAAGCGTCTCGTGCAGCTCGTGTTGGCGTCCGACAGCGACGATGACCCAGGCGCAATCGAAACGCCCTGCGCCAACCGCGCAAAGTCATCGGCAAAGTACGCGGCATCGTTGTACGTCGCCGTGTCCGAGTTGGGGCCCGCCTCAATCTCACGCGGGAAGAAGCGCGGCGGTGGCCAGCTGAGCAGCACCTTTCTGTCGCCGTGCGCCTCGATGATTTGGAAGACGTGCACCGGTCCGGACTCGGGCACAGGCTCGCGGGGCACGGCCTTGACCTGCTTCCACAGCACGTCGCACTGGCGCAGCGTGAAGCTCGGGCCCGGGGTGCCGCACCAGTTGGTCCAGTCGGACTTGTGCTGCTCGTCGTTGTCCTCGAGCGCCTTGTCGATGATGGCATGGAAGAAGCAGAGCAGCATGCCGTCGCCGATCCAGTTGATGACAATGTCGATGGCGACGAAGCTCTCGTCCTCGACGTACCTGTCTGCTTCCGGGTCGCGCGGCGGGTCGACGGCGCCGAGCAGCTCGCGGATGCGCGGGACGCGCGAGAAGCGACAGCGCGTCACGCTGCCGAAAAGCGTGCGGCTCTCGACGATCTTGTGCATGTCGTCGCATACGCGGTCGCGCTCCTCGGGGTGCACATAGTCGTAAAAGTCGGAGCCGACCAGACGCTCCGCCTGCTCGGCCATGTGCTGCTGCAGCACGGGGTCGAGATAGACAAAGTGGAGCTTCTCGCCCGTAGGACCGTTTCCCTGGGAGTAGTCCGCTGAGAGCAAGGCCCAGTAGCAGCGCGTCTTGCCGAGCTCCACGGTGGCCTCGGTGAGAGGCAGGGTTTGCAGCGTCTGTGCGGCCGACTGCGGGATGGCCTGGAAAAGCTCGGCGCAGCCTCCTGGTGTGCGCTTGCCGATGCTGAGCGGGAACGGCGTCGGGTCCTCGGTGTACCTGCGGCACTGACTGACGATGGTCGAGCGCGTGTCGTCGTCTTCAGCACCGTTGACCGAGGTGGCATTGGTGTAGATGCTGCTGTTGGGTATGGGGGTTGCTGTCGAGTCGAAGCTGTCTTCGGATGCTGCGGTGCGCTCGTCGGGGTTGTTTTGCTGCTGAGCGTGGACCGAGGCGGCGGCAGCGGCAAGCAGATACGAGTTGAGATCGTCGGTGCCGTTGATGCCGCTAGAGGCTGCGTCGTGCTGGCCGGCGCTGTTGGCGGTCGCCTGAACTGCGGCCGCAGCGGCCATAGCAGCTGCAGCAGCAGCAAGAGCTGCTTCGTCGGGCACCTGCAGGGAAGACATGGTCACGTCGTCGGCTGCATCGACGCTCGCTGGAACTGCGAGGGCGTCTGCCGAGGGCTGCGTAGCTGGGGCGAGTGGTGGCGTCTGCGGATCCATGATTTGTGTGTCGCCAGAGTTTGGTAAGGCGGATGTGGGTTCCGATATGGACGAGGAAGGGTCGACGAGCATGTCGACCTGGGTATGCGTCGCCATGGCTGGCTGATCGTGCAACGGTGTTACCACGGGTCCGTCAACCCGAAAGCGCGTGGGGATGCGCAGGTGCGAAGGGATATGATGTTTCGGAGAGAGCCTAGGCACCAGGGGTGATGCGCGTGGTGCATGCGGGGTTAGCCTGTGCTAGAGTGTGTTCGAGACGTTGCTGTGCATCAAACCGATGGATGACGTGCGGATCGCTGACTGCGCGAGAAGGTGTTGGCGCAGTCGCTCGTTGTCGTCGTCAACTTCCGCGGATGGACCGGAACGCGTTCGGTACGTGTCGTGCGATGATGCCTCGGAATGCTCTACGAGTGGGACTGCGCACCCCAAGAAGTGAGGATGGCGGCGCGGGATGCGCGCGCCGGCTGGCGGCGAGCCACAGGTGACGAGAAGGCTGGATGGAAGCGAAGGTCCAGACGGGCGCGATCGTCTGGGGCGGCGGCTGCTCGCACCCCCGGCAGGGAGGCGGCGAAAAATGCGAGAGGGGGCGGGCGAGCTCCGGGTCGAGGAGCGCGGGCGTGGGTTGGAGTTGGAGAATATGCGGGGGAGTGATCGTGACGAGAGATCGGAGGAGGTGATCAGCATGTGCTTTTTGCGCTTTTGCGAGGTGGGCCTCAACTCGTCTCGATGGAGGCTTCGCTCCTTTGCCGGTTCTTCCTGACCTGACCTGACGGGCGGTGGGAGAGCGGCGCAGCCCAGTCGACTCTCAATAAATTTTCTTCTCGACCATCGAACGCACCCGCCAACCATGGCGCTGCCTCCGCCAGACTTGGCAGACGGCCCGAGGAAAAGAAAGGCAAACGAGCCAGGGCCCACGCGTCCCCTCCTGCGCCAGCTGGTTGCATCGGGACAGCCCAGCCGCGTTTTGGCGTGATTCGATCTAGACATGCATCGGGTCGAGAATGTGCCTCGAAAGGTGAAGCTGTTAGACCGGCGTCTCCAAGTGTGGGGCAAAATTCGCGGCGGAATCCCGGAATTCGCAAGTCGTGGATGGACCCCGCTGAATCTTCCTGGCTCGGCGAAGCAGCAAAAAAAAGTCTGGCTGTGGCTCCTCATGGAAGCAAAACACTTCCTCCTGCCTCCACTCATCATTCGGACAGACATCTCGAACGTGGCATCAGCAACGCAGCAATGTCGACGACACTCGCAACCGCCAGCGCCGCATCGACTTCGGCGCTGCCCGTTGCTTCCACCTCGAGTGCCAGCCTCAGCTTCGCCCGCGATGCCTACATCCAACCGGGCGATCTGGTCATCATCTTTGCCTCGCGCGACAAGACACCCATGCCGCTTACGGTGACGCCGGGCGAGCACGTATCCAACATGTTTGGTCACTTTCCGCACGACGATATGGCAGGCATGCCGTACGGCAGCAAGATGGTTTCGAAGCGCGGACGCGGCTACATCTACCTCCTCCGACCCACGCCCGAGCTCTGGACGCTCGCCCTGCCGCATCGCACCCAAATCCTCTACGCACCAGACATGTCGTTCATCTCGATGAAGCTCAACATGGGTCCTGGCAGTCGCGTCATCGAAGCGGGAACCGGATCCGGAAGCTTCAGCCACTTTATCGCGCGCTGTGTCGGACGCGCCGATGCGGGCACGGGTAAGACCAAGGCCACGTCGGCGCAGATGCAGGTGCCGAGGAACTGGGGTGGACTGCCAAATGACCTGCAGCAGAACCTGTCCCGAGGACGAGGTCAGCCTCGCGACACCGAGGACGAAGCCGCCCCGACCGACAGCGTAGAAGGCACTCCCGGTCCGAAGGACGTTCAGCCGGACACGGATGCACACGTGCCCGAGGAGCACGGCCGGGTGTGGAGCTTCGAGTTCCACGAGCCTCGTGCACACAAGGCGCGCGCAGAATTCGCCGCGCACGGTATGGACAAGGTGATCGTGCTCAACCATCGCAACGTGTGCAAGGACGGCTTCGGCCTCACCGACGCCGCCGACTCGGTGTTCCTCGACCTGCCGGCGCCGTGGGAGGCGGTGGGGCATGCGGTGCAGGCGTTGCGGCGCGATGTTGTCACGCGCATCTGCTGCTTCTCACCGTGCATCGAGCAGGTGCTCAAGACCGTCACGGCACTCAACGAGCACGGCTTCACTGACGTCGAGACGTTTGAATCGCTCGTGCGCACCCACGAGAGCCACGCCTCGGCCGGGCCCCAGGTGAGCATCGACGAGGCCGTCAACCGCATCCGCGTGGTCGAACAGCGCAAGGAGTCGCGGCGTCTGATCCAGATCGAAAAGGCACGCGCCGCAAAGGCGCACGCACAAGCCAACGATACCGACAGCCCACAACTCGAGGCAGGCCACGACGCATCGACAACGGAAGGCGAGACGCTCAAGCGCAAGCACGAGGGCATCGATGCTAGCGAGCAAGACGACGGCGCCGAGGCACAGGCGCAGACCAACGGCACCGACACCGACGCTGCAGAGACACCGCAACAGTCCGGTGCCGAAGGATCGTTCCAACGCGGCATCCAGGGCGGCGTCGCTATCACCAAGAAGAAGGCGCGCCTGTTGCAAATCCAGTCGCAGCAGAACCAGCCCATCCAACCAGCGAGCGTCTTCTCGCGGCCCTTCTACGAGGTAAGCCTATTCATCGTGCCTTGACTTTCAGCCGCGTCGAGATGCGATCCACTGACCTCTTTGTCTTCGCCCTCTTGTTGCCCGACTTGGTTGGTCGTCTGCAGATGCGAGGCCACACGAGCTACCTCACCTTCGCGACGCTGCTTCCGCGGAAGATGACCGGCGGGCTGTAGGCGTCCACCTGTCGCCTTTGTCTCCTCGGTGATGCCGTGGTGTTAGCGCGGCCGCGATGGAGCTATTTTCGTCCTCCAGCATGAATTGCAGCGGGAGTGTGGGTGCGCCGGCGAGTCATGCGCTGCTTGATCGGATCGGACGTGTGACCGGAATGGCTGCAGCGGCGTCGTTGGCGCGGCGGTCCGGTGATCGCTTCCGAGCGCGCGCGCGTTCATGCCACGCTTCCGATCGGTAGCGGGACGCTAGCGAGTTTGAGCGAATTGCAACGGGGCAACCCGAGTTGCGGCCACGTCTTTGAACCCTGGACTGCGGTTGGCGTTGCACGGATTTGCTGAGATAACGTACCCGATTTTTGCTCGCTTAAGCCAGGCGTGACAGCGGTACGCTTCGGAGTCGGGACCGCTCCGAAACCGATGAGATGGGGCGATCTACCGTCAACGGCTGATCCGAGCCAGATCTTTTCTCCCACGGCTGCGAGCCAAGAGACACAGGTGGCGCTTCCGTGCGCCGAGGTGGTCAGGCGTCTCGGCTGGCATGTCGTTGCAACGTGAGGTTACTGTAGCATGGCTGCGAGTCGTCGATGCCGGTCATCTCCCAACAAACTGGACAAGGTCGGAGGAGGTTCCACGCAAACCCGGCGCCAGGAAGTCGGAGCGAGTGTCTGCAGCTGGTGCCCGGTGAAAGAAACGTACTGGAAAGGAAAAAGGAAAGGCGGGGGCCGAGATCGCCGAGGCACATTGCGCCATCTCTGTGGGTTGCGGGCAGAGACAGTCGAGCAGATGGCGTGTGCTGTAGGTTACGAGACCGTCAGGGTGAACTCCGATCCCGACCGTCCTGATGTTTCATACCCCGCAACCTCGTCCAAGGCGACTCTCACGAGCAAGAAACGAGAAACTTTCTCCTCCGGAAGATGGGCTTGCCGGGCTGCCTCTCGTGGCCGCGCCGAATTTTTTGTCGGCGGCGCCCGGTGAAAGCCAGTGTGGGCACATCATGCGAGCATGAACTCTGGTAGCAAGTTCATGCCCGCATCTCCGATCAAGCCATTGTCGAGCTTATGTGCAGACCCAGGTGCAAGCCCCTTGTTCCCGTGTGTCGGCTTTTGTGACGCGCGGCTGTTATGATCACCCGGCAAGGTTAGGGTTTGGCTGGAATCGGCTTCATGCGGGGCAGCCAGAAAATCTCTCGCCGTGGTCCTTTGCGCGGGATCGATGGATGTCAGGGCGGGACCACGTTGGCTCTGCCCGGAGGATACCCGAGGATCTAGTTTGAGATAATCTCAAGCGACGCTTGCGTGGCGACAAAAGATGCCAGTGGTGCGGGACCCTGTACCCGACGCTTGCGCATGCGACCATGGCGTGCCCCGTGACGCGACCGAACATCCACGAAACCCCGCTGGCGATCTTGACCATCTCTGGTTGGTGGCCACCGTATCGATGCATTGCCGCGGTTCGCTGCGCGCCGTCTCAAGTGACCGGCGATGTCGGATGGGCTCACCCGCTCGCGGATTGGGCCAACGGAAGCATGGGTTGCGGGCATGGCCTTGGAAGATCGCAAGAGCAACTCACTAGTGCTGTACCGTACGCCGGATGGCTCGCATCCCCCGTGCGATCGAAGACCAGGACATGCGCGGATCTCTGCTGAGCTGCAAGACAAGAGAGCCTGTCCGCTTGCACGGCTGCACGGCTGCTGCATGGAAAGCGACAGGAAAAGTCGGTGGATTCAAGCGACCGGGGTTGATTCGTTGATGAAACGCTCGCTTGACTGATGGTTTGGTGCGCGCTGCACGGGGCATGTCGAGCTGCATGGGCTTCTGCGGCAGAATCCGACGAGACTGACGAGAGGCTAAGTTAAGTTACAGTGCGCATAGCCGAGAAGCCCCAGCAACCCGGGCGCTCGTCCATCTTTTTCATTTCGGGCTGGAGCCACCGTGCAATCGCAGGGAAAGCCGCCTTCTCTTGCAGCGAATCACGGCGCCGTCCTCTTGGCGGCGGTCGTGCTCCCGCTTGGTTGCCAAGCGGATGCACCGAGGACGAGGCCGACGGAAGCGCCTCGATGTGCGCGCGGATGGGCACGAGAGCTGGTGTGTGCGTGCTTTGCGTGCCTTGCAGATGAGTGGTGCTGTGCGCTGACAGAAGTCGGAGCGCCAAACACACACGCACGAGGGCAGATGCACCAACACCACCGCCAGCTGCTTTGCATCTAACCAACTTTGCAGTCACTCCCAGCGTTGTTTTGGTTCCGTCTTTTCTCTTTTCCAGTTTCCCATTTTCAATTTCCAATTTCCAATTTTGCAAATATTAGTTTTAATTTTTTTTTCTAAACGTCGAGGGGTGTGGCTCGCTCTCGTCATTATCATTCGGATTCAAAACGAAGGAATCCGGAAAAAAGGACCAGCTCGGAACGGCGGTAGGCGGTCTTGGCTTTTTTTGAGTCTCGACGGAGAGACCAAGGGATAAAAAAAAAAGGTCTTTGCGCCCCGCCCCGCCTTGACCCGAATGTCTGGACACGCCAGGATGATCCCAGCCTCCAGCATCGCTGTCGTCATCCTAGGAAAGCCGTCTCACGGCTCCGAGTCGATCTGCACGCGCTTGCCCCTCTTGTCACGAAGCGAGATCAACAGATTCGTACAGAGATGCCGCCGACGACAGCCGCCGCGACGGATGATCCGAAGAGATGCAGTCGCGGCTGTTGCATGGCATCGGCTTTCTTCCGTGACCGTTTCATTGAGCTGAATTGATGATCTTCGGCTCGACCGCCCATCTCAATATCAAAGAGTGGGGTCTGGGCGGCGCAAGCGTACCTGGATCACATTTGCTGGATGTAGCGACGGTCAGCAAGTAGTTGCTCCAAGCTATCGAAAGCGAAAGACGCCTGCCTCAGCAAATACACTCTTTTTCACACTCTGCCTTTCTTTTTTATTCGGAAAGCAAATTGTTTATAAATAAATTTTATGTGGGAACCGGGGGGACGGCACTGCGTCCAAGTGCAGGGAGTGTGTTTCTGGCGCTGTCGGGTTTGGGGTTCCGACTTGCGTTTCTGAGACCGCCGCACGCCGATGCGAGGCTCGCTTGATCCGAGAGCCAAGGATGCTCTCAGCCTGTGGACCCAATGCAAACCCGACATCGGCACTCCCTTTCGCCTTGCTCGTGCGCGGATCAAGCTACGTTGCTCGATGCCTCTGAATGAGAGACAATGAGAGAAGGCAGAGAACAATGGACCACGTTGGCCGGAGGATTTTGTGCTTTGATGTTCGGATGATCCGTTGAGAGAGACAGCAGTGCTGCACTGCACGAAATTGGGTGGATTCGCTTCCAGACGGGTCACTCGTCGCGCCCTTGTGATGCATCTCGCTTCGGCGCCGGCCAGCCGCGCTGAGCGTGTGCAGCGGCTCAAACTGTCACCCTGGCCGCTTGACCGAACTCGCACCGCTCCACCACGCCGCACTGGCATGGCGAGCTTGCGGCGGCAGCTCACCGGAACTCGTCCTTCGGCTGCATCAGCTGCCACTGCTGCCACTGCTGCTGCCACTGCTGCTGCTGCTGCTGCTGCCTCACCTGCAGCTTGGAAGTCTGCTCCTGCTTCTCTGTATGGACTGCATCCGGGTTCCACTCCGCCTGCTTGGCTTGCCCACCGCGCGTCGCTCCTCTGCGGTAGTCTTCCCCGCCCCTTCCGCCCGCACACCCACGGACGGACGGACGGACGGACGTCTCTGCTTGACCTATGTTTGACCTTGGCCAGGCCACCGTCAGGCGGTGTTGGTCGACGAGTCAACAAGAATCCGGCAGGCGTGTGATGGCGTCGGTCGCATGCCTGAGCACACCCAATTCCTTCGGTTGGGCCATGCCAAACAGCATTTTCCGGCCGTGCCCCCCCACCACCCATCTTTTTGTCGGCCGCTCCGCTCCTGGCCGGCGCGCTACAGGTAACTTACCGCTTGGCCTCACATCCCGTCGCGCGAATCCCTCATTTGTCTCATCCTCCCTTCTTTGCCTCGCTTCGGCATCCTTCCGCCCCCTCCGTCCTGGCCGTCACAATCCGTCCCTGCTCTCGCTTCGTCACCACGATCCTCAACATCACTCGCTCCTCCCGAATCTGATCACCTCGACCGCCTCCCCTGTTCCGGCTTGGATTGAACCTTGCTACTCTCCGACGCGCCCAGCTTCCACCACGCGCACGCACGTGTCAACGTCGAATTGCCCACTTGCCGTCCCCACTCATTTACCTCCTGCACGCCTCTCCTGCACTCGGGCCATCGCTCTTGCCATCCATCCGTTGTGTGCTTCGTCTTCTTCTTCTTCTTTCTCTCCTTCTTCTTCTCTTCCACCTCACGCCGTTCGCATCGCCCCACTGCAGCTTCGGTCGTGGAGCGCGGATACGCTCACTTACGCTCTTTCAACCTTGCACCGAGCTCGTCGCATCGCCCTGGTTCGAAGCACTGCATCTATCGTTCTCGCCATCGAGGTTAGGTACCCGAGCACGTGTTCATAACATCGCGTCGAGCTCCGCCGCGTCTTGACTGGCTCTCGAACTGGCCAAGCATCAAGCCTGCAAATCAGCAAAGCCCTCCGGACCTTGTCACGCTCCCAGTGCCCGCGCTACTGTGCGCGCTTCCCCTGATCTCTGTGGCGTCTCCTTCCGCAAGTCAACCGCGCCCACACCCATTCCAACGCTTGCGTCTTCCCATCCGCATCGGCCTCAGGCGCATCGTCCACGACCAACTCACGTTGGCCCGCTCCCTTCTCAAGCCGGGCTTCTTCCCCTTCGCGCACCACAAACCCACGAGTCTCGCTCAATCGAGCATGCGCGACTAGTCGAGTAACGCGCTCATACACGCGGCGCCGTTTCCCACTCTTCTACGGCTCCGCTTCGGCGCTGGAAGCTCAGGCAACCCCTGCCTTTCCCTCCCACATCAACGCGAACGCGCGCCGAACGATAACCACCACGCCCCTCTCCCGCCAACAATGAGTCGCATCGACAGCCGCGCCACTTCCATGACCCCCCAGCACAGTGCCAACATGACAAAGACCGACGACAGCAGTTCCACCAGCCTCACTCCTGCAGCCACCTCGGAAAACAGCGTCGCCTACCAGTATGTCGCCGTCCAGCAGATGACTACATCTCGCGACCACATCGAGTACCAGCTCACCGTCCGCGAACAGCCCAAGCAGTCGCGCATGTGTGGCGTAGGTGAAAAAGCCGACCGACGCCCCATCGATCCCGCTCCCATCGTCCAGCTCCGCGTCATCACTCACGATCGGCCCGTCCGTCAGTCCGATGTCGTCGAAGACTCCTCGGTCGCACCGCCCATCGAACGCAAGCCTGGTCATGGTCCAAAGCAGCCCCAGACGCCCGGCGTCCGCAGGGGCGTCCCCGTAACCACCGCCCTCGGCGATGGCTGGGAGGACAAGGCTTGGTACCTAGAAAATCCGTACTTTTTCATGTACGCCATGCTCTGCAACGCAGACACCGACGAGGAACTCCACCTGCTCAACGATGGCAAGACTCGCTACACCAGCGGCTCGTGCGTCTCGTGCCTATACCACCTCAAAGACATCGACGGCTCGCATCAAGGCTTCTTCGTCTTTCCCGATCTCAGCATCCGCGTAGAGGGACGCTACCGGCTCAAGCTCTGCCTCTTCGAGACCATCGGCCACTCGGTGCACCACTGCAAGTCTGTCTATTCCGATCCCTTCCACGTCTACACGGCCAAACGCTTCCCCGGCATGGAGGAGTCGACCAAGCTCTCCAAGTCGTTTGCCGAACAGGGCCTCAAGGTGCGCGTTCGCAAGCATCCGCGCTCGCGCCGCCGAAGTTCCAAGCGCACAAAGGACGACAGCGAGGCATCCGACCTCGAGGCTGCGTCCAGCCGCGCTCGCGATCGCAGCCCGAAACGTGCGCGTGCCTCCGACATCCTTCCTCAGCCATCGCTTGCAGTGCCCCAACCTACGGCTCCGAGGTTGACTCGCACGCTCGACTCGCGCTACGAACGCCCTGCGTTCGACCGCAGAGCATCCAATGCATCCGTTTCGACAGACCCACAACCGCCGCCGCCGCATCCGTACTCGCTTCGCGACGAGGAAGAGGCGATGCGAGTGCGGGCTGCTCGCAGCAGAGACGCTGTCTTTGACAACGCGCTCTATGCGCGCCATACCCGCGACGAAGGGCCCATGGACCCGCCCGCTCACATGCGAGACTTTGCCGACGCACGCTATGCAGAAGAACGTGTACCACGCGATCGTCCGCCACCAGCATTGCCTAGCATGCCGCTCAGGGCGCCACACGAATACCCAGAATACGGCCGGGTTGAGCCTCCTCGGGACGACCGCGGACGGGCTCTGCCACCAGCACCGCAGCCCGCAGCGACGTCGCCGCACCATACGCATCCGTCGCTTGCAGGCCAGCGATATGCCCCCGCACTGCCGAATGCGCCCCCATCCGCGCGTCCGTACCGCGAATACTTGCATGCATATGGCGCGCCGGAGTCCGGGACGTACGAGCCTGCGCGAGGGTACGACGCTTATGCTGCATCGCGGCCTGGTGTGCGGTACGGGTCATCGCTTGCTCACGAACGACGAGACGCGCAGATGATGCCTGCTTCCGCCACGCCTCCACCCCCGCCTCCTGGCAGTCTCGAGCCGAGTGGCTGGCATGTAGGCCCGCCTTCGTCACGCTCGCACTGGCGGTCAGGCCCGCCTAGTCCGCGCCGGGCAGCCGAATATCACGTTGGACCGGGCGAACGCGAGTATGCATCGCGTCGATCGCCGGTGCCGCCCGGACTGCCGTTGGCTCGCGGGATTCTGACGCCGCCAGCGGCGTTTGTGGGCGAGGGCAGCATGTACCACAGACACGGCCATGGCGCCGGCGAGCTTGCGCGTGGACCCACGGTGTACGAGTCCGAGGTGGGCGCGGCGCGACCGATGCGCTACCTGCGCGAAGATTTCGGGCCGGAGCGCGCAGGGCCTGGTGGCCGGGGGATGGGCGGTGAGCGACCGATGCTGCCGCCGCTTTCGGCACCGCCACCTCTGGCGCAGCGTCGCGACCTGGGCAGGGAGCGCGATGCAGGCTACGGAGCAACCGAGCGCTTCATGCCTCCGTCTGGTCACGGCGCTCGCGCGCCGCCACCGCTTGCGTCGAACGAAGCCGAACTGGCTGAGCGCGAGCGCGAGCGCGAACGAGCGTGGGAGCGCGAGAGAGACGAGGCATATGGCGCACGCGAGTGGGAGGCGCGCCGCGCTTCGCGGCCCTACGGCGGTTCTAGGCCGCCGTATCAGTAGCACTGCTTAGTAGCTCTACATTGTAAGACTAGACTTCCACCGCCATACACGCCCAACAACCTGTCACGCTACAGGGGTGGATCCATCGCTGCTGTGTCGTGGTGCCGAGTGTGCATGCTGAGAGTGTCCGTTACGGAGGTTCAAGCGGAACAACGGGGATTACTTTTCGAGTGCGGTGATGTACATGACTGTTTGTGGGGTGGCATGAGCAGATGCAGCCGGGCGAGCGTTTGATAGCGCAAGCATTGGAAACGGGCAAAACAAGGGTGGGCGAGTAAAAGAGCAGAAGGTCAGAAGCTGTGATTCCTGCATGCCGGGACGTCGACGAGTTGTTTAGAGAACGTACCGTTGTTTCCACGGATAAAAGCGTCGCCGTAGTTGTTCTTCTTGACGCCGTCTACGTATTCGGTTGTGTTTTCAAGCGCAATGTTCATGTATCCGTCCAAGCACGACAGGACGCCCTGGTAGTCGATGCCCGAGTTGAGGCGGACGTTGACGCTCTTGCCAATGACGCCCTTGAGGAAGTCGTTCGGACTGCCCGCCTTGGATGATTGTGTTGCAGACATTGTGTGGCGACCACGTCGTATATGCGGATTGAAGTATGGTGGTGGTGAGACGGTGTGCCGAGTGCATTGGTGGGCGTGGAGACCAGCCTCAAAGCCCGGGATTCGGGACAGCCAAAGGCGAGTCCCGAATTTCGCCCAAAATGTGGAGAAAAAAGTGCCGTGGGAGAGCGCGTGATCGAATATGCGGAAATGCAGTCGACTAGAAAAGTGGGCCGGCTGCGTTCGGAGCTGCCAACTAGCGCCGTGGGTCGAACGAGGCTTGCCTTCAGACCACCATCGCCAGAAGCCAAAGCTGCGCCACTAGACCCCTCCGACTGCATTCTTCGTCAGTCGGGCTCCGAAGCAAGAGACACAGCCTGCCTCTAGACCTTTTCAGCTCCGTTCTGCGTGCGACTCAAACTTCGACAGCCCAGACCGTACCCGCCACTGCCTCAGTTCAAGCACCCAAGCTCTGCATCGAGACAGCCGAGACAGCCAGCCAGCCAGCCACTGCGCTTCAGA
>AWNI01000022.1:1692336-1708301 GCA_000517465.1 Moesziomyces aphidis | reverse complement strand
TCTCTCTCTCTCTCTCTCTCTCTCTCCTTCGCTCTCGCTACTGCCGCCACTCAGCAGCATCACTACAACTTACACGCGACGTGACCCGGGCTGTTTCGCTCGAGCCTCAAGTATCGTTGACTCGCTCGAGACTACAGAACAGAACAGAGCTTGCAGCACGCTGAGCCCAATGGCATGCATGAGTGCCGTGTCGTGTACATGCGTACGGCGTGAGGCATGCGGCCCAGCGGAATCGTAGCTCCGGCCACTCGCGTCCAACTCCGCGCACTTGACGTGCCCACTCGCGATCCGCTTGAGCGCTCTGCTGACACCGCTGCGTCACGTCTCCTCGGATTTTGGCTTGAATTTCGAGCCACTTCAGAACCTCGAGCTTGCAGCCAGCCCGGAAGTAAGCACGGCTTGGTCACTCGGCTCACGCCTCACATAAGCAACTCGCATGCCAAACCGATTCCAAATATCGTGTCGCGTTCAGCCGTGCTCCCGGCCGAAACATCTCGCCCTCGCCGATCCCATCCCCCGATTCCAGCTTCAAGCCTTCACTCTCCGATGTGCCTGCTGCTTCAAGCTTGACACTCGTACACCCATTCGCAGGCTCAGGCCAGCCAGGTCAAGCTGATACAATGTCGGGTCAACACGAGAATGTGTGATTGCTTTTGGTGGGCATGTTGCGAACGCGCGAGGCGCTCAAGGTGGCGCACTGGCAGCTCTTGCCTTGAATGGCAAGCTACTGCAAGCGGCCCAAGTGGGTGATAGGAGGGTGGAGATGTGAGAGGGGCATCAGATGCAGTGCGTCGCTAACCTGCTTGGCGCCACGCTCAGATGCACCTCCTCCATAGAGCTAATGTAACAGATGCGGCGGAGCAAACGGGGAAGAGGGAAAGGGGAATGACAAGTGCACGGCTGCACATTTAGACACGGCCCTTGCCGGCACCACCCTTCATCTGCTGGCGCGAGATCTGGGGACCAGCACCACCGGCGCCGACCGACTTGGCCTTGGTCGCCTTGCGTGCCTCGGCCTTCGACTTCTTGTCCTCCTTGCTCTTGGCAATGGCGGCCTGGCGGGCGGCAGCACGGACCTCGGGCTTCTGGTTGCGGCGGGCGTTGATCACGTCAAGCGAAGCGCCGACAATGCCACGCTGGTGCTTGACGGTCTTGCGCGAGCGCTTCTTGGCGACCTCCTCGGTAACACCCTTCTTGTGAAGACGACGGTACACAGTGGTCCAGGCGATCTTACGGGGGTTCTTGCGCTGCAGGAAGAGCGACTCGTTCTTCGAGCTGACAAAGCGGAACACCTTGTTGTCACCGCGGACGTAAAGACGACCCTTACCACTGTTGGTGTGCGAATGATGCATGAGGTTGGCGGTGTCAATGGTCAGTATTCGACGTTGAGTAGATGCTTCCACCTGCTGATGGACATGCAATCCAAGGTCGAGGCTGCAAAATGTCGATGGCGTCCCGTACACCCGTCAAGTGATTGGATCTGGTCGGCGAGCGGCACTGACGGCAGCATAATCATCACGACATCCAGACCCTCCATTTCACCTCGAAGTGTAATCCAATCGGCGCAGTGTCGCTTCGAGTCGTCCCAACAAGCTGCTGATATGCTGCGCTACAAGTTGTGTCGCGAAATCACAATCCTCCGACGTATGCTGGGTGTGCGTATTCGCCGCACTGTTGATAGGTTGCGCAAGATGTTGGGTCGATGCAGCGGAAAGTCGAATGTCGAAGATGCTGATGTGTCCACTGCATGTTCCGAGCGCATTCGCAGGTGGGAAACGTGCCACCATCCCTGACGGCCTAGAAACGCAAAGAAGATCGGACCACTGTCCCTGCTAACTGGTCTCCGTCCTAGCTCCGCGACGCTGTTGAACACACCTTCGCCATGCTGCGAGTTGTCCCAGTGGATCTCTTTCCATCATTCATCCCAAAAAGTCTCGTTTTCCTCCGCCCTGAATTGCCAACGTCCGAACACTGCTGAATGTCGATGTGTCTCCAATGCTGCCCGGGTGCTGGTGTACTCTTCCGAGTCGTGATGATGCGACTGTCGAGGTGGTGGTTGAATGTACTTTGGCCGCTGAAGTCTGTGCAGCGGTAGTGCTGCAACCTTGGAGTGCATGTCCATCATTGCAAAGTCGTAATTGAACCACTTACGGGTAGATCTTCCTTTGGGAGAAAGCGCAAATCTCGACCTTCATCTGTGCAAGAGTGGAATGCGACGGTGACGGTGGTGATGTTGGTGGTGGTGCAACAACGTTGGAGTCAAGCGAAGGACCGTGTGGTGAGTGATCGTGGTCTGGAGCTGCGTTGGATGACGAATGTCGGCTGTGCGTGACGTGCTGGTGTTGTCGTCGACAGTGGGCGTGGTGTGTTGTCGGGCTTACCTTGACGATATCTTAGGTGATCTTGAAGCAAAGTTGGTCGATGAGGAAGGTGGAGACGAGGCGGTAGCAGCACGGCTCTAGCGTCTTGCCCGACAGCGACGGCGACGCACGCGCGCTGGTGCCCAGCCTCGATGGAGCGGCCGACTGCCTGGCTGAGCCGGGTCGCTGCGGTGTGCTGCCAGCTGCAGCTTCACTTGGCCCACAGCCTGGACATTCTCACCCAAAATGAAGGGCCCGATCCAGGCCGGCTCCGGTTGAAGATGCATCACGTGGATAACAAAAAGCTCGGCCGAGGTCCGGTCCCCACTATCTTTTATGACGCGACCCTTTGCCGCCAATGCCTCTACCCACCTTGCAGATCCATTCATTTGTCTGCTCGTCATCGTTACAGCATCGACCCATAGCAATGTCGATATTATGCGTAGGTCATGCCATGATGATGATTGCTCTGAATGCTAGAGAGGAGCGATGGTGTGAGGGCCGTACATGTTGGTCGGGCGAAAGCGAACGCACTGAGCATCTGTTAGACTTTCTAATACTACAAAGCTGCGCGGTTTTCATGTTTGGTGCCCCACGCGAGTTTCGGACCCTGTCACCCATGCCACCGCTCTTTGCTCGTCCTGAGCGATGGATGGATCTGCATCCTGTACGGGAGTCGGTGGGACCCGACGCTATGCTGCAGCTATGCGGCGACATGCAGCTTCATGCGTGACATTCCGCGCTGGTGCGATGTACGCCCGAAGGTCCCTTACCTTTGGCGCAGCGCCGGGGCCGACCTCGTGGTCTTGAAGGCGCCAAGTTTGACCGGCGGCTGAATATACTCATTTGCATGCGCAAAGGCCGCACTGCCCGAACCCTGTGGGCGCGGCTGCCACCACCACCGCGCGGTCTCCACCACATGGCGGCGGGGCTGTGCCTGTTGGATCAACCGGATGCAGTGGCACAACGCCGCCGGTCGGTGCTGCTTCGGGGCCTGGCGTGTGGGCCTCGTTGATAGGATCATGCGAGGAGATGGAATGCATCCGTCCAGCTCTGTTCGAGACGACATCTGATAAACCTTGTGCCGCAATGAGCGTGAATGGATCCGACTGGCCAGCGTGGCCGTGACAGGCGACAACGTTCCATCTCCCGCCACGCGCGCAAGCCGCTCCTCTTTGGCATCACATCGGCGGCTCCTATCAATCGCTGCAGAGAGTGTCTGTCGGTTCTTCCAATATGGATTCGGGGCTGTTGTGCGATGCTGTTGTCCCGGTCCCCGGCTCAACTCTTGGTGGTCCCTAGCCTCCGACCCGTTCGCCCGCACCGCAAGACACCATGCGCCCGCACCTGGGAATCCCGGCGACGTTCACTCATGTTTCATACAGCACGATACCTTTGCGATCGGGTGCTTACTCTGACCTTTGACTGTTCAACCCATGACGCCTGCCTTGACGTCGAGTCGAGCGCTTCTGCACCGAGCCTCCCCGAAATCACCGCGGAGCAAAGCATCGTAAGCGCGTCCGAAGCCGTGGACATCCCGCGGACACGGACGTGTCCTTTTTTCGGGGATGCAAGTCCGAAGCGCTTGGCGGCGATGGGATTGAGCTCGTTTGCCCGGTCAATTCGACGTGCCAAACCCTTGGCAGCGACAGGAGATGGCCGGGGAGCGCCGCGCGTGGACCTCAAAACTGCGGCTGGCATTGCGGGATTGCGGGCAGCAAAAGTCGCCGAGTTGCAGAGCCGGGCGGATCGTCGCAGGTTGTGTTGGAGGCGAAGGCTCGATCAAGCCGGGCTCCACACCGAGAAAGCAGACACCGGTCAAAAGCATTGATGCGCCCAACGTCGTTTTTTTGCTCGGAAATCGCGCAGAGTGCCGACGGGATAGGGCTCTTGGCGCCCACGCAGGGCAGATCGAGGGAGGAGATGAGCGCTGCAACCGCCTCTTCGACGCCGAAGGCAGGCGGAATCTAGCATGCCAGACCACTCAGGCACCGGCACAGAGGCACGACCAGCCGGGCTCGGCTTTCTGGGCTCGGTCGCCAATGCATGCCGCCTCCGCGTCTGGTCCTGCCAGCTCGTTTGCACTGCCCCCGTTCAGGAACTCGCCAGACTCGACACACACGCATCAAACATTCGGCTCCCGCCTCGCCAGGCCCGCAGTGCCGCGGCGCAGATTACCGTGGTCTACGAACCCCCGCCCCCCCATCAGTTCGCGGCGTCGACGACACAAAGGCCCTCCGAGCCCCAAAAATGCGCAAATCGCGTCTTGCAAGCCTGACCCTCAGCTTGCTGCTCGTGTGCACCGCTTTTTGTCCGTGACTGCTATTGTGCGCATGCCATCGGCTTCAGCTGCATACCGAGATTGAACTTGCATGCCCCAGTGCATCTGTGCTGCCGCCTCGTTTCCCGTCATGCTGGGTGGCACCACTGTTGTGCTTCATTTTACGATGCAGCGGTACTGTACCCTGCCTTTCCGTTGCTCAATTGTGCGAAGGACGCTGAGGATTCGGCCTGCAAGAACGAAAGGCGTGATGCATTAGCGAGGCCCGGCGAACCTGGGGCGTGGTGTCAGTGACCGCTGTGACGGTTCGGGTTGCAGCCGATTTGCAGGTGCAATCTCTGCCCAAATTGCAACTCCAACCCGGCACCTCGAATCTGCCTGCCAAGCTGAGCCGGGCGGAGACGGTGCATCCGCTCTTCCGACCACCATCCTCCGCCATCCCGTCCGCTGCTGCCGCCTCCTCGCCAACCCCTCCCACCATCCCTCAGAGCTTGTGGTAAGTGATCATTCCTCGAGAAAAACGGGCAGCGACACATCGACCATCGACGCGCCCGCATTCGCAATGGCCAACTCGGTTGATATGGAGACGAGGGTCTTGATGGCTTCGAGTAACGCCAGACTTTCCTCTCGGCGACTCTCGACGGAGAGGCGAGGGCGACCCAGCTAGCTACCCATTCTATCATGGCCGCACATTGCTCTCATCCCCAACCGTCGCCGTGATTCTCGCTAGAACCGCATCGCCGGCCCTCCCGCAATCCAGGCGTTGCGTCGTTGCATTGCGAGGGGCTCGGCAATCAGCCGCTTCTTCTCTATGACATCGCGACTAAGCGATATTGGCTTGCTGTCGGCTAGACTGGGTTACATCAAAGCGGAATCGTGGCAGATGCGGGCTTAGCCATCGGCTCTGCACCGACCGTGTTTGGCTCAGACCTCGACTGCCTCCAAGTTGCGGAGAAGCACCTCCCCCTCGGACACTAGCCGATTCGAGATCGGCTCTCCCGAGTCCAGCCATAAATGGTCACATCTAGCCAGTACGAGTACCTGATTACTGACAACGCCCTTATTCTGTGTCAATCTGCTGCCCTCTTCCCGTATCTCTACCTATGACCACTCTCTTACGACACCATCATGCATGGCATCCTGCCACTACAGCCTAGTCCGCTTGAGTTTTACTCGCGAAACAGCCAGCTCGCATCATCCTCCTCATCCTCTCCTCATCCTCATTCTCCCGCCTACCGCCGTTCACCGCCAACCTTCGCCATCACCCCTGTCCGCCTCATCACAAACATCACCTTCTTCACTCCCTTCCGCCCTCCATCGCCTCGAGTTTCAACCTGAAAAGGCTCCAAGGCTACCCCTCCGACCAGCTTGAACTGCAAAGATACTCCGCGCGCCTCGAGTCGCTGCACACCGTATCTTTCGTAGCTATCCACGCTAAACAACCTCGCTTGCAGCTACCAGCCCGACCCTCAGCCAGCTTTGCTTTGGTCTTCCCCTCCCCAGCAAACGACCATGGACTCCAACACCGCACCTCACGTAGAGGCTCAGCCTGCCGCCGTCCCCGCCTTCCAGCGACCCTCTGGAAGTGGCGGAGGCAACAAGAAGGGCACCAGCGCCGAGCGCCGTGCCACCCACAACGCCATCGAGCGAGCTCGTCGCGAGTCGCTCAATGGACGCTTCCTGCAGCTTGCGGCGTCGCTGCCGTCCATCTCGGACGTACGCCGACCAAGCAAGTCGCTCATCGTCAACAAGTCGCTCGACTTTGTCGCCGACGCCCTCAACCGGGAGACCATGTACCGCGTCAAGATCGACAGCGCGCGTCAGGAAAACATGCAGCTGCGTCAGCAGCTCAACAAGTTCCTCGCGCAGGCCGGCATGGAGCAGCTTCCGCCTCCGCCCATTGACGAGCTGCCTGTTCCCATGGCCGAGATGCGCAACAAGAAGCGTGCGTCTGGCATGGCTGCCTCGGCCAACTACGGCGACCTGTACGACCTCGACGACGACGATGGTCCTTTGGCTCCGGGCAGCGAAGGAGAAGGCGGCAAGACGAGCCCCACGTCGTCTTGCTCGGCAGCTTCGAGCCTTCGAGGCTCGCTCTCGAGCTCGCAGCCTGCTGGCGTGCCTGCCTTCACTCCGCTCTCGCACGGTGGCGTGTATGGCGCTACAGCTGGCTTCCTCGCTGCGCCGGCCGCTTCGCTCTCTGTGAATGGCACGTCGCCTGGCGCCTCGACCAATTCGGACGAGATCGGCGCCAGGGAGCGTAGCGCCGGGTTCGAGGACGCTGCGGGCAACTGGACCATGGTGTCCAATGGCGTGGGTGTGACTCAAGCACCCACGGCTGCACCGCAGCTCACCTATGCCGGACTTGCCTTTTCGTCGGCCGGCGTGAATGGCGGAGTGGCCGCAGTGGCGCCTGGAGCTCGCCTCGTCAATGGCGTCCCGCAGTTTGCGACCAACGGCAATGGCGAAAGTGGCAACGCTGGATTGTCTGCTGTTCCTGCTGTGCTTGCTCAGGACGGGCAGTCACACATGTATTCGATGAACGCGGGCAACTTCATCAACCTTCGCAACGCGCAGCAGATGCAGCAGCAGCAGCTCCAGTACCAGCTGCAGCTGCAGCATCAACAGCATCAACAGCAGCAGCAGCAGCAGCAGCAGCAACACCACGTTGCCAACTTTGCCCACTTTAATCCTTCGTCTTTTTTTGAACAGGCGCCGCTGCAGTCCGCTAGCTTCATGACTGCAGTGTAAGCGCGACCTTCTGGCTGTTGACGATGCTCGCGCTTGGCCGCTAGTCGTCGTGCTGGCCCTTGGCCGGCCGAGCACAGCTTCCGTTGCATGGTGAAGCGGCACCTTCCGGTCGATGGTTCGCCGCAGCTCTGTTAGCATGCTGTGGCGCAACGAGAGCCATGGTGTCGCTCGCCCCTCCGATCCCCACGCTGCCTGGCCGCAGGTGGCGGACGATTCTACTACTTTGTGTATTGCTACACACTTTTTTTTTTGCTGCTCCACAATCCGGTGCTCACTCTGAGCGCTGCTTTGATGGCGGGCTCGGCTTCCTTTACGCACCGGACTTGCTTCCCTCTCCTTGACCTTCTTTGTCGTTTCCAACTGTACTCTCTTGCTGCTGTCACAATCTTTATTACGTGTCTCGTGGAGCAGAGTGGGTGGTTCTTCTTGCCCATGGTTGAGGGGAAAGGCCAGCGTGACGATAGAAGCGAGGCTGCAAGGGCGCCGGGCAAATGTGCGTATTTGTTAGAGCGGCATGCGAGTGTGGGGGGAATGGGAAGGTGAGTCGAGTCAGACGTGCAGATGCGCCGCGACGAGTTGATTGGCCGGTGCGCGGCGGCGTCGAGTCGAATTCCAGCTGGCTGAGTCCAAAAGGCGTTCGATGGTCCGTGGTTGAAGTGATGGCCGCGAGAGCCCGCTAGAACTGATAAGCGCCTGCGAGGCCCAAAGCCGATTGGGTCGCTTTGATCACCCGCTGCTGCTCCTGCTGCTGCTCAACGCCCTTTTTCGCGCTAGCAGCCAGCCGCCTCCACTGCCCCTCGCCCTCACCCTCAACCTCAACCTCGCCTCGAGACTAGCCAGCTTGGCGTGTCGAGAACACCCGCAACCCTCCCTCTTCACACCGCTTCCACCATCCTCAATCCGCCCCGCAGAGTCTGAGTCTCACATCTCTCCGCGACGTCTTCTTAAACCCCACCGCTTTTCGAGCCTGGCCTTACTCGCACCCGTCTTCCCGCAAAAGGTTCTTGGCAACATGGGCGTGCTTGCGGCTCACCGATCTTCGTCGCGCGGCCTGGCGCGTGCCGCCATCGCATCCCAGCGATGGTTGAGCAGCAGCGCTTCCGCGTCGCGCGTCGCTACCGCCTCGACTGCCGCTGCTGCGGCTCCCGCTCAGGCCATCAAGCCTCGCGCCGCCGCTGCTACTGCCGCGACCGTGCGTCCCTACTCGAGCGCTGCAGCTCGCGAGAACGCATACGACCGAGAGACCATCACGCGTCTCTTGTACTCGCTCGCATCGCGCAAGGAGGTCGAGAGGTATTTGCGCATCTTCTCCGCCGCTGACAAGTTCGCCGTGATCAAGGTCGGCGGCGCCATCCTCACCCACCAGCTCGAGGAACTCGCGCTCAGCCTCTCGTTCCTCCACCGCATCGGCCTCTACCCCATCGTCCTCCACGGCGCTGGCCCCCAGCTCAACGAGCTCCTCGAGAAGGAGGGCGTCGAGCCAGACTACATCGACGGCATCCGCATCACCGACGCAAAGACGCTCAAGGTCGCGCGTGGCATCTTCCTCCAGGAAAACATGCGCCTCGTCGAGAAGCTCGAGTCGCTCGGCAGCCGCGCCCGCCCCATCCCCATCGGCACCTTCACCGCAGACTACCTCGACAAGGACAAGTACGGCCTCGTCGGCAAGATCAACAAGGTCGACAAGGAGCCCATCGAGAGCGCCATCCGCGCAGGCTGCATCCCCATCCTCACCTCGCTCGCCGTCACCAACGACGGCCAGATCCTCAACGTCAACGCCGACGTCGCCGCCTCCGAGCTCTCCAAGACGCTCGAGCCGCTCAAGATCGTCTACCTCAACGAGAAGGGCGGTCTCTACCACGGCAAGACCAAGGAGCTCATGGAGGTCATCAACCTCGACGAGGAGTACGACGACCTCATGAAGGAGGAGTGGGTCAAGTACGGCACCAAGCTCAAGCTGCGCGAGATGAAGGAGCTGCTCGACCACCTCCCGCGCTCCTCGTCCGTCGCCATCATCTCGGTCGACCAGCTCCAGAAGGAGCTCTTCACCGACAGCGGTGCGGGTACGCTCATCCGCCGCGGCTACAAGCTCTACCGCAAGAACAGCATCGAGGAGGTGGGCGCCGAGCGCATCCGCCAAGTGCTCAAGGAGAACGACGAGGAAATCAAGGACGGCCGCAAGTCGGTCGCCGAGTTCTTCTCCGAGATCTCACACCACCCCTACACCGTCTACGGCGACGAGCCGTTCGACTGCGTCGCCTTTGTCTCGCAGCCCGAGGGCGAGGTGCCCATCCTGCAGAAGCTCGTCACCACGCGCAACGGCGTGCTCAACGGCGTCAACGACAACATCTGGAAGCAGATCCGCAAGGACCACAAGCGTCTCGTCTGGACCTCGCGCGCCGACGACGACCAGCGCGCCTGGCACTACGAGCGCGCCGACGGATCCTTTACGCGCAACGGCCGCTCGCTCTTCTACTACGGCATCCACGACGTCGCCGAGGTCGAGCAGATCGTGCGCGGCCTCGAGGAGAAGAGCCGCATCGAGCGCGCCTACCTGCCGCTCAAGCCCGCCAAGCCCACGGGCACGCGCGGCTACTCGACCATGGCGCGCCCCGGTCTGACGAGCGCGCGCGTGATGGGCGAGGGCCGCCGCGGCTACGCGACTGCCGTGGAGCGCAGCGGTCCGCTGCCGGCGTCGACGACGGACAAGAAGCGCGTGGCGCTCATCGGCGCGCGCGGCTACACGGGCCAGAGTCTGATTGCGCTGCTCAACAACCACCCGCACATTGAGCTGTCGCACGTGTCGTCGCGCGAGCTCGCCGGCATGCCGCTCGCCGGCTACTCCAAGGCGGACGTCAAGTACACCAACATCGGCGTCGAGGACCTCAAGAAGCTCGAGCGCGGCGAGGGACCCGGTGCGCCGCCCGACGCGTACGTCATGGCGCTGCCCAACGGCGTCTGCAAGCCGTTCGTCGAGGCAGTTCAGGCCGGCGGCAAGGACAAGCCCAACGGCCACGGCGTCATTGTGGACCTCTCGGCCGATTACAGGTTCGACGAGCAGTGGACCTACGGATTGCCAGGTCAGTAGAGCGCGACTTTGCGGCGCAGTGGAGGGGATGGCCAACGCACGTTGCGGGCTCAGTCTGAAGCCGGGAAGAATGGAAATCAAACACAATTGCCACTGTTCTTCGCGCGGTCTTTGGGCTGGGTCTGTGTGCGTTGTTGCGCCCGATGAGGTACGAAGAGTTGAGCTGACGTTTGTTTCTTTTGGTGGGGAGTAGAGATTTACGGACGCAAGAGTGTGCGTGGGAGCAAGCTGGTTTCGAATCCGGGATGCTATGCCACGAACAACCAGGCGTTGATTGCGCCGCTGTTGTCGGTGCTGGATCTGGCGCGCGGACCGACGGTGTTTGGCGTTTCGGGATACTCGGGTGCGGGAACCAAGGCTAGTGAGACGCCGACGGGCGAGAGGAAGACGGTTCCCAAGATTACGCCCGAGGATCTGGCAGGCGGGATCAGGGCCTACGCGCTGACGGACCACATCCACGAGCGCGAAGCCGGCTACCAGCTCAGCAAGCTGGGAGAGAGCGAGGTGAACATCGCTTTTATCCCGCACGTCGCTCCGTGGTTCCAGGGCATTCTTAGCACGCTCTCGGCTCCACTCAAGACCAAGATGACCAGCAAGCAGGTCAAGGAGCTGTACCGCGAGTTCTTTGCCGACGAGCAGCTGGTCAAGGTGCAGGATCAGGTGCCAGAGATCAAGGATGTGGCGCTCCAGCACGGCGTCAAGATCGGCGGATTCCAGGTGAATGCGCGTGGCGACCGTGTCGTGGTGGTGGCCGCGATTGACAACCTCCTCAAGGGCGCAGCTACGCAGTGTCTGCAGGTAAGTGTGCCATACAGACGCAGAAAGGAATCCTTGTCGCTGACCATCGAATGGCTTGGCCGTGTGCTGAACGCCAGAACCTCAACATCGCCCTCGGATACGACGAGTACGCCGGCATCCCCCCACTCAAGTAATCACCCGCGCCACTGTGTGCTCAAAGTGCTGCTACAATCTCAAATTGGTTGCCGATCGCGCGCGTATGTTGCCAGCATGTCGCAGACATGATGTGTGTATACGCTGTCATCGCATCGCAAACATGCAGACGTCAATCTTGTGTGTCCATTCCATCAGCGTATGCAGAGGCGGAGTGAGTCGGCTTCGCCTACCGCACATGTCCGAACCGGCCCGACTCAATTGGAAGAAAAGCTCAGCTGTGTCTTCGTCACTCAGAGCCTGAGGCAGATCTGACTGAGCTCTGCGCTAACCGCTGCGCAAATACTGCTCCCTGAGATCCGGTATTTCAGCTTGCGTGGGCGTCCAGGCTCTGCATCCAGAATGCGTGCCTACACCGGAGAACAGTGGGTGTGGTGTGATACCGAGCGTGATACAGAGGCACATTCTTGGCACAGACGCTCATCCAGAGTAAGTCAACGCGACCCCTGCACCGACGACGCCCAAGTACTATCCACACAGCCGCACTTTTGATTATACAGCAACCGTGCGCTGTGAGGAAGTCAGGGTCCGCACTCGCGTCGTTAGTACTCGGACGCCGTCGGTACACTGGTCACGTCATCTTGCCGGACAGTCGCTCACCATGCTCCGTATCAACCGGACTCGCCCACAGCCTCTGTGTGACCCTGCGGAAGTCACACAAATCCTCACCTTTTGCGGTGTGGCTGCCTTCTTCACTGCGCAAGTCACAGAACAAGCTTTGTATTACGGAGCCACGAGAGGGAGCCAAGAGGGAGAGCCAAGTTCGCGCCAAAGCGGCGCGGACCAGGGCGTGAAAAAGCCTACATACAGGGGTGGAAAAGCGGCGAGTGTGGCTCGGAGAGGCCACGCTTGCCGAAGGACACGATTATAAAGGAGAAAAACGGAGCACAGAAGAGGTATTGTCCGAGGAGAGCCGAGGCAGAGGGGAGAGGGAGAAGAGCGTCTCGCGAGTTCCAGCTTAGTAAAGCGGAACGATACGAGGCGAAGTGAAAGTCCGTTGGAGGCCAGCGAAGGTAGTTCAGCTGTTCGTCGAGCGGTCAAGCTGACGCACAGCCGCTCCGAGTGTCGCGGTAGCTAAGCAGCGGCGTCGGTTGGGACACACGCCTACGCACCGCTCTATGTCGGGAGACCATCAAAGAGCGCGGACCGCCAGACCCGGAGCGCGTCCATCACCGAGGTCGCCCGAGCGGAAAGTAAAAAAAAACAAATCCAGCGCCGAGTTCCGAGTCCGCTAAAGGACGGGACAGGATCGCCAGAAGAAGAGGCCGAAAGCCGATACAGAAGCGCAGGTGGTATCATCAGAATGGCGGTCCATGGCAGCAGGTGCACAGTGGACGCCGGGGTATCGCATGGGTGGTGAGAGGATCCAGGAGAGCAGCAACAAGAGAAGCGTCAAGAACAAGCAGACAGCGCGCGCGGGCGGCGCTGTGCAAGGCTCGACCGTCCGGGATGCAAGTTGGAATCCGCAGTAGACTACTCCTGCTTGATCTGGTGGATCGGACCGGATGCGATCGAGATACCGCCCTGGGGACCTGCGCTGAGGACCATGGGGTGGGCAAGGGGATGGTTTAGGTGCGACATGGCGTGGCCGGACGCCGCGTCAAACTCTTCACCTGCGACGCCGGCGACACCGCCCATCGAGGTGTGCACGCGGGCGTGCTGGTTGAGGTTGTCGTGGCGGCTGAAGCGCTTGTTGCACGAAGGGTAGGGGCACAGGAAGGGCTTCTCGTCCGTGTGGATGGAGCGGACGTGCCTCTTGAGGTGCTCGCTGCGCTTGAAGCACTTGCCGCAGCCCGGCACCTTGCACGTGTAGACCTTGCCGCTCTTGCCGAGGTTGTTCATCTCCTCGGGCTTGTTGGGCACACGGCGTCCACGCGAGCGCTTGGTGATGAGGCCGGCGTACGGGTTGGCGAGATGGGCAAAGTGGCTGTACAGGCTCATGCCCTTGGGCAGCATCGCCAGACCGGGAGCCTGGGCCGGGATGTGCTGAATCTGGATCTGACGCGAGGCGGGCGAGGCGAGCACCGAGGGCATGCCGGCGGGCATGCCGAAGCCCGAGTAGGGCGACGAGCTGCTAGCGCTGTTGGGCGACGACGGGCACGAGGAACCGTGAGGGTGGGTGCACGAAGCGTCCGGGGCGCTCTGGGAGAAGATCATGGGGTAGGCGCTGCCGTTGCCGAAGAACGAGTGGACAGGGTAAGGGCCCATGGGCATGGGCGTGGCTCCGACGTTGGGGCTGTCGAAGAGGCCAAGGCTGGACTCGCTACCGCTGGAGCGGAGGTGGCTGTGGCCGCCGTCGCTCGACATGTCGGCAAAGGTCAGTGGCGAGATGGGCATGTCCTTGGCCCTGATGGTGCCAGAGTTGGCGGCGTTGTCGCCGTCTCCGCCGGCGGTAGGCTCCTCGATGAAGTCGTGGAAGCTGAAGTCGGCCGGGGTAAACATCTCCTGCTTGTAGAGGGAAAGCTTGGACGCATCGCAGGGAGATCCAAAGCCGATGCGGTCAAAAGCAGTCTGGATTGAGTCCGAGACGTCGACCGAGCCGAAGGGCGAGTCGTTCCAAGGGGCGCTGCACGCGTCGTCGGCGGAGGGGGACGTGACGTTGCTGTGATCGGCCTCGCTGTCGCAGCCGCTGTAGTCGAACTCGGAGGCGGTGGAGGCGGCCGAGCTGGCGACCGAGGGTGTGAGGGAGAGGCGCTGGATGGCGCGCGGTCGTCGAGGCGTGTCGGTGAGGAGTGTGGCGCCTTGGAATCCAAAGTCGTCCCTGAACTCAAAGTCGGGTTTGAGGGTAGTGGTCGTGTCGGCGCGCTTTCGCTGGATCTCGAGCATGAAGGCGGGGGTCTCGATATTGTCGCCAAAGGTGAGGGGCAGGTTGCTGGTCATGTCGATGGAAGGGGAGAAGCCGATGGGCCCGTTGGAAGAGAGGGGCAGGTCGAAGAGCTGCGAAGCGGCAGTGGGGCTGAAGAGCTGGTCCTCCATGTTGAACGTCGAAGAAAGATTAGAGACGGCGAGGATTCTGGTCGTACGATGAGGATGCGAAGAGAGTTGAGATGGTGGAGTGAAGAGGGGCGGAGGGAGTTGCGCGGAGTAGAGAGGAGGGAGGGCAAAGAAATGGGAACGTAGGGAGGTCGTAAAAAAGGTCGTTAAGGAACTCTCCTCTAGAGTCGGAGGAAGAGCCGCGGGTCGTTACAAGGTCGTTACAAGAGAAGCGATGCACGTCAAAGCTGGCATGCAGTGGTGGATGTGCTTGGCACACAAAGAGGCGGGTGGGAGAGTGCAGATGCGGTAGCGTGCAGGAAGCACGAGCGTCCGTGCGGATGATGCGGATGGAATTGGGTGTAGGCGTCGAGGATGGTCACTTTGTGGCGTTGAGGATAGCGGTGAGCTTGGTGGGATTGGAGGATGATGGGTGCTTCAAGTTTGCAGCCTAAAGCTGGAGAGTTGGTTCGTTACTGGGTCGTTAAACTGTGTGCGAGTGAGATGAGGCAAATGAACGTGACGGATGAACGTGCCGAAGCAGAAGCGTCAGTCGACCTTTCTACAGCGATGTGCGAGCGAGATGAAACGATGCGTTCGAGAGGCGGCGGCGGGAGCCACCCGAGCGGCGCCAACAGGGCCGTCCGGCGATTGCTGCAGGGCGATCCGAGTGCCGAGGGCTAGGTCTCGACATGGTGGGCGATATGCGTGTGACAGCTCGGGAGGCATTCGCGTTCTAGACGGCGTGGTGGGCGTGATCGGCGAGGCGGGAGCGCAAACGGTGCGTGCGTATGGCGATCCCGCTAGGCATTGTCCACCAAGTGTCACGGGAGGGACCCTGCGTCTATGGCCACGAGCGTGAGCGCAGCCGCCCACTGCCAAGCGATGTGCTCGGGACCTATCCATGTCGAGCGTAGCAAGGGCATTGTTCGGGCGATCGGCGTTACTGGACGATGCGCGTGCTGCGGTCCAAGCGCCATTGTGCCGAGTGTGATGGGCCGCGCGACTAATGTGGGTCGATGGACGGTCGTTCCTGCGTACTTACAAAGAGTTCGTTAGCCTGTGAAAGGCACGTTGCAAGAGTGGCCGGAACGCGATGGGTGGTGACGATCCTCGACGAAGATGTTGGAGATGATGGTAGGAGGCAAAGAGTGAAGACTGCAACGACCAGGGCTGGCTGGATGGGCGAGCCAGGCGGGGCAGGCGGGGCAGACAGGGCAGCGCTGCCAAGAGAGCGAGGCAAGGCGAGCCGGCGAGGCTGAGCATAGCCTCGAGGCGGCAGAGAGACGAGTGGGTGCCATAAGCGGCAGGTCGACAGAGCCGTCAGACCTGAGCCGATGCACTGCACTGCAACTGCAACTGCAATGCGAGGCGAGCCAGAGCGGCAAGGCGCCTCGAGGCGGTCGAAAATCAGACTCAGACTCGAATTCACTCGAGCCTCTCTGGCCGCTTTGGCACGGGAGTGCTGCAGTGCCTGGACGCATGAGTCGCGGGAAGCCCGACTCTGTGTGTGCCTCGACGCCAGTCGCCGCCCACCGCGCCAAAAAAAAAAAAAAAAAAA
>AWNI01000022.1:1649856-1673128 GCA_000517465.1 Moesziomyces aphidis | reverse complement strand
TGGGCCTGGGAAATGAGCCGATACGCCGCCAGTCACTTCTCGAGACGGTTGCTCGCACAGTGCGGCCCACCTGGCTCCAGACAGCAACGGGGATCATCATCGATCGTAGGTAGAATCATCGAGAGTAAAAAGCTCTTGTCAAGCAACAAGCACCATCGACGATGCCGACTGCTGCAGCTTTGTGTGTCGAACGATTCGAGCTTTAAGCTCGTACCGACGTATCGCGGCGACCAAATGCTAGAGGCTGGTCATGAGACGTGGCTGTTCATACTTTGGCGCCCAATCGCTAGTGAGCTCGCTGTGTGGAAGCGTGTGCCGTTGATTGCCCGAAACCTTCAAACACAAGCCAAGCAGTCAGGCTTTGCTGTCGCTGCCGCTGCCGGCTCGAAGGCCTTGGCAGCCAAAGCCGACAAACAGCGCGGACAGACACCCCACGCGCCCTCATCAGCACAGTCAGAAAAAGAAAAAGAAAACAAATTAAAATATTTTTTCTCTGTTTTTGTCGACAGAACTGCAGCTCAGCTGCAGCGAAGCTGAGCGCCCTGGCAGTTGATGGGCACATTTCTGTCGTTGTTGCTGCCGCTTGGCAGAGTGGGGAATAGCAGGTACACAAAATTTAGCTGCGCTGGAGCCCGTGCCGCGCCCGCCGCCGCCCGCCCGCGGCAAGCGTCTGTTTCGTCGCGACCCTGCTGCTGTTCACGTTCCTCGACCCTTGCTGCTCGAGCAAAAAAAGCGATCTGCGCCCGCAGCAGGCGATTTCATCAGCCGCCGCTTCCCTCGAGCCTTCCCCGTCCCCGCCCCTGCCTCACCACCACCAAACTTTATCGCGGTCGTCACACTTTGCACTGCTCCGCACGCTCGCCTCCGTACATCTTGGCCACTGCCGTCCGGTCTGGATTACGTGGAGCCGCGAAGGAAGCTTATCGACTTGGCCAACAGCGACGCGACGGCGATCCGAAGGCGTCGAGGCCACGGACCCAGCTTTCAAGCGCGTTCTGCCCTATCATCCGCCAGCACAATCCCGCAACTCAGCCAACGGCCGCACCGCTTCCCATGACCCTGTCGCGCTAAGCCGAGCCATCCACGGCGCTCCACCTGTATCGGCTCTGCACCAGCATTGCCGCAAGACACCAAAGACCTTGACCATTGCATCTAGAGCAGCGCCAGTCCTAGCACCTCTCTCGACGCCACTACCCACCGACCCTTTCCGTGTCGCATCCGTGATCAGTATCGTCAATGTGCTGATATACCCTCGGCCACCCAATAGCTTCCCTCGCCAAGATGCCTCTTGAACAGATTCGACCCGTCGCCGGGCTCAACTCGTCCGAGTCGCTGCGACGCGCCAGCTACTTTGGCGAAGCATCTACATCCTACACGAGCCAGAGCCAATCTCGCGACGACCATGGCAGCGATTCGGATCGGGATCATGCCGATCACGATGGCGACGATGAAGATGCCGATCTCAGGCGATATTCGACGTCGTCTCGCAAAAGCGAGTCGATGAGCCTGTCTAAGCTCGGTGGCGTGGGTGGTGTCACGCGATCTGGCAGCTGGGGCCGCAACTCACTGTCCGACGAATCGCATTCTGCCCGACCGCACCGTGACGAATCACGTCAGTCGCTCTTCCGGCCTCTCCGATCGTCACTCGCCCAATACCGCGAGGAATCCGACGAGGAGGAAGGTTCCCACGCCCACACCACCGCGCAATCTTCGGGTCTTCCATCTGCCTTTGAAGTCGGCGGAGCTGCCGATCGGCGAAGCTCCGATGGCGACCACGGCAAACCCGCCGCCACGCTCCGTTGCGATCCACAGCCCGATCGAGCCACCTCCTCCGGGCCACCAGCATCATCACGAACCTCGACTGCCTCTTCTGCGGCCGCTTTCTCCCTGCGCTCCCTCTCCAATCGCAACTCCACCGGCAGCGTGTCGAGTCTGGCATCCTCGGTCGTCTCTCGCGGCGAATCAGATCGACTGACTCCCGCGACCCCCACCGAATCGCCTATCGCGCTCGATCCATCCTTGTCTGCCAAATCTCCGGCCGAGTCCGCCCTGACAAGCTCTTCGTCCTCGACCTCGCTCACCGCTCCAGCGAGCCCGACAAGAACCGAGTTGGCCGACCCGTCGCTTCCTGTTCCGAGCAATGCCCCGCACGACGACGAGGCTCAAAGGACAGCTCCCTCGCCACCCGTAGACCAGATGGCAACGAAAGAGCACCAACTCGACACACACGCTGCCGCGTTCACAAGCGATGATGCAACGTCAGCATCACCGGATCAAAAGAGCTACGCGCGTGAACACGACAGCGCAGCGAACAACCCAGCAACCTTCTTGACCAGCCAACTGTCTCCTCCACCCGACAAGATGAACACTCGAGCCGAGTCCCTCAGCCCAGCAAGTTGCCTCCAACCCAGCGCTGAAGAGCTCCTCTCGACTTCGTCCACAGGCATCTATTCGCCCCTCATCCCGCGTCGTCATTCGGGCATGATCATGCTGCGCTCACGATCCCAGCTCGCGCTGCATTCCGGGCTTGCCATGACGTTTGCCAACTCGGGAGGCGGCCGAGCTGCCGCCCGAGAGCGCGCCCGCAAGCAGACGGGCTGGGAAAACGCGCCCTTCAGCGTTCTCGAAGCGCAGCGACACGCCCGGAGCTTTGCCTATTCACAACCTGCGTCTCCCGGCGCCTCGACAACGACCATCGCATGGGATCCTTCCGCAAGCCCGGCGTTGCTCCAGCCAGCCGCGAATGTCACAGAAGGCGGGCTGGCAAGCTCGCCCCAGCTAGCTACACGTCCGCTGGGCCGAACGTTGGCATCACCAGAATTGTCTCCTTCCACCCAACTGCCCGTGGACTCTAGCGCATCTACTCAACGCCCAGCTCCCCCCTTGCGTCAAAAGTCGGAACACAGCCTCTCTCGGGCCGCTCTGCTGCGTCTTGACACGATGCTGGGCTGTCCCGTCAACGAGCCAGCCGACCCGGCCTTGCCGTCCTCTGCCGACGCTGCCTCGTCATCCGTATCGGTTGGGCCCAGGATGCAGCCTGTCCGATCGCCATCGGGATCTGTGATCTTGGGGTCCAGCAGCCTCCTGCGCACCCCGACGACGGAAGAGTGGTCGCGCTACCTCGAGAGCCAGGGGGTCGGATTGGCAGGGCGAAGAAGCCGGACAGGCACCAACCTCAGCTCGGGCTCTTCCGCACAGCGTATCAACCGGATGGCCATGTCGGGGATCCAGTCCCCATCCAAAGCCGACATTGAGTCTGGCGTGGCTGGCGGCGCAGAGTACGGAGATGACAGCGATCTCGACAGCGACGACTCGGACGATCACGATCTCGGCGTCGAAGTGTTGGAGAAGCTCAAGCAGCTTGGGCTGAGCCGCGCTGCAAGCAGGGCAGGCTCGGTATTCGGCGATGAGCTGGCGAGCCTGCATGAAGAGGACGAGGACAATCTATCGCCTGTCTCGCCGCAGATCGACAAGGTCCAAGCTGTCGAGGATCTGACCCCGCTCACTCCGTTGGCGTCCGGCGCCAAGACCCTTCCGCCGCAAGCCTCGCCTGGGCTTTTGTACGATGGCAGCCCTGGCACACCTCAACCCGCTATCGAGCGCGGCGCAACGATGCGTCTGCCGCGAAGCAAGCGACCCACCATGTCCATGTCGGGCGATCTGCAGCCTGCAGGCCAGCTATATCCTTCGGACTACAAGGGGCAGAAGGGCATCACGGACTTCGAGATCGTGTCCGACGTGGGCCGCGGCGCATACGGTCTGGTGAAGAAGGCGAGGAAGAAAGGGCCTGACGGACGTCCGCAAGGGAAAGAGGTGGTGATCAAGTACATCATCAAGAGCCGAATCCTTGCGGACTGCTGGCGTCGGCATCGCGTGCTCGGGCCGATTCCCGTAGAGATTCATGTTATGGATCAGCTACGACGTATCGCGTACGTGCCGCCCTCCAAGCCTCGACCGTGGGCGCCTCAGCGGCCAAAGACGCTGGAGGAGTATCGTGCACGCAAGAGAGCGGAAGCCGAGGGTGAGCAGGTGGCTGTTGCCGATGCCGCCTCGGCCGATGGCGCGCTCTCGCATCCCAACATCTGCAAGATGCTCGACTTTTTCGAAGACCACGAGTTCTACTATCTCGTGATGCCCTGCTTTGGACGGGGTCAAGATCTGTTCGACTTTGTGGAGAGCGCGCCGGATGGACTGGCGGCGTCGCAATGCCGAAGCATCTTTGGACAGGTAGCGGATGCGCTGTGGTTCCTGCACGCTAACAACATCGTGCATCGCGACATCAAGGACGAAAACGTCGTGCTGGACGGCGAGGGCAACGCGCAGCTGATTGACTTTGGCAGCGCCGCGCACGTGCGCCCAGGCAAGCTCTTTGACACGTTTAGCGGTACGCTCGACTACGCGGCTGCGGAGATCCTGCAAGGCGAAAAGTACTCGGGGCAGGCGCAGGATGTGTGGGCGCTGGGCGTGGTCGGCTTCGTGCTGCTGTGTGGAGAGTGTCCCTTCTGGAACGGCGAAGAGGCGATCCAGGGGCTCGAGGACGGCACGCGCGCGGCGCAGACGCTCAAGGAGCGCTGCCTCATTGCGCGTGTCACGCCGGCAGACGCGGACAGCGAGCCGAGGGAGGAGGAGGGGGAGCTGGCTCCGCTCGACCCAGCCTGGTCGCGGGGCAAGGACAAGGAAGGCGCCGAGCCGGACGGCGGCGGAAGGGTGGACGACTTTGTGGACCTCATCTCGCGCTGTCTCGAGCTCGACGTCGATGCCAGACCGAGTGCCGAGCAAATCTGTCAGCATCGATTCCTCGCCGGCCACGCGGGCTGGACGGGGCGGCGCGGATGGCAGCGGCTCAAGGCGCCGCTAGTCGCATCGTGCAGCGTGCCGGCTGAAGTCAAGGTCAGCGCCGCACCTACGATTCTCGCCCCTTCCCTGTGACCGCAGCCTTGGCGCCGTTCGTGGCCTGTTTTGATCTGTATCTATTCATCATGTCTCAGTTAACCGCATAGCATAGTATCGTATCGCAAGTGTGAATGCGCAGACACTAGAGGCCGAGGAGATGCTGATGATGGGGATCGAAATTTCATGAATTCAAAATGTTAGACCGCAATGAACCCTCGAAATGAAGCGCGAGGCACGACGCTGGACTGGCTGCTCAGCTCCTGAGATGAGCTCCCGAAGCTGCATTTTTCGAGTCGACGGCCGTGTGTGGGCAATTCTGTGTGACGGGCGCAGACTGGCAGGGTGCGCGTGTGTGTTTCGGAGAGGCCGTGTATTTGGACTTGACACCAACACCCTTAGCCTCACCTTTCCTCACATCCTTCATCTGCTCGTCGCTCTTCACACTTCTCCGCCTTACCATCATAAGCCGACAATCTGCATCGCTGCACTCCGCCACGACAGCTTGAAGGGCGTCGCACTGACTGAGCAAGTGGAGTCCCACCACGCCCTGTGCTCTGACCCACCTTTGCAAGACCTAGCGAGGCTCTCGGTCGACCACAGCCAGTCCTCTGGGCAAGCTCGACCAACATGTCGGAGAAACGTCCACTCTCTCTGCAGTCGTCACGTACGCGCCAGCGGCTTCCGACACTCGCCGAGGTGCTGGCGCGTCGTACGCTCCCGCCTGTCGATCTATACTGCTTCTACCTGTATCTGCAGCGCGAAGCAGCCGAAGATGCGCTCGACTTCTGGCTCGACGTGCAGCAGCACGAGAACCTGTGCAGGGCGTACTTCAAGGACCTCCGCAAGTCTGGCAAGTCGGTCAAGGAGGACTGGCCCCAGTACTACGCAGAAGCGCTCGAGCGCGGCAGCATCTACAACAAGATCAACGGCATCAACGAGCAGAGCGCCGACACGGGCGCACCGTCGCGTCGCGGGCCCGACAGTAGCTGGGACCACCAGAGCCGAGTCGAGAGTCCCGACGCCGCCTACTCGACGATGTCGCACGCACCCAGCCCGGTGCCTGCTGCTGCCACTGCATCTGGCGCGCCACTTGCAGCCCCACGCTTTCCCGGAGACCCAGACTACCTTGCGCAGCAGACACGCGCAGAGAGGAAGAGCATCCTTGCAAAGCGCGGATCCGTCGCACCCACCGTCATCTCGCGCTCGGCAGCGATCACCAGGACGGACCTGATCGCCTCGGCGGAACGCATCTACGCGAGGTACCTGCTGCCTGGGTCTGAAAAGGAGATCTACCTGCCGGGACCGCTGAGGATCCACTCGTTCCCGATCTCGTCGTCGACCTTGCCGCATCCGCAGGACGCGGAGCAGCAGAGGGCGCTGGCGCGAATTCCCGACATGTTCCATGCACAGAAGGAGTACGTCTTCCGCACCATGGAGGCGGACATCTTTCCGCGCTTCCTGCGGGCCAAGGCGTTTGGCAATCTCACGCCCATCTCGGTGCTGGTCAGGCTCTCGCTTGGACTGCTGGCCTTGTGGGCGGCCTTGGCGACGGCGTTCAGCTTCATCTTCTTGGATGTGGGGCGTGCCAAGCGCTGCTGGGTGATTCTGCCGTTTGCCGTGGCAGTGCTGTTGCTCATGTCGCACCAGTACGAGCTGGATCCCATCCTGGTGCTCTTGGCACAGAGCGAGACCACGCCCTTCCGTCTGATTAGGATACGCGAGCACTACGTGCACAGGCTGCTGCTCCAGCGTGCACTCAGCGTCCTCCTGCTCGTCGTGCTCATCACAGCGGCTCTGACAGTGCTCTTTGTCTTTGTTCCGGGTCACAGACTTTAAGTGCCCCGGTCCCCAATTGCTTTCGATCTCTTGCTTGCTTCCTCTTTGATACCTGTTCTCATGTTCGCACGGGATGACACAGATCCCCGTGCCGCGCTGGTCGCTCTACACACACTCGTTTGCCAACACCCCACCGCTGTCGTTCATTTCCTTGGTCTTACTCCAATCCAGTTGCTGTGCCAGATCAACCAAGCCGCGTGGTGGCTGAAACGCCTTTCGAATGTCGTGTGTGCGATTTCAAATCGACGCTTTGCTCTGCTCCTGTCTTGGTCTCATCGTCGTAGAGCTGAACACAATCACACTGAGGTATGAACTGGGATGACCTGAATTTTAGGTGGCGTGCGATGTGCGCACAGCGAGGTATATATACAGCCCGACGCCGATCGACCTCACCGGATCGAGCGGCGCGTCAATGCAAAGATTCGGAGCACAGGGAAGGGGAAATGCAGAGTGGTGATGATGAGAGGAATTAGAGGAAGCGACCAAACTTGGTACCATCGACCTTGGCGTTGGCACGGAGCTCGCCACGCTTGACGATGGTGTATGCCTCACCGGGCGTGACGTAGGTGGCAGCCTTGTCGCTGATCGACTTGACGCCGTCCGCCGACTGCTGCGACTTGAGCTGCTCAGAGGCAGCTGCCACGGTCGAAGTAGTGGTCATGGGAGTCTCGTCGGTAGGAGTGGCGGGGGCGGCAAAGTCCTCGTCGTCCGAGGTGACGGGCGAGGGGGGAGCGCCGGCAGGGCGGTGGGCCGAGGTGCCGGTGGCGCGGTTCTCACGCTCGGCCTTGGCAAGCTCGTCCTTGGCGAGCTGGTAACCGCCGTCGAGGACACCCACACGCATCATCGAGAGGAGGTTGTGTGCCGCGTTCGAGTGGTCGTAGACACCGCCGAGGAAAGCAGTGGTAGCGTCCTTGCCAATCTTGCCCGTGAGCAGGTGGCGGCCACCCGGGTGCTCGTCGAGGAAGGACGAGACGTCGTGGATGAAGCCGTGGACAACAATGAGGGGGCGAGTCTTGGACTCCTCGACAAAGTCGTCCCAAGAGATGACGGGGAGGTGAGCCGAGGACTTGGGCCACTCGAGCTGCTGACCAAGCTCGTGAGCCTTCTGGAGCTGCATCGCAAGACGACCCTTCTTGACCTCGTTGTCGGGGAAGGTCTTGAGGTGCGAGGCGAGACCGAGCTTGCTCATGGTGCCAATGAACCACTTGGTGGGGTCGAACTGGTACCACTGAACAGCGTTGCGGTAGTCCATGGGGAACTGGTGGTGGAAGTTGTGGTAGCCCTCGCCGACAGTGACAAGAGCGGTGAAGAAGTGGTCGCGGGGCGTCATCTTGTTGTCAAAGGTGGCCTCGCCGAGGTAGTGTGCAAGCGAGTTGACGCAGAAGGTGGAGTGGTGCACGAAGAAAAGTCGGAGCATGCCGGCGAAGAAGAAGCCGCCGCGCCAGTCACCCCAACCCAGACCGGCAACAAGGGTCGGAAGACCGAAGCCGAAGAAGAGGAGCATGGGGATGTAGAACTTGTGCTGGAACTTGATGACGGGGTTCTTGCGCAGGTCCGAGATGTCGGCAACACCGGGCTTGCGACGGGGCTTGATGAGCATCCAGCCGAGGTGCGACCAGAAGAGACCGAAATGGGCTCCGTAGGGGTCGAGGTCGGTGTCGGTGTAGCGGTGGTGAGCGCGGTGACCGCGGGCCCACCAGTGGATGGAGCCCTGGACGGCACCCGAGCCCATGCAGGCCAGGAAGTACTGGAGCGGGAGCGATGCGTTGTAGGCACGGTGGGCCCAAAGACGGTGGTAGCCGGCGGTGATGCCGAGACCAGTGAGGAAGTAGTAACCGAAAGTCCAAGCGGCGGTGTACTTGTTCCAGCTGGTGGTGAAGAGGCCGTAGAAGGCGAGGATGGGCGTGATGGTGAGAGCCAGGAACGAGACCCACTGGATCTCGCCGAGAATGTTCTTGAGCTGAACGGGGGGGAGAGGCTTCTCGGTGGCGAGCACTCGAGAGACGTAGTCGTCAGGGATGTTGGCGTCGGCGAACTCCTCCTTGGGAGCGGCCTGCGCATCCTTGGTGGCGGTCGTCGACCTTTGCTTCAGTTCGGCGGCCATGTTTGCGACGAACGTGAGTGTACAGGTGATGGTGCGGAGATGAGAGAAACAAAGCGGCTAGCTCAGGAGTTTTATATGAAGCGGGCCACGAGGCTTTTGCGGGCGGTGGAAAGACAGGGCAGCACAGCACTACATACGCGTCGGTCAAAATGTCGAGCAGGAAAAAAGACGGCTCCACGGCGCAGTCTTCGGTGGGGCAGCTTGGCGCGAGCGAGTCTCTCTCTCCCTCTCTCTGTTGGCTCGGGCATTGGACTGTGTCGAGGCCGGCGCACCGGGCAAGTGGCGACACACGGGTTGCTCAGCAGTGCAGCAGCCATCAGGGGCCACGAGTGATTTTCACAGCAATCTAGCGGAAGGAGCATCACGACAAGGCTTTGGGTGTCACTTCGGAGGTTCCGAGACCGAAGCAGAAGGTGAGGATTTGGGACGGAGCATCTTTGGGCTCTGCTGAGTGGTGGAGACTCACAGGGCTTTAGCCGAGTGTGCTGCCTGCCTGACCATCTGGCAGAAGAGTCGCCACCGAACACGTTGATGCCCGCTGGGTGCGAGGCAGGAAGCCATTCAGTGCGGAAGGCTGGGGTGGCGGCGGCGGTCATGGTGGGGTCTTCGGCCGTGCTGGGTTGAGCTGTTGCCCCAGGACTTCCGCCTAGGATCCATTTCGCAGGCGGCTCACCGGACGTCCAACTGCGCCGTGTCGATGGCTCGACGCGAGGTTTTCGGTCCCCGGCGGCGAAATGTGACTGCCGCAGTGCCTTTGCGCACTCAATTCTCCAGCCGTTTTGGAAACTTTCGCTTAGAGTCTTTGGGCGCAAGTTTCACGCTGCGTTGCCTTGAGGTGGAGCTACGCGGGGCTTCAGTGGCAATTCGCCCTCGCTGCACGCGTCCGCTATCCGCCCCGTGGCCGAAGCATTTTTGTTGGGGCAAGATTGCTGCATGTCGCTGCACGCGGGTGCATGGGCCTCACTCATTTCATGCGGCCCTGACCAAGATGTGTGTCAGGCCCACAAGACGATGATACGCCCAAGGCCTGCAAATCTGCGTTGACACCCGATCCCATCGCCTGTTGCATCGTCGCCGAGGACCGATCAAATGAGAAGGCGACAGGGCTGACCAAGCCCTGTCATGCCAACGTGTGAACGAGGGTGAATGCATTCTGCGCTCAAAAAGTCGCCGTCGCCAAGATAGCCACGTCGATAGCGAGGCGTTTGAAATGGCTTCCTCGGACAAACACGCCTCCGCCGTTCTTTCCCGAGCGAGCCGGGACGTTCAACTCCTCGATTCACGGCCAGATCATTTTGTGTGGCAGCCGGGAGGCCTTGCGTCTACAGAATCGAGCGATAGTGCTTCACGCCGCCTACGCTTTCAGCCAGCAGAGTTCCAAGCGGGGGAACATCGCAAGGTGGCGAGCAGCTGTCAGTGCGTCACTGTCGTCATAGTCCCGAGATTGGCGAGGTGTTAGAGCGACAACTGGAACGATTTCGGCGTGGCCCGGTTGGTCGAGCTCTCGGAGGTTTCTTCGGAGGTTGCTGGCCAAGCAAGAACCTCCGGCCGAGCAGGAGCTTTCGGCGTGGCTCAGAAAGCTCCGGACCCGTGGCGTGCAATTTTGTTGGGGCGGGGCCTGCAGAATTACGGTAGCCCGACGGCAGCTCGCGTCGTGACCTCCGTCCACAGATTGTCCTTATCTTCGTACGAGAAGTTTTGCGGTTCGGCTCAAGACTGCCGCTGGTGCATTACATAAGATCTGGTCATCACATCTGCACAGGTGCGTAGAAGCCAACGGGTCGACATTCGCCCGACTTGTACGGCTGTTCTTACTCTCTCGGAATCTCTCAGAAGCGCTTGCTTTCAGCCAAGATTGTTCGCGAGAGGGGAGAATTCTTGACCCCGCTTCGGTTGAATGAGATTGCGAGGCTGCTGCTGACGTTGGACTGATTGTACATAGGAGATCGGAACGTTTGGATGATATGATCTGAGAACGAGGGACGAGGAGAGCACGAGGGGAATGAAACAGAGAGTATAAAGAGGTGCCCGACGCAAGCTGCCGTCCGTTCGACGAAAGTCAGATGAGAGCTGGTTCGTTTGAAGGCGGACGGGGCCAAGCGGGAGCGGGAATCATGCACAGGTTGAAGTGTGCTCATGGACAAGAAACGAAAGGGTTTTTCATGCAGGGTTGGGTCGCTGTGACCATGCCAGGAAGCGAATCTACGGCAAAGTGTGCCGAGCGGGCCAACCATTTAGTGGGCAGGCTTCTTGATGACCGAGGTGTCGGGAACACCGGGAAGAGGGAAGCTGGTAGCGAAGGCCTCGACGTCCTTGTTGAGCTGCTTGACGGCGTCGGACTGGCGGGCGGCGTTCATGAAGTCGACGAGCTTCTTGCCCGAGGTCTTCTGGATGTCGAGCGAGATCTGGACGACGCGGTCGAGGAACTCGGCGACCTTCTCCATGTCGCTCTCGTTCATGGAGCGCGAGGTGAGCGCACCGGTGCCGATACGCACACCACCGGGCACGAGGGCCGAGGTGTCGCCGCTGACGGCGTTCTTGTTGAGCGTGATGTGGGCAAGGTCGCAGATGTTTTCGACCTTGGAGCCGGTGAGGCCGAGAGGACGCAGGTCCCAGAGGATGAGGTGGTTCTCCGAACCGTCGGTCTGGAGCTTGTAGCCCTTGCCCGAGAGGACCTTGGCGATGGCCTGCGAGTTCTTGATGACCTGGACGGCGTACTCCTTGAAGGCGGGCTCGGCGGCCTGCTTGAGCGCAACGGCGATACCGGCGATGGTGTTGTTGTGGGGGCCACCCTGGCAGGCGGGGAAGACGGCGGCGTTGACGCGGCCCTCGATCTCGGCGTCGCGGTCCTTGCGGAAGAAGATCATACCGGCACGGGGACCACGGAGGGTCTTGTGGGTGGTGGTGGTGACAATGTCGCAGTACTCGAAGGGGTTGTTCTGCACCTGGGCGGCGACAAGACCCGAGATGTGAGCAATGTCGGCCATGAGGTAGGCGGACTGAGTCTTGGCGATCTCGGCGAGCTTGGCGTAGTCCCAGTCACGAGGGTAGGCGGAGCCACCGCAGATGACCATGCGGGGCTTGAAGAGGTCGGCGTTCTTCTTGAGCTCGTCGTAGTTGATGTAGCCGGTGGCGGGGTCGACGTTGTAGGGGAACGACTGGAAGTAGATGGACGAGGCCGAGATCTTCTTCTTGGCGGTGTAGTAGCCATGGGTCAGGTGACCACCGGAGGGGAGGCCGAGGCCCATGATGCGGTCCTGGGGCTGAAGGAGCGCGGTGAAGGTGGCGAAGTTGGCCGTGGAGCCCGAGTAGGGCTGCACGTTGACGCCCCACACCTTGGGGTCAAGGTTGAAGGCCTTGAGGGCACGCTGCTGGCACAGCACCTCGAGCTGGTCGATGTACTCGTTACCACCGTAGTATCGGGCGCCAGGGAGACCCTCGGAGTACTTGTTGGTAAGAATGGAGCCGTTGGCCTCCATGGTGGCGAGCGAGGTCAGGTTCTCGGAGGCAATGAGCTCGAGACCGGAGAATTGACGGTAAGTCTCATTCTCGATGATCTGCTGGACCTCGGGGTCAGCCTCGGCGAGGGACTGGTAAAGAACCTTGTTCTGTGGAGAGTGGCGTGCGATGAGATGGAACGCAAGTCAGCAATCGAGATCTCGACAACTCGAGCGCAGGGACGGACCCAGAGGGGGGAGGACTTACGAAGTCGGTGGGGACGGCGACGGACATCTTGGAGGCGGAAGTGGCGAAGGTGCGGGGGATGGTGATGGCGGTAAGAGAAGGAAGAGTGCGAGCTACGGGAAGAGAAGTGTTCCTAAGAAGGTTTTGAGCAAGTCTTGCACAAGGGCGACGGGCAGCCATGGAAGACAATGTGAAGAAGTTGGTGGTGGCAAGGGATGAGGCGGAGGTGGGGGGTGGGATTCAAAGAGTTCGGAAGCCTGGCGTGGGCGCGCGTCGGCTCTGGTGCAAGAATGTGCGCGGTGCCGTGCACGGATTGGCTGGCGACTTGACCGATGCGGAGACTGCAGTCGGGTTAGGTCGAGTCAGGGCAATGAAGGGCCGGGTGTCTTGCAGCGCCTCTTTGCGCGGGTTGAGGAGAGACGCTGTGGAAGAAGTGCCAAAAAAAATTCTTGGCTGGTGGCCGTGGAAAATTTGACTTATTGGGCGGATAGCGAGTCGGGTCGGCTGGTGTACCTAATCTGGACGCGTCTGTGGCGAATAGTGAGGCAGAAGAGCGCGAGCGCGGGAAGATCCAAGCGAGGTGAGTTGAGGCGGACCCTGTTTTTTTCTCGTCGACAAACGGTGGGAGGCAACCAACCCTTTTTTTTTCTTTCGTTTTACGAGCTATTCGAGACCCGAGTCGGGCAAGCTGGTTGGAAGTGTGAAACGAGGCAGGAGAGAAGGCAACGAGCCGAAGATGCACGGTGGGAAGGTTAGATCTTCTTGCATGCAATCCTAGTTTTCCAACCTGATTGAACGTGTCGCTGGTGCCGCAGACGCTTCTTGCGGGTTGCGCGGATCACGAGCCAGACTGGAGAGGCAGGGCCCAGCCCCGCACCTGTCTTCTCTCTCGCCGTTCTGCCAGTGAGACGGGGCTCTTGCGGCCATACAAAGCGAAGAGTGTGCGCATCTGGCGCGTCGGACACCGAGACTTGACACTTACCTGTTCTATGAGACGAGTTGTAGTTTGAAGATGATGGTTGGTGTGGAAGACGTATGCTAGCGTCGGTGGTGGATGTGCCAATGCTTATCAGTGTGCCGGCCACCGTCCGCAGCGACGAAGGCCGTTTCGAGACCGCCAAAGCCTTGGGAGGCTGGCCGACGAGATCACATTACCCTGCTGGCGAACGACGGCTTGGGTTACCATAAACGGCAGGTGTGCACGCGCGCCGCAGCTGGGACGGTGCGGATTTGCGGAAAAAGCGGGGGTGTGGGCCGCGAGCTCCTGTCAGAAGGAGTGCAAGGCCCTCGTCCGCCCGTCCAACTGGCGACGCAGCCTTGGAAAGCACCGGGCCCGTTGTCGCACCTCAGCTCGAGCTGGTCACCATCATGATTGCGCAGGGCCCAATTCAATGCGCGCCTGACCAGTCGGCAATCACTTTGGTCTTGAAGTTCACAGCATGATCGACAGCATCGCGTACACTGCGCGACCGACAGCCAAGCCCCGCTTGCGGATAGACTTGTTCGAAGCTCTGTATCTTGGTCCCAAACCATCTGGTCAGGGCAGTCCGGCGCAATCGTGGTCTCGGCAGGCCGTGGTCCAACTCGACGAGGTCGGTCGAGGCCCAGGGTGTGAGATCAAAGTGTTTGCACAAAGCTCGCTTCTTCCTGGATCGATCCAACCATCGGTCGATCGTGAGAATGCGACCCGATCCATCCATCTGCATGGCATGGACGGAGAGCGCGATTTTACAGTCCGCCTCGCCAACGCCGACTCGCCGCCGCAAGCTCACGTCACTGCATTTTACTCAGCTTGCACACTGCTCTCCCCCTATAGCACCTGCGAAAACACGTGCGACGGACGGCACATCGGCTTCTCGAAGTATCAAGCTTGTCTGACTTGGTGGCTGCTGTGTGCCTTGGCGCCGCATGTGTGACAACGCAAAGGGGACCGAGAGCGGCCCAGTGCGCGGCGCAGGTTCCGAGAGCATCCAAAGCGCCGCTCGGAAATTTAAAGCGACGCGTGAGGTGCGTGCATACAGTAGCGTGCGTGTGCGGGAGGCAGGCGTGTGCACGCCTGTCAATCGTTTCAACTCCACCGGAATGGCATTTCCGAGGCAGTCAAAGCGGGTCCTTTGGCTCGAAAAAAAGGGAAAAATTCACGCTGCAGCGCCCTGGTGGAGCACTGGAGCAAAGGTAAGCGATGCTCACGCAGAGCCATCTCCGCGGGTCCACGGTCATCTGGCCTGCGTGCCGGCTCGTAGGCGGCAGTGCGTGTCCCCTTTGGCCTTGGCACCGCAACCGGCTCGCACACACATCCACTCCTTCGTTGCCAGCATCTTCAACCTCTCTCTCCCTACAACCGCATCCATCCTTGCCTTGGGCTACCGATTTGTATGCGTGTCTGCTAAGCTCGACCTCGACCATGCTTTCGATCTAGATTCCTTCACGACGCTGCACGAGCAAGCTCATCTTTCGGTCGCACCGCGCCCCCCTCGGCCGAACGAGCTATTCCACCTGACACAGGCCGACAACCGCATCTGCCTACCAACCACTCTTTGTCCGTCATCATGGAGTCGAAGTCCACCTCTAGTCCCGCATCGCCGCCGAGGCTGTTGCGATCCAAGACGGAGCATCCCACGTCGCAGAGCTCGGAATTCACCGCAGCCTTTGCATCCTCGAGTCCCATCGTCGAAGCATCCGACCTGCTCGACACACAACCAGCCGCTGGACCATCAGCAGCTGCGTCAAGTTCCTCCTCGGCTCGCAAAGGTCGCGCCAATCGTGCCCGCACGCGCTCCGTGTCTTCCAACGCCGTCCCCGTATCTCAACTCTCCAGATCCACCCTCTCCTCTCTGCAGACCGAGCTCGATGGCGCTCTCGACCGCGGTCCAGGCACTCCGGACTTCACCCTTTCCGCCAGCACTCCGCAGTGGCGCAGGGCGGACGTCGAGCGCGATCGGACCATGTCGAGCTTGGGCCAGGGCTTGCAGCTCATCTCCGAGGCAGAAACCTCCGCGGGACCATCGTCGAGCAACCCATCCAATCGACAGCGCTCCGCAAGCGGTGCATCCCAGGCCTCCGCCTCTTCCCAATCGTCAGACTCTTACAAGAAAAAGTCGATGCCCGCCAATTCATTCACCAGGCCAAGGCTGTCGACGCTGCGCTCCTTCCTGTCGTCTTTCGCTGGCGGCAACTCTGCTTCCGCTCCAGGCAGCTCGTCCAACACGCCGCACGACGAACAGGCCAGAATGCTCGAAAATGAGCCCTCGACTTCCCACCGACTTTCTGTGCGCCCGCAGGCGCTTGTCATGCCATCCGCACGACCGGCAGCGCACGGCCTGGTCGGCCTCAACGAGGACAGTCCGCCGCTCACTCCTACCAGCGATCCGGACGAGCAGAGCGAATACCAGCAGTACGTCAACGCCTTCCGCCAGCAGCTCGTCCCAAAGCAGGCCGCCAGGCCACTCGGCGCGCCCAAACACCAGTGGAGTGCCGCTCAGGCTGCCGCCGATGCTGTGCAGGCAGACTTGGACGAACGCAACCGCATCACGCCACCCGCACTGGCTCAGTGGCCTTTTACTCCGCCACTCACAACCTCCAACGTCACCTCGCCCGTTGCTAGCAGCCGCGCCTTTTCGCCCCCAACACGACCGGACTCAACCATCACCACAGCCAGCGCATACCAAGGCATCCTACCGTCGCATCTGGTGTCAGGCGCCGCAGTGAGCAGTCGCTCCACCACGCCCACCTCATCGACCACTGCGTCAGGCACCGAGTCTGCGCGCACCTACAACCTCTTCGACGTCGACACGTACCGCATCGAGAGCGCCGGCAAGACTCTGCTCGCACTGCTGCCGCGCATCCAGATCAACCTCAGCTCGTGGCGGCTTTCGATGCCCAACGTGCGCCCCTACTTGCCACGCCTCATCTTTCTGTTTGTCATCTTTGCAGCCTCGACGTGCTGCATCGTCTTCATGCTCTGGACGCTCCCGCTCACGCTGCCCAAGCACATCACCAGCCTCACGCTCGCCGAGATCAAGCAGCTCGCCACGAGCCTCAAGGTCTACTCGCAGAGCAGCCCGCGTGCATTCGTGCACACGCTCGTCGTGCTCGGCACCTTCTTCACATGGAAGCAGTCGTTCTGCGTCCCAGGCAGCCTCATCATGAACGTCGTATTCGGCGCCATGTACGGCACCTACTCGGGCACGCTCTACACCTCCATCCTCACCGCCGTTGGCGGCGTGTTTTGCTACCTCCTGTCTGCGCCGCTCGCGCCGCTGATCACATCGTTGCCAGGTCTCGCCAAGCCGCTCGACGCCATGCGCCGCGCGCTCTCGCCAGGGCGTGCGAGGGCGTCGGGGCGCAGCGTCATGCTGTCCACCCCGCATACCGGCAGCAACGGCAACGTATGGACGTACCTTCTCGTCCTCCGCGTGCTCCCCATCGTGCCGTACGGCCTGATGAACATCGCGTGCGGCGTGCTTGGCGTGCCGCTCGTTCCGTACGCAGGCACTCTGGCCGTGGGCTCAATCCCGTGGAACTTTGTCACGTGCCAGGTGGGCGACCTGCTGCAGGAGATCGTCGAGGCACTCCCCGTGTCCGACGACACCACCGTGGGAGGGCTCAAGGACAAGGCTGCGAGCAGTGCTGGCGGCGGCATGCGTGCGATCGTCGACCGCATCTGGAACCGCGAGATGGTGGTCAAGCTCATCCTTCTCTCAATCGCCAGCCTGCTGCCCATTGTGCTTAGCAGGTATCTCAAGTACAGACAGAGACAGCAGGCCGAGGCGGAAGGATACCAGCCGGTCGATGCCAACGATGTCGACGACGATGGCATTGATGATGAGGAGGCGGATCGACCTGCGTCGCGCCGCTCTTCGCGTATAATCCAGCACAACGCAAAGACGGACGCGCTTCCTATAGAGAACGTGCCGCTGAACGACTTTGAGCCCTCGGCGTCGGCTCATAGCACCGTCGGCAGAGGCAGCAATCGCCACGCTGTCCGCAGCGCTTGGTTGTAAGCAACATGCCGAATGATAATTCCGTAGGAACCTTAAGTCATATTATCATGCAACCACATCTACATGCACAGCTCGCGGAATCGAGTCGCGTGGGCTGCGTTCCAGGAGAGCGAGGATAGGCTTAGGGGGAGATCCAGCTTTTGACGGCACGCTCGACGATGGGTCGCACGACCTTTCTACCGGCGTCCTTTCGGCCATGAGTCCACACAATTTGGCGTCGCTTCTTGCCCGCATGGTGCTTCATCTTGGGATGCTCCTCGAGGTCGAAGCTGTCGTTGAGGGCGGAGCTAATTACGCGGAAGAGGTCGTCGGCCTGGGTACGGTTGATGCGGTGGTCATGGCGGACAGTGAGCACGATCTCGCGCACCTTGTTGCCCTTGTGGTCCTTGTACTTGTTGAGACAGATGCTAACGTCGGCGCGGATCTCGGCGGTCCAGCGGCGCTCGACTCGGAACCAGTCCTTGAGCGACTTGCGCTCCGTGCGCTCAATTTGGTCGTCAATCGAAACGGGCGTGGAGGCAAAGCCCAGATGAATGGCCGGCGTGGCGGTGTCGGTCGTCTCGACCACATCGCCCTTCCAGTCGCGACGAAGGAGGTCGCGCACGCTGAGGTGCGAGAGATCGCGCTTGGCCTCCCCCAGCTCCTTGTCGAGTCGGTCCATGACTTGCGACAGGCTTTCGTTGTGCCAGTTGCTGCGCTCCAGCACGCGCTGCGAGACGTCTGCATCGGTCTTGGTCGACTTCTTGGGGTTCAAGCCGTCCGAGTCGATGGCGATAGCGTCTAACATGAGCTCGAGCAGCTCGTGAGGCATGTGGTATTCCCCTGGCCCGTCCGGGGGGCCAGGGATCGCCTCGAGCTCGTCGAGCATCTGTCGAGCAACCAGCGTCGTGCAGCTAGCCGCGGTCTCGAATATGCGCGGGTTGGCATTGGGCGCAGCGCCACGATCAGCGTGGTGGTCAATAATGCCCAGGACCTCGGCGTCTGCCCAAACGCTTAATGGCAAAGGATGGTCGACCAGGATGATGCCGCGAATCTGCTTCGCAATGGCTCTCGGGTGGGCGGGCAGCTCGTCGATCGTCAGCAGATCGCGATGACCGGAGCTCATCTTTGAGTTATCGAGCGCGAGCTTGTTCTCGGGGCGGAGGTCGAGAGCATCGAGCGGGGTCTGTAGCAGAGCGACGGCCTTGCGTGGCTGGGGGTGATGGAGCGTCGAGTGGGACAGGTGGTAGGCCCATGCGAGTGCTGCTGCAAGGGAATCGAGATCGCCACCCTCATTGCCCATGACAATGGTCCATTCACTGGCCTTGCCCAAGGCCCAGTCGGCGATAAAGTCGTGCTTGGTCGACTTGGACCATTCCGAGAAATGGCCGACGCCTTCCTCGCTGGCCCAGTAGTCGGCTGGCCTGAGCACTCCATCGGCAAACGTGTTCTCCGAAGCTTTGAACGTAGAGGCTGCACAGGCTACGTGCGGCTGTTCAACGAGCCCGTCGATCGAGGGCGGTGCAAGCTCGCTCTGCACGGCGAAGACCGCCACTGGTCGTTGCGGCAGAGCGCGGCCGTGCGCGAATGCAGACGCGAGAGCCACTACCAAGGCAGCAGCGGCTCCGAACCTCTCCTTCTTGCCTCTAAGCGAGACCATCTTGATCGTTGGTGATGATGGCGATGATGGCGACGCGGAAGGTTTGACGGTTGAAAGTCTCGAGCCCGAGGTGAAGGCGAAAGGCAGCCGTCTTGTGAATTAGGGGCGGAATATGGCAGGCATGCATGTCGGCGCTTCCGCCTTTGCTTCCGCATTTGACGAATTTTAGGCGCAACGCCCAGCCAGCTCGCATCGGTGAAAGTGGAGGGCACGGGACGATAACCCGCTCTAACATTCGCTCTTCGGGCGCACCGCACCGACCCTCGCAGCAGCCCGCCGCACAGCCAACGGCAGACGATCCGCTTCGAAACGATCACGCTGACGCAGATGCTTTCCGTAGCATCCGTGCCTAGCGACTTTGTTCTTGATTCTGGCATGGTTTCGCTTCCACATCCTTCCAGCGCTGATCCAAGCGCTCGTTCTCGGTGGACTCATTGAGAACAGATTACAGGTATCCAGTAGACTCAAGATAGATTCGGACTCTTCACAGACACGAAAGTAAGAACACATTGAGGGCATGAAGGGGATGACGATTGCGAACAGGGATGCTATGGACATGACAAGACAGCGCGCTCGACTTTAGAAAGGAGCGACCGTGAAGGAATCGTATGGACGACGTCACAGGGTGTGTTGCGAGGGGACTGTTTAGTAGTCCTCCTCCCACTCGGGCGAACGCTTGACCTGGGTGGCCATGACGGATCGCTTCGAGGGGGTCTTGATAGCGGGGCCGTTCGAGATCGAAGGGTAGTATCGGCAGTTGGAGCTCTTGCCCGCGGGCTGGGCAGCAGGCGTGGGCCTGACACCCTGGTACCAGGTGGAGCCCGAGTAGACACCGGGCCACTGGCCCTCGATGCCGTCGCACTGCTCGAACACACCGGCGTCGTAGTTGGCAGGCTCGTTCCACATGCAGCCCATGACGTCGTAGATGTGCGGGCACCAGTTCTTGGCCCAAGGACCGGCACGGCACGCACGGAAGCAGTACTCGTTGGCCGACATGAAGTTCTGCCACTCGGGCAGCTCCTCCCAGTTGCCAGTGAAGGCACGCGTGAAGACGTGGCCACCGACGGGGTTGCCCGAGCCAGTGGCGCCGTGAGGGTCGAGCTCTCCGCCCTCGTCACCGGCGCGGATGTGGATCTTGGTAAAGTCACCAGTGCCGGTGACCTGGACGAAGGAAGGCGTCTTGAGGAAGTGAGCGCCCTTGATGGTGCCGTCGGGGATGAGACGCGTACCGTAGCCCGACTTCATGCAGTAGGCGACCATGACGGCCTCGAGGTTACCCACAGTGTCGGACGACTGGGTGTTGGGAGGGCCCCAGAGACAGAAGTCCTTGACCGAGTTGATAAAGACGTTCTGGCACTTGGCCTTGGGGTTCGAGGCACCGTAGCGCTGCTGGCAGTCGTTGTAGCCAGTCTGACCGCCCTGGGCGTCAGTCTTGGCAGGCATGTGAGCCGGGTCATAGGCGGTGACGCCGATCACGCCGGCGAGCAGGGCGAGGAGGGCAGACTTGGCATACATGTTGGCAGAGGATGTCAAATGCGAGATGTACGAGAGGTGGCTGGGCTGGTGAGGTTTAAAAGAGTGTGTAGATTCAAAAGTTGGGAAGCGGACACGATGCAGGGGGACAAAACAGGGAAAGAGTGGGGAGTCTGGTCGGGATAGGGGGAGGAGGTGGGTGGTGGTGGTACTGAAGAGACGAGGGGATGCGAGCGCCTATGTAGTTGGAGGAGCTGCCCGGTTGGACGTTGGGGCGAGGTGGGCGAAAGCACTTCGCCGTCGACTGTGCTGCGGAGACAGTGTGCCAGAGCCTGAGAAAGGGAAGCGCGGTGTAAGCGTAGCTGGACAGCGTGAGGGCCGGGGCGGGCCAGGCAAGGCCAGAGTTGCTCAAAAAGGGTAGAGCAGGGTGGCATAGGAGACCGACTGGCGATCCCAAGCGAGGGGTGCAGCCCAGTAAGGCGAGGGGGGCTCTCAGGCGCGAAGCAGGCGCGAAGCAGGCACGAGGCAGGAGGGCGAAAGATGCCAAAACAACACGACTTCCCGGCGGAGACCAGAATGATCTGCAACGCTGCAGGCCACGGCACGGCGAAGCAGCTGAACCGCCGCGGGCGGAAGCGAGATGCAGAGTGGTGCAGCCAGCGGCTGATGATGCCCGAAGCCTCGCCCTCTATGCGCATCAACGGGAAGGTCGAGTGACCCACCAAATTTAGCTAGCCCGCGCGCGCTCTGCAGCAGATGTTGCGTGAGACCAACACGGGCATTATCCCTCGGCTGCCCCTCCTCGCTGGCCTTGAGTTTCAAAAAAAAGGGTTGCTGCATGCTCAAGTCCGAGCCAACCCTTCTTTTCAGCTTTCCTTTGTTCTGCCGTGCCACTCCGGCCATTGTGCATGTCGCTGCTCGTGGGCGACGCTTCACGATGGTCCACCTCTTTTTCTTGAGCACTTCTCCTGCGTCTCTGTGTCTTGCTACACGAGCGCGGTTGGCAGAACATAGACATGCTTTGCGCACCTGATAGAGGCCCACTGGGTGAGCCTCGATGAGCCTCGGTCTCCCGGACCAAGATCTCGCTCTATGCACTACCGTCAGGTGGGTAACAATGAGCTCGGATCGCTGTGGCCGCGGACAGCGCAGCTGCTGGGGACGCATCGCGGTAGGCGCACTGGGCCGGTGGAAGGCCCGGACCATGCCTGCCTAGGCGAGGCAGCTTTCTGTCAACCGACCGGTGGCAGGAATCCCCCAGAGGGCGCTCAAGGGGCTTACGCATCTCGGCATGCTGCCACAGGAGCCGCGTGTCAACTTACAAATCTGGCTGAGCTGCTGCTGCGACTCCGCGCAAATGCATGCGAATTTCGCAGGTGATTTTACAGAGTCGAGTTGCAGGACAATTGACAGCTCACAACGTAGATCACCTCGGCTGCGGGGATCGACAGCGCGCGTCGCCTCAACCCCGCCCCGCGTCTTGGACCTCGAGGAGTCGAGAAGCGCCTCGTTCCACCTCAATCCGCTCGACCTGACCGACCGACCGACCGCTTCTCCGTGCCCTGAAAGGGCTCTTCTCAGCAGACTCGGCAGTCGCTTGGCAGAAGAGCGCCTTCATCGCCGGGCAGCTTTGCTTTCGAAGCTCCCGTTTTCCTCTGCTCTTCCTGGCCGAGGTGTTGCTGCTCGAAAAGGGCAGCATCACTATCTTTCCCCTTTGGCATCCCTTCCATCAGCTGCTGTGCGTAAAAGACCGACGTTGTCTTCCGCGGTGCATGCTGCAGGTAGACCTTTGCCACGCTAGTCCCGGCGACTCGAGGTGCACTCGGTGACTTGATCGACACCGACAGGTCGCTAGTGGCACCAAGACCATCCGCTCGGCAGGATACTTGCCGAGCATCGTTACAACAAGCTGAGCTCGATGCGATGCAGCATCAGCGTCAGGCTGCTTGCGGTGGTGGTCAGGCGCATGGAGCTTCCCTCGGCTGACTAGCCGTGCGGGGCTGGCTGCCTTGCGACGCCGCTTCGGCTCGTCAGCGCGCAGCATGCAGTCGCTGTCTTTCATGCATCGCCGATGTTGGACGTTTCGCCCTCTTATCGACGCTGATCGGTGATTTGTAATGCGGCAGCTCGAATTTCTGGGTCGAATTTTCGCCCCTATTGTTCTGCGTAACAATCTTGGCCCGGCCAAAAAAATCAATCGACATGAGGATGTTGAGCGGACCCTTGCGTGCCAGAGCGCAGCCGCGCTCCAACATTCCGGTCACCTCGATGACGACCCTGCGCTACAAAGCCACGAAGCACGCCATAGCACATTTGCCCCCACCCCATCGGTGCGCGTAGCTACGTCACGCTCAGAGTGGGCCGCTGTATCAGACGGTTGGACGAAGCTTCTCCGGGACGATGAATCGGGCGAGGTCGAGACGGGCCCATCAGGTGCAAGAGCTCTCGCGTGGCTCGAGCTTGGCCATGGCGACTTGATCGGCAATGCGAAGCAAGATTTCAGCCACCGGGGCGCGGGCCGATGGCAAGACGGTCCAAACGGCTCACGAAAATCATCCACGCCAGCTAAAGTCCGGCTAAGTTAGCGGAAGGACCCTGGAGACAGGCATGCACTCGCTGCAGTCCCAATTTTTTTTTTTT
>AWNI01000022.1:1626459-1643386 GCA_000517465.1 Moesziomyces aphidis | reverse complement strand
CGGATACAAATACATGGGCATGCGTAGGATGCACAGTGGCTACAGCGAGATGCGAGATGCAAAGGAGACGGCGAGACGATCGATGACAAAGAGAGCAAGAAAGAATGGGCCTACTTGCGGCGCTGCTGCTTGGCGCCCTTGCCGTTGGCGCCGACCTTGGGTCCGCGCTCCTTGGACTTGGGCTCGGCAGCGTCCGGCTTGCCACGCCTGCTCTTGTTCTTGACGTTGGCGTGGGTGTAGTAGTTCTCGGCCTTGCGCTTGCTCGTCTTCATGCGTGGCTCCTTCTTGGTCTTGCGATGCTTGCTGTCGGCCTCGTCGCTCTCCTCGTCGTCCTGGGCAGCGCTGGCTCGCTTGCCTGGCGACGACTTTGCTGTAACGTCGCCTGCCTCCTCGTCGTCCTGCTCCTCCTCATCGCCGGAGCCGCCTTGGAAAACGTCGTCCCAGTTGAGGTCTTCGAGCGCATCGCCGTCCTCCTCCTCGGAGTCTTCGTCGTCGTCATCGTCCTCGGCGCCCTCGTTGTCGCTGTCAAAGGTGGCATCTTCATCCACAGCAAGCTCGGGCACGGGCTCGTCCTCGTCGCGTTCCATGACGTAGTCCTCGGGGCGACCGGCCTCGATGTCCTCGCGCGTGAACTTGGTGGCCACAGCGATCTGCTTGAGCGGCTGCTCGACACCCTTGACCTTCTTCTTCTTGAGCAGCTTGTCAATCGCTGCGTCCTGCTCGTCGTCCTGGGCACTGTCGGCCGAGGCAGCAGCCGTCGCTGCCTCCACCTCTTCGGCAGAAGCCTTGGCCTTGCCCTTGGCAGCCCTGGCGGCGTCCTCGGCCGGCGCGACGAAGAACGGGATCTTGCCGCGGATCCAGTCGTTGAGCACCATCTTGGCCACGGTCTCGAGGTCGGGCTCGCCACCCTTGAGCAGCTTGCCCATGCGCTTGGCGATCTGACCCAGGAAGTCCTCGGAGTTGGTCCACTTCTCGAGGTTGTAGGTGCGGCGGATGTACTCGGGCTTGACTCGCGAGAGGAGCGCCGGGATGTGCTCGGCAGGCGTCTCGAGGTTCTCGACGCGCACCACACCCTTGAGCACCGTGCCCGTCTCGGAGTCGTGCGCGGAAACGGGCACGATACCGGGGCAGTCGATGAGGTAGATGCGGCGCATGAGCGTGATGTACTGCCACACCTTGGTCTCTCCGGGGATGGGTGCGACGTTGCACACCTTCTTCTTCTTGAGCGTGTTGATGATGGAGCTCTTGCCCGTGTTCGGGTAGCCGACGAAACCGACGCTGATCTGCTTCTTGTCCGAGTGCAGCACGCTGAATTGGCGCAGCAGCTGGATGAGCGAGCCCTTACCGAACGAGTTGTTGATCGAGGCGTGGAAAGCGATCGTCGGGTACTCCTTGGAGAGTATCTTGACCCATCGAGCCTATTAGCGGGCAAAGCAAAGCAATCGATGCAGAGGCGATCGATATAAAAAGACAGTCAGTAATCGACGTTGTCTCATTGTGAGAAAGCCTTTGTAAGCGATGCGATGAGTGCGAAAGGGATGTTGGTTCCATGACTACGAGCACGGCGTGGCGAAGAAGCGCCGTAAACTCAACTCATATAGGAATCCCGACGCCGACGCTCCAGGCCCTCCCGGTCTACCCAGCCTTTATCGGCGGAAGAAGGTCTGGGAGTGGGCACATCCCAAGCCCTTCTCGAGGGAGTCGAGCAAGGGATGTAGCTATGAGGGGGAGATCATATCGACGCCGTTCTTCTTCCACATTCGTAACAGTCCTTGCGCCACTGACGTCGCCTCGGTAAGGAGGACGACGGCGCATTACTTGACATGATTGTGGGGTTTCTTGAGGCGGCGGGGTGTGAGAGGGAGGGAGGGAAAATGAAAGGGCAAGAGAAAGACTTACAGTGACCCAAGTCGGGACGAGATCGACCTTGTTGAGGAGGAAGACGAGATGCTTGTGCGGCTTGTCATCGCGAATGTGCTTTTCGACGCTGCGGCAGCGGGTGCCGAGCGGGTCACGGGCATCGAGGACGTGGATGATGACATCGGACGAGTCGATGACCTTGTAGAGCTCACCCCAGATACGGCGAGACTGACCCTTGCTGTAGATTGGCTCGGAACGGCCGCGCGTGACGGGGATCTCGTAGAGCTCGTCGGCATCGACGGTGAAGCCGTTGGCGGAGCGCTGAGCGCTGGAGCCGACCTCGTAATCCGAGGGAACGAGGCCGACGCCGGCAGCCTTGGCCTCGAGTGCTGCCTGCTTCTCGTCGGCAGCACGACCGGCCTGCTCGCTGCTCTCGGCGAGCTCTGCGAAAGAGCTCATGCCGCCATCGAGACGCGGGCGCTTTCGCTGGGCGCCAGGTCCGAAAGTGTCCGAGTAGGGCTCAAGAGTGGTGAGCGAGGGGGCCTTGCCCTGACCCGGGTCCTGAATGAGGGACATGGGCAGCTTGTTCCTGCGGAGCAAGACCGAGTAAGGGTCGTTGACGCGGGAGCCGAGCGAGGTGCGGAAGTGGTCGAGCGCATCCTGGGAGATGACGCGTGTGTTGCCGAACCATCGCTTGTCCGGCTGAACACGACCGGGCTTAGCTTCGCTGCTCTGGAATTCGGCAGCCTGGATGATTTTGCCATTCTTATCGCGGATGGCTTTGGAGGCAATGCCGTCCTTGGAGAGGAGCTTTACGACCTTGGCCTTCTTGGCATCACGGTAGAAGTTCTCGCCCTTGACGCGCTTGATGCCCGTGGATTGGATGTTCTTCTTGGAGGGACCTCCTTTGACGACGGCCATCTTGGAACGTCGAGGAGAGGCTGAGCTCGAATGAGCACCTTTCCGAGGGTATAGAAGGTGGTGAAAAGGGGAAGGTTAGATGAGGGAGGGTATATCCAGAATCTAGCGACGAGAAGAGTAGAGATGCAAAGACAGATAGATGCAGCCGACTCTGTGTGCCGTCTCAGCTTGTGCAAGAGAGAAGCTCAGCGACGGAATGGACAGGTCGGTGGGGGTGCTTTGTGAGGGGTGACCGGGGGGTGGGGAGAGGTGAGAAGAAGGAAGGGCACTGGGCGCTCGCACTTTGACGGAAAAGAGGCGCTGCAAAAATTTCCACGCAGCCAGCGGCTCACTGGCAAATTTTCCAACCCACTGAACCCTTCCTCCATTTTTTTTCCTGCTCGGAGCTGAGGCGGGTGTGTGTGGCAACCTCAAAATTGGACAAAAATTGCAGGGCAAAAACTGCGGTTGCAGGCCAGCCATTTTTTTTTTGGCGCTTCCTCGGAGCCGAACAACGAGGCTGGACCCTGACTTGGAGAGCACCCATAGGAGCCGGCTGCCCTGTGCTCGAAGGCCGTTCACAGCCCAGCGCTCATGCATCTGTCCGCACTCTTCACGCAGACCATTGGCAAGCATTTCAACGGTGGTCAGACTTGCATCGTCTGCTGAACGTAGATGGAGGGTGAATTCCAGGAGTCCAAAGCTAGCAATACAAGCGCTGGGCTCGTCGACAGGAGCGCGAGAGGTTGACTTTCACCAACCCCAGGTACCCGCGCCTGATTGATCAGAAGGCAAGATAAAGTCAGTATCCCGATTGCGAGCCAAGATCCTTTACGAGGGAGGGCCGGTGGAATAAGGGGCAAAGTTGGGTTGGGGTGGCATGAAGCCCCACGGGGTTGGAGCGCCCTGGGTCTGGCCAGGGCCGGGCGGACCGGGCGGCATGGAGCCCATGTGGAATGGATGCGGTCCCGCACCTCCCTGCTGCATCATACCTGGGAGCATGTGCGGCGGTGGCGGAGGGAAGGAGAATGGTGGGTTGGGCTGGAACGCACCGCCCATCGCAGGACCGTAGCCGTGCCCGGGCCCAGGCTGCGGCGCATTGTTCGGGTTCGGCCTGGGGCCTCCGGGCAGACCAGCCGTCAGAATCGACAGCAGATCGTTCTTGCTTGCGCCCTGCGAGGGAGGCGACTGAGAGCTGCTTGGAGGCGAGGATGGCTGCAGCATTCGCAGCAGCGCATCTGACTGGTTGCTCGGCCCGCGCGACGTGTCTTGCTGCGGCGGGCCTGCGTGCGGCGGAGCAGAACTACCCTCGAACGAGGTGAAGCTGCTCTGCGAAAGGCTTCGATCGTGACCAGCGCTCAGCATCTGCAGCAGCTTCTGTGCCTGACCAGACTTCTGCGGACGTGGGGCGGGCAGAGGAGACTCGCTGCGAGATGGATCGTTGAGCATGCTGAGGAACGGGTTCGCCGGCGCAGCTTCGCCAGGTCCTGGTCGAGCAGCGTTTGCGCTCGCTGAAGATGGCCCATTCAAGGCCGCCAGCAGAGATGCAGCACGGTCCTGCGTGTGAGGGCTGTGCTGGGACGCGCCTGCCGCAGATGCCTGTGGCCCCGCATTCGGTTGATTCATCAAGAGGCTGAGCAATTGCTGGCCGCGTTCATCGCCCGATGCCTGGATCATGTGCGCACCGACTCCCGGGAACATCTGCTCAAACACCCTTGCTTGGTCTTGCTGGTTCGAGGCGTCGGGCATCGCAGCACGTGCTGGCTCGGATGCGGGCGACGACAGGCCCAGCAGCGATTTGAGCTTATCGCTCGTAGGTGGGGCAGGCAGCGGCTCGGACGGCTTCTGTGCAGCCTTGTCTTCTCCAGAGAAAGAGGGGAAGAGCGAGGTCGTGTCCACAAACGACGGGACGGCGGCCGAGGATGCTTGGTTTGATGGGGCCGCGGTCTGCGAGATCGCGACAGGGGCCGCATCGAGCGCATGCCCCGGCTTGCCGGCTGGGTGACCCGAATGCGATGCTTTGTTGTTGTGGATCCACTGTTTGAGCCGGCCAATGAAGGGCGAGATGAGATAGAACTTGCCGCCCATGCCTGCGGGCGGATCCTTCGACTTTTTCCACGTGGGCAGATCGCTGAGCCTGAACCAGGCGATCTTGGAGATCTCCTTGCGCGTGAGGGTCTCGAATTTGGTGTTCTCCTTGACGCCCGGGACAATGTAGAGTCGGATGCGCTGTTCGCGCATGGTCAGGTCGAGGTAGTCTTGGCTGTCCTCGGGCAGAAGCGCACTGCAGTCGTAGCCGGTCTCCTCGAGCACCTCGCGGATGGCGCAGTCGCGCTCGGGCTCGTTCTGGTTGATCTTGCCCTTGGGGAAGCCCCAGGCAGCTGAGGACTTCCAGCCTTTGACCAAGAGACACTTGTTCCAGTCTTCGGCGAGAAGGATGGCGCCGCATACGGGGACGCGGGTCTTGTATTTGAGGAACTCGTCGAAGGCTGCTTCGAGGTCCTGCTGGCCGCTGCCGCCGGTGATGTACCTTTGGATGAGAGGCACGATCATGGAAGCGGTGTGAAGCAGATGGGACGAGAAGCGGCGCAACGCCAGCGACGGAAGCGAGGAGTTGAGAGGTCGGAGGAAATCCTCGTAGAACCAGTGGGCTTGTTCGACCTGGAAGCAGATGCGCTCTATGCTCGAAAGCTCGTCCGAGGGAAGGTTGACGATGAAGCGACTGCTGAGGTCTTCCAGAGTCTCTGCAAATGTCAAGCCCTTGTAGGCGGCCAGAGGGTCGCGTTCCAACGTGCTCGTGCTGGCTTCCGTTGGAGCTGCAGGCGGGAAGAGAGTGGGTCAGCACTGCTTCTAGCCAGGCGAGGCGCAACGCGGTGGGTGGTCGGAACAAGAAGCGGAACCAAAAAGGAAAACGCCCGGCGCGGACGATGCGAAGAAACGAAGTAGGCAGAAGGAGAAGAACAGAAAGCACTAGACTGTGCTTACCCTTTGCTGGTCCGAGAGGCAGCGATGCCCGCGCCATACGCGAGTGCGTGCGTGCAATATCGAGGGGTGGTGGATGGGGGGAGAGAGCGCCTCACGGCGTGATGCGCCAAGCAGATGGAACTTACCTCCTTTGAAGCCTCGATCACCGCCTGTGATCTCGGGAGTGATCCAAGAACCGTCTGGAAATGTGCAAAAGGTAACGATGGTCAGCTGAGTTTTACGACTTGGCGATAGGGATGGGCTCGGTTGGCTACTTACAGAAGTCGCCCTCCTGCGCCACGACCTCGTCATCGTCGACCATCTGCGAGTGAGGAGATGTGAAAGCGCATCAGTATCGATCGTGCGGTGAGTAAAGAGGAGATGGGATCGACGTACGCATTTCCAGTGTCCGAGGCGCTCTGCATCCGTCTGGCTGGAAGCGTAGAAGCAGAGGTAGTCCTTGATCGAGGCGAAAGCGGGGGTGGGCTGCGGGTAGGACCAGATGCGGCCGCTGACGACGGGGCCCTGGTCCTTGCTGAACTGTAGGTCGTGGTAGGCAGCCATTCCCTTCCACTCGCACATGGTGCGGCGAGTCTTGGAAGGCTTGATGAGGTCCATCTTGACGCTCGAGGGAGGAAAGTAGTAGGTGGGCGGATGAGAGGTCTCGAGTACGCGGTAGCCCTGGGTGGTCTCTGCGATTACGAGCTCCTGCTTGGAAGGGGTGACCCAGATGACCCTGAGCCTAGCCGCGGTGGGCTGAAGCGCGGGCGGTCTTGGATAGTTCCAGACCTGTGGAAGAAGACGGAGAGATCAACAAGAGCTCGCACAGACGAACACGGCAGAGGGTGGCGATGGGATGCTCACATTTTCTTTGGGCCGCGGAGGCATGCTGTTGGATCGTAAGGCGGTCGGCGGACAGTGAGGATGGGGGTGTTGGTGTCGAGAGCGAAGGGTGGGACGGGACGAAGCGCGCGCGGCTTAGCACAACAGCGACGAGAGAGCCGTGGTTGGCGCGCGCGTCTGTGTCTGTGCATTTGAGCAAAAGAAGTGGAGTTGCGGCTGAGCCGCTGCTTAAATTGTTCGACCTCACACTTTCCAACCGAGCGCGCGAGGCAGCAGCAGCAGCAGCTCCCCCGCAGCGATAACTGAGCCTCACCTCACACCCTCATTCCACCCGAACATAGGGTCCTGGCTTTCACCCATTGTCTCATGTGAGGCTCTTTGGTCCTCACTGCTGTTGCGGCGCTTTCCTGCCGTTCGACCACACACATCGATCCCTCGAGCACGTTCAAGATGCAGGAGACAGCACCAAGCACCAGTGGAGCCGCTGCTTCCAAGACCGCAAAGCCGAGCACGCCGTGCCGATACTACTCCCGCTCTGGCAAGTGCAGGAGGGGTGACAAGTGCCTCTTTTCGCACGAGCAGGCACGCCAATCCGAGCAATCTGCAATCCCATCTCCGTCTGCTCCCACAACTTCCAGTGTTCGTCTCTCTGCTCAAGCTTCCGAATACACGCCAAGTGCCAACACTTCGAAGGCGCAGCCGCATGCTAGCAAGCGTGACGAGGGATGGGTGGTCATAGCCGCTTCAGAGTCTGCATCGAGCGAGACGACAGAGGACTGGGAAGATGTAGCCGGCTCCAACTCGCTGCCGACCGAGACAACAGCGCTCTCGACTGTCGAATCGGCGGCTCCCATCCCACAGCCCGAGACCACTGCCGACCCACAAACCTGTAGCGTTTGCTTCGAGGTGCTCAAGGTGTTTGCTCAGCACCCCAACTGCGACCACTACTTCTGCCCAACGTGCATGCGCGAGTGGCGTGGTCAAGGCGACCAGGACAACCGCAAGAAGTGTCCGCTCTGCCGCGTCGAGTCCAAGTACACCTTTGTGACCGGCCAGCCCTTCCAGGGCAGCGCACGCACTCTGGCCGTTCAGCGCTTCCGCGAGCGTGCTGCCGCCACTCCCTGCAAAGCCTTCACCAGAAGCCTCTCGCTCAGCAGGAACCGCAACAAGCCCTTCTGCGCCTTTGCCGACGACTGCCTCTTCCAGCACCGCATCGACGGCAAGTCCTACACTTTTGGCTACGGCCGTCTGGTGGTGCGTAAGAACAGGAAGCGCACTCGCCGCCTCGTCCGCCCCGTCGCCCGTTCCGAGAGCTCCATGCGACCCGAGTTCCTCCAACGCGTTCGAGACATCGACCAACGCATCCTCCTTCTCTTGGCCGCCCGTCAAGCTGCCTAATCGTTTTCATCTTGCAGCTGCACCTCTATACCCTTCGCTCTGTTCTGTTCTGTTCTCGCACCTCGCCTCATGGTCTTAGCAATCAATTCAGCCGCCTTTCAACGCGATGTCAATCCAAAGCAACAACTGGCTTCTATTCGCCAGATGTGTCTGTGCAGGGGTATAATACAGTGCGCCCTCACCGAGCACGCAGGCTCAGGCGATGAGCAGCTCGATCTTGCGCTTGATCCACCAAGCGCCAACGTGGAGTGGATCTGCCAAGAATGCGGCGTACACGTGCTTTGCCGATGAGAACTTGGACGACGCTGCTTTGCCGGGTGCCGTGCAGAGTGTCGAGCCGAGCTGCGACGCCGAGAAGGGGTCAGCATGGGTGACCGATTGCGCCCACGACCTGATCTTGGCCGGATCGATGGGGTTTTGCTGGGCGATCTGCTCTTCGGTGAAGAGCGTGCCGTGTAAGCCGTAGGGTACGCGCTGGGGCAGCTTGACGCGCGCCACGACCGTCTTCATCTCGCGTGCGTCGATGATCCACAACTCGCTCGTGGCTCCGGGCAGCACCTCGCCCGTCGATGGATGCAGGCCCGCCGCTTCGTCAAACACGTAGCATACCAGCCAGCCATCGTCTTCCTCGTGTGGTCCTGCGCCCGAGCGGCGCGGAACAAACGTCGTCTCTTGCGCGTACCATCCACGAGGCATCTCGAAGATCCGGATCGCATCGTTCGGAGCACCCGATCCATCACGCTGGGCCGCAAGAATCTCCTCCACCGTACGCGTGTCGACGCTGTCACAAGGCCCCAGTCGACCTTGACTCCACAGTGCCTTGCCTCGACGAATGAGCGTCTGCGCATCGATCTTGACGAGCGCGTCGATCTTGGCGGCTTTTCCCAGCCCGGCATCGAAGGTGCCATCGCGCATGCTGGTGCCGTACACGTATCGTGCGTCCCGCATGGCGTACTCTTCGTTGATCGTTGGGAACTCGAACGGCACCTCGGACAGCGCAAATTCGTGACTGATCCGCTTGGCGTCCACATCCTCCAAGTCAAAGCGCCAGTAGTACAGCTGGCACTTCTCGGGACAGTTCGGCGGCGGCAAGACGTGCGAGGGCGGCAGCAAGTTGCCTGCCGAATATACCAGCGTGGCGCTGTTGAGTCGGCATCCGAGCATGTTGATCCCCGTGGGTCCAGCTCGTCCAGCCTCGGCGAGCTCGGTGAGCTCCGTACGCGAGGCAGCAAACTTGCCGTCGTCGTTCCAGCTGTTGGCGGTGTGGTAGACACAGCAAGCCTCTGCGCTCTCGAACCACCGCACCTGCTCGGGTGCATATCTCGGCATCACACCAAAGCGGATGGGCTGAGCCGGGTCGTAGTGCAGGATGGGTCGGCCGCGCACGAGGTTCATCAGATCGAGCGAGAGCGGCACGTCGATGATCACCGTGTGTGTAGGTGTAGCGCCAAAGTCGTGCATCATCTTGGGCTGCTTGAGGCCGCGCACCGCCTGTCCTTTGATCGTCTTGGCCTGCGACGGCATCTTCTTTGCGACGACCTCGGCGGGTGCAATCACGCTGACGCGCAGGTACGGCGGCTCGAAGCACATGTGGTACAGCAGCAGCTCCTGCGTGTGCGGGTCGACCTTGGGATGCGCAGTGGTAAATTCGCGCAGCATGCTCACGATCGGCGGTCCGCCTCCAAATCCCTTGGATGCTTTCCCGCGCTTCTTGTCCGCTGCCTTGCCGTCGGTGCTGGGCCCTTCGTCCTCGCCCGTGTACCAGCCGGCAGTCTCGAGGCCAGGAAGCATGATACGCATGGGTGGCCCGCTCTCGCAGCCTGCCATCGCCTTGCCGTCGTGCCAGAACACGCTGGTGTTGGCAACGCTGATGCGGCGCAGCTTCTGGTCGCTTCGCAGGCCGAGCCCTGGAAGCCAGGTGAGGATTGTGAGCACAAAGGTGCGGAGAATCTCGAGCATGAGCCAGAGCAACCCGACATGCGGGTTGACCAGCGTAGCGATGCTCGGCAAATAGGGAAGACGAGAGTGCTCGGGTGTCGAGAGCAGTAGGTCGGTGAGGATGAAGCGATTCAAGAAGCAAGGCTGGATGGAGCCATCCGGAGTGCGTCGAAAGAGCACGCCAGCGAGCATGCCGTCTGCGTCGAACCAGTGCGCATCTCGGTCCAGCTCCGAATTCGCTAAAGGATTGCCGCCGTTACGCACGTACTGGCTACCTGCGAATTCCTCCGGAATGGTGCCTTCGTACAGGCAATCTGTGAGCGGACATTCGGTGGTGACGGGTGCAAAGTTGCCGGATAGGTAAGGATGAACGTAGTCCTTCTTCGATGTTCTGCGCCGAGAAAGCACGGGACGCCGCGGGATGGATGTTGGCCGCGATGGACCTGCCTCGGCACCGTCGGCCAAGTAGTCGGATGGAGGATATGTCGGCCCCTCGGAGAGTGCTGGCGGTTGTGGGATCGAGATGGTGGGTGCGGTCGGTTTCTGCACCGCAGGTCGCTTGAGCGAGCCCGAGCGGTGCATGCCGTGCTGTGAGACCACCATCGTTGAACGCTGAGCAGTGGCTCCACAAAGGCCAAGACGGAGCAATGCACGGCAGACACGTCGGAGGGTGAAGAGCCAAGATGGTGGTATCTCGTTGCGAGCATCAAGACGACAGAGGCAGGATTGTAGCTCCGTTCCGAAGCCGGCCCATAAGCACCTTGAACCATAGCGCATCGGCTGAACTGGTTCGGGCTAAGTCAGCTTCCATGTGCGGCATGTCGCGGATCGAGGGTGCGGAAAATGACGTTTGGGCCTGCAGCTCATCAGTCACTTTTTTCGGCGGCCCGTGAGGTGTGGAGGCAGCGCGCTGCAACCGAGACGAGGGTCTGTACGATCCTGTGGCCCGAATCGGCGGGTAAAATAACGGGCAAGAGCCCAGAGCGACTCAAAAATCGAGTCCAGCCGCGTTCCATGGCTTACGAGCATGCCACTCGTCTACGCTGACTACCGCCTGGCCCCGGCTTGATGCGACCGTTCGTAAGCTGATCCCGGACCCCCCTCGACCAGATGGTTTCCAGTGCTTTCCATCCGCCTTCCGCGACCAGGCGCTCTCAGCCCAGCCATCCGCATGCCTCTCACTGGTAGAACCGATCCCACAGCATTCTGTGGATCTGTATGATGAGCACCGTACGCATGTCAGACGCGTGCGATCAAGGAGTCGTGCTCAAGCATGACAGTCCGCATGGACAGAGGAGAAAACGGCCTGCAGCTGTCATGACGTCAACGTTGGCTGCAGCGCGCAGCTTCGGACACAGACAGAGCGAGCGCATGGGGAAGAGAAAGGAAAAGGCAGGAAATTAAATTGGTGGTTGGAATTTCTAGAACTGGCGCTGCTGCATCTGCCTGCGGCTGCCTTTTGCCAGAGCGTCCTGTTTCCGATTCCACCTCTGCAGCGCCGTGTCGAAGAAGGACTTCTGCTCCGTTGCCGACATGGCGTTGACTGCCGCAGCCATCTCGACCTCGCTCACGTTCTGCAGCCTCGCCAGATCGGACAGATCGGGCAGCCGGCTCGCGCCACCACCTTGCGATGCTTGCAGCAGTCCCCGCTCGGCAGCAGCCGCCGCGATGGATTGTGACTCTTCCTGTGATCTTGCTGCTCCACTGCCGGATGCAGGTGCTGAGCGAACCGGCGGCCACACGCTGGTCGAGGTGAGAGCGGCTTCACCAGCCCTAGAGCCGGTAGCACGCTTGCTCTTGCTGACCGCGCTTGCTTGGCGAGTCTTGCGCACTTTGCCCTCTCGGTAGAGCGCAGCCTCGGCGACGCTGTTGCCCACCAGCGCCGCATGATCGTGGCTGTAGCTGATCCCGCTTCCTTCGAGGATGCCTCGGATCGGGTCCGTGTCGGTTGCGGTCGGCAGCGCCATCGTCGCTCCGCCAGGTTCCTGCCTCTGCGCCGACTCGGGCGGGCTCGACTTGGGGCTGTGTGCGCGCTCGACCAGAGCGGCGTCGGCACTGACTTGATCATCGAGTGAACCTGTCTTGAGATACTGCGCCAGAGCATAGGTGACTTCAGAGATGTTGCACTCGTCGATGATCGACTTCATCGCCAGACTGCTCTCGTGCAGCGTGAACAGATTCTTGCATCCGAACAGCTCGCCCAGGCTGCCTTGATCGCCCGCGACGCCCTCGAAGTAGCGGCGCTCCTTGGTGGCATTGTACCCGATCTCCATCTGTTGCTGCTTGTACAGCTGCCGCCCGTACACCACCTCTTCTAGCGAGCCTGCTCCGATCAGACGGTACACGAAGACGTCCCTCGTCTGCCCGAATCGATACGCACGGTCCATCGCCTGCAAGTCGTGCGACGGGTTCCAGTGCGGGTCGAACACCACAACGCGGTTCGCGGCGGTGAGGTTGAGACCGGTGCCACCGGCGGTGGTCGAGATGAGAAAGACAAAGATGCTGCCATCTCGATTGAACTGGTCCACTAACTGCTGTCGACGGGGCTGAGGCGTCGAGCCGTCAAGTCGCACAAAGCTGTGCCCCTCTCGCGCCAAGAAGAACTCGATGAACTGGAGCAGCCGCAGATTGGTTGAGAAGAGTAGCACCTTGTCGCCATCCGCGTGCCACTGCTGCAGTAGACGAGCGAGTACCTTCCACTTGCCGCACAGCTCGGGGTCCATGCCGTTCGTCGCATTGCACCGCTTGAGTTGCCAGCTGTCCGGGAACATGAGCTGAACGTAGGAGAGTTGACGCTCGTACCTGTCCATGCGGTCCGGATCGTGTGAGCTGAGGTCCTCTGGATCCGGGAACACCAAAGCGACGTGGTTCGAGCACTTTTGCAAGAGGTAGACGTACTTGAGCATGTTCTTGTTCCATGCTCCGCCCGCTCCGTCGCGCTTGAAGCAGCAATTCTGACGGCGATATGCCAGGCCTGTGTCTGGGTCGATGCGACCGCACGGACACGGGTCGGCGTGATGCTTCATGAGATCGACCTCGGGCTCCGCCAAGATCCGTCGGTAAACCTCGAGTTGGGTTGGGGTGAGCGGGCAAAAGACGATCTTGTCGAATTTGCGAGGCAGCTGGTCTGCGATGAGCGCTTTGGTGCGTCGGAGAAAGAAGATGGGCAAGACGTTCTGTACCAGCTTCTCGGCGCGCGTTCTGGCGTCTGCGATGCGTTCGGGATCCGCGCCGCGCTTCTGACCGTGCTTGAGCGGGTCTTCGATCTCGGTGATCCACTCCTTGACGGTACCGAGCAGCCCAGGGTTGGTCCAATCCGCAAGAGTGTAAAGCTCACGGTAGCTGTTTTGGATGGCCGTTCCCGTCAAGGCGAAGCGCACCTTGCATAGGAAGGTTTGCATGGCCTGCGTCATCTGCGAGGCTGGGTTCTTGAGCTTGTGCGCTTCGTCGATCAGAACACACGAAAAGTCAAGATCGCGCAGTTGCTCGATCGACAGAGATGCCGTCTCGTGGCTCGTGACAAGGATGTCCAGTCGACCTCGGCGAAAGGATTCGAGAGCTCCTTCCTTGGCTCGCACTCCGCTGAATGCGGCATGCTCGAAGTAGCCCCACGTGTCAAGCTCGTGTCGCCAGTTGTCAATGACGGAGCTCGGGCAGATGATCAAGCAGGTCGGCCAGACGGCATTCGCACAGTGGTAGCCGGCGCGTTGTCGGTCGCTGCGTACTGCCTCGATGCGGCGGTTCTCGTCGTTCTCTCCGCCGGTCTTCAGCATGATGGCTGAGAGGAAGGCGATCACCTGGATGGTCTTGCCAAGGCCCATGTCATCACCCAGAAGCGCCCCTCTATTTTGAGCGTAGGATCTGTAGAGGAAGCGGACGCCGTCTCGCTGATAGCTGCGGAGGAAGCGATTGATGGCTGCGGGAACCTGGATGCCTGGGCCCAGCACCAGAGGACCGACGTCTCTGAGCTCCTTGGGGACAGGGAAAGAAGGCTTTTGACCTTCCAAGAAGGCGGCAGGTGCGATCGAGCCGTGTGTCGCGGATGCTTTTGACGCTGATTTCTGGTTTGCCAGCGCTTTGGGCTTGACGGCCAAAGCCACTTCATCGTCACTTTGGCTGCTCTCGCTTTCGTCACCCACAGGGTCTGACTTGCCCACAGGATAATGTGGAAGCGACGCAGAACCTCCCGTACTGATGCTTAGTGCCTGCTCTTCGTCCTCTTCCGGTTCGGAAAGTAGCGTTTCCCCAACGTGCGGGAATTTTTCCGGTGGTGCGATCACGGTGCCCGCCGGAGCATCCTGTCGAGAGACGAAACTGGGAAAATTGCGGACGATTCGCTTGATTGGCAGAATTACTTCCTCCTCATCTGAGGACGACGAATCCGAGTCCGAAGCCGAGCTGCGAGACTGGTCGAGCGCATTGAGATTGGCTGTGTGAGTGACCCCGCGGTCGAGAACATCCTTTTCTGACGGTTCTGCATCGAAAGGCGGATTTGCGGTCTCGATGTAGTCATCGGCTTTGGTCAGGCCGAGCAAGGCGCGAAGGGTCGCCTTGGGCGGGGCTGCGTTGGACCGCTCCGGCTGGATTCGACGTCGTTTCCGGGTCGTAGAGGGGATTGCATGCTGGTACTGGTCATCCAGAAAGTCGTCATCGCTATCGTTGTGCTGAAGCTCTGTCCAGCTGGCGGCTGAGCTCAGCAGTCCGTTACGAACCATTCTCGCTGCTCGTGGACCTTTTCATCTCGGCACAGGTCACCTCGACAATTCCGAGAGGCTCGAGAAGCCGGCCGTTTGAGGAAGAGGAGGTGTGGCGGACGGAGTGGTACGAAGACACCTTAATGGGTGTCGATGCTGTAAGACAGAGTGCAAGGCGACTGCAGCACGGTTGGCGCAGACGAAGAGGTACGGGCGAGAGCGCGGGTGGAAAGGAACGGGACGAAGGCGTTGCATGTGCGTTTCCGCACTTTCTTATATTCAGGGTCCAGCAGCGCTGCAGCTCATGCGAGCAAGTTCAGGTGGAGTCTGACTCTTATTAGTCATGCTTATATGATACCAATTTGGCTTCCCAGATCCGACTGACGCGGCCCAACGGAATCGGGTTCCGGACAGCTCGATTGCGATGTGGGCAAAGCGTCTGGAACGGGTGGATGCCGTGCATGACGACAGACTTGCAAAGTGCATGTGGACGACCCAAGTCGGGATGCTGCCGAGGTGTATGCGGCTTGTCCGGATCCTGGATGGCTTGCTCGAGGCGGCGTCAGCGGAGAATTGGGACGGATGCACTCAGGGGGGCGGGGCGGGCAGCGTGCCGAAAGAAAAATCGAAGACCAAAACACGGCAAGCCACAGGCCAATTGGCCATGCGAAGAATCTTCGGACATGCTCGAGTGGTGCAAGCGCCTGCATCTCGGTGCACAATGCTCTGCTCCTCGCGGCGAAGGCGAGGCCCGAATCTGCATGCCTCTTCCAACGCGCTCTTCGGCCACAGCGGATCCATGAGTTGCAGCCTTGTCATGGCCAACGATAAGGTTGCAAGCCGTGATGCACGTTTCCAATCAGCAGAGCACAGTGGCTCGCGTGACATTTTCAGGAGGTCCTTTGTCCTTTGTCCTTGGAACTTGCCTCTGCCAAGCCCTGGATGGCTTGTCGCTCGTCTTGGCCAATCCCGCCAGCACAGGAAGTCCGAGGTTGGGCACAGCGGAAAGGAGACTTGGCCCAATTAGCCTCTCAGGGGTACAGTCCACCTTGCGGCTAGCACCAAAGCGGGTCGATATCGCGACAAGTCGCTGTGCAAAGTGTGACACAAAGCTGTGGGCCGAGATATGGCGACTGCGCGCGTCTGACCGGAGCGGCGGGGCTGCACCCTGTGCATGTGTTGCTCCGTCTCTGGCTTGCAGCGCCGTTTGTCGGAGGCTTGGGCCCCACCTCCCTGACTCTAGGCTCAACCCACGCATCAGACTCTGGAGAGATCAGTGAGCGACTGCGAACAAGTCGTTGGATTTCGGTCCGGCACAATGCAATCAAGCTGTCTCTACAGTAGGAAATGGAAAAAAAAGAACCTGCCCCGTCCATCTGGTCGGCAGCCGGATGTTCTTTTCCGCTAGCCTGGACACGAACCACGCTTGCTCATCAATGCTCGCAGTGAAACCCGCACTTGACTAGGCAGATGCGTCTGGCCGTTTTTTTTTTCAAGTGAAAGTGCGTATTGATGCGGCGTCGACTTCCGAGACGGAGAGCGGTTCGTGTAGGCAGGGCGCAGCAAGGGACAAGGGACAGGGAAGGGCGGAGGCGTGGCCGGGGCGAAGCCAAAGATAGCTACACCGGGCATCGACAGTTTGCCGCCGAAGTTTCGCGATCACCACCAAAGCGGCACACCAAGAAAGAGGGAAGATCGAGCATCGGACGAGGGCCAGTCAGGATCGACAGCGGGCCGCCTTGGACCCTCCCTCGCTCCTGCGCTCCTTCTGGGCAGGCGGCGTGTTTTGGGCACGGCTCGCGGGTGCCGGCCGGCGCCTGCGCCTGTGTGTGTCGCGACTGGAATTGAATTGGAATTCCACTTGGCGCAGTTGCGCGATCGCAATACCTGGGCCCGGCCCTGCTCATCTCGCTTGGGCTCCGCTGCAGTTTCCAGCACTTTCGCCTCGCCTCGCCTCGCCTGTGGCCCCCGGGTCTGCTCGGCCGTCTTGGCTGCGTTTGCAGGCGTGGCGAGCGCCCCTTGCCCCCCCTCGCCCCCTCTCTGGCCGCTGTAGCCACCATCCGACCCAGGCTGTGTTGTGCGTTCACGCGGCTGCAGTGACCGATGTAGAGTTGACCAACCGACCGACCTCGTTCGTGCCCGTCCGTCCCTCGTTGGTTCTGGCGTGCCGCTGCTGCGCATCCCTGCACCTCAATCTGAGCCTGAGCCTGAGCCTCTTGTGCGACAGCTCCTGGGCAGTGAGAAGGGTTCGAGTACTGTCTGCGAGCCCGTTCTGCCGCCCTTCGCTTGCCTTCGCTTGCCCCCCCCCCCTGCCTTTCCCCCCTCCCTCA
>AWNI01000022.1:1614513-1626359 GCA_000517465.1 Moesziomyces aphidis | reverse complement strand
CCTGCCTTTCCCCCCTCCCTCAGTCGCCTTTCGCCTAGAGTATATATGTGAGCCGCCGTAGAGGCATCCATCCACCCTCTCTTTCTCCATCATATCCCTGTATCCCACCTCGCTGCATCTTGCCCTTGCTCCCCTAACAACCCCTCTCTCATCCTTCAAAATGGTCAAGATCTCCTCCGCCGCCGCTGGTGCCGTTGTGTTCGCTGCCGCCGCCTCGGCCGCCACCATCAACACGCCCGCCTCGATCACCCAGTGCCAGCCCGCCGCTCTCTCGTGGCAGGGTGCCACCGGCACCGTCCGTCTGAGCATCCTCCCCGGTGGTGAGGTCTCGGCCGCCCCCATCGAGAACCTCCCCGACCAGACTGGCGCTTCGGGCTCGTACGTCTGGACCGTCAACGTCGCCGCCGGCACCAACATCACCATCACCATCAACGACGGCAGCGGTATGCCCAACTACGCCTCGCCCCTCGTTGTCCTTCCCTCGTCGGACAGCTCGTGCCTCAACGGCGGCTCCAGCTCGTCGGCCGCCGCCGGTGGTGCCGCCACCTCTTCGGCTGCCAGCTCGTCGGCCGCTGCCTCTAGCTCGTCGGCTCGCTCTTCCTCCTCGGCCGCTGCCTCGAGCTCGAGCTCGGCTGCCTCGTCCATGTCGTCCGCCTCGGCCACCGCCTCGCGCTCGGCTACCACTTCCGGCTCGGCCCCCGCCCAGACCTCGAGCCGCGCCCCCAACGGCGCCGCCGCCTTCTCGCCCTCCACCGCCGGTCTTACCGTCCTCGGTCTCGCTGGTGCCCTCCTCCCCTTCCTTTAAATGGGATGCACGGCAATCTGCCCTGTGACGTTGCCAGCCGTCCATGTGGCTCGACATGATGCGACGACGAACTACTGCAGCAGCCAAGCCGCAGGCCCGTGCTGCGCGCTGTAGCTCGTTTCGCTCGGCTTGCTATTCTCCATCTTCGCCTTCTTTTTTCAACCCGACCTGTCGCCTGTCAAATACCTGTATAAACCCCAACAGCTGCCACGCTTTCCTCCCTCTTTTCTCCTGCATGTCCACTGTCTCTCGGCTTCGAGAGCTGGCAGGCAGTCTTGCTCCATTCTTTTTGGTTTGCAATACCACCATGAACATTGCCTTTTGATCTTGTTGCCGCGACGCCAAATCTAGATGTGCGAATATGGGTTTTGAGACGCCTAGCATCTTCTGCTGCAATTCTACGCTTTGCAGCCCATTCAATGATGCAGACGTTCTTACATCCCCACTCAATAATCTTCGTGTGCCTGTATCGAAGTTCATATTCTGTGCCACATCTCGCACTTAGGCGGCGGATGTTGCCACCACTGTCTAATGCGATGGCGCCGAAGATAGGGCTGCTGGCGACACGAGGAGTTAGGCGGGCGGGGATGCTTCGGAAAAATTGGCAGTGGAGATGGCGACGATGGTCCGCGGCACGTAGCGCAGGGGCCACCTTTTGACAGCTTGCGTCGCACTTCTTCCCGAAACCTCGCCCTCGCACCCTTTTGGACCCGTGATCTTCACTCAACTAACTTGAACTTGTCATCAGGAAATCGCAAAAAAAAAGAATAATTCAATTTCAACAACAGACTGGATGGATATCGATCAAACCTTTTGGCCCCCCTCCGCCTCTCTTGATGTCGTTGGGTGTGATTTGACCGGTCATCGTTCGTCTTGCGCGCAGCTTGGCATTGCCGCTGCTCACCAAGTCTTGCCGACAATGGACAGGCGCAAGCCGGTCCCAACGGAAAATGATTTCAAGGTGGCCAATGGTGGCGAAGGGACTGCGCCGCTGCGCGCGCAAGCTAGTGTGTGTCTCAGGTTGGTAGCAGGCGAGGGCCGTGAGGCTGTGCACCGCGTGGATGAACAGGCGACGCTCGGAGCGCGTGTCGAGGTGCCCAACCCCATGGCGTAATCCTGCGCCTAGAGTAGCCAGGCTCGAATTCAATTTGCAAGTCGATATGCAGTCGATATGCACATCGCTGTACGCTTCGATCTCGCGCAGATGCCTCCCCCAAAAGCTGCAGCCGAACCTAACATGCGACTCGGGTTGCGAATCGATGCCATCACCTGGCAGCGGAAACATTCTACTTCCGCACGTCCTTGGATCTGGGCCGGCTACGGGTGGTTTGGGGTGCTTGTCTCGCTCCGAATGAGGGTCACACGGTCTCCGACTCTAATCCTTCGTAAAGACCCTAGTCTCAGCTGCGTAGCCGGTCAGCAACCTCGCGGGAAAGCCTACACCCAGCTGAACGGCGCACTGCTTGACACCTGGGCACAGGATCCATTTACCGACGCGAAAGCTTGCTGCCTGCGGTCTTGCCTGGAGCAGACACCAGCGTACTGCACGTAAGGCCACGACTACGGCCGTTGCCATTGCTACATTACAGCGTGTCTTTAAGGCGGTACGCCGCCGTCAGCTCATAGCAACCGGCTGTGCTCTGCACCGGCCAACCTAGGCACCGCCATCACATCCCCTACAGTCTTAAGAATGTAAAGCTTTATCCGGGTCCACACCATCGCAGGGTCGTGGCAGTGCGGTCGCCCAACTTGTTCCACAAGGTCGTCCGCGCAAGTCCGAAGCCCGTTCGACAGCTCTGACCCTGAACTGGACCACGACGCACGAGCATGATCCCCGATTTAGTCGGGTCTTGTCGGTGATCTCTAGATTAGCGCCGAACCAAAGACCGCCTTCCAGCACCGGATGTCGGATGTCGAGGGTGCCCCACAAGAATCTCTGTGCGTACGCGAGAGCCGCGCCCTATCGAGAGCGGCATAGCGATGCTCTATCGACTGAACCCAGACCAACACACGCGCGCGGCACAGACGATACGAAGATGGTCGGTTGTAGAAGTACATGAGAGTCAAGACACGAGCCGAGAGAAGCAACATCCGGGTCCATTGATGGGTGTCCCTGCTGTCGTGCTCGGAAGATGCAGTCTCACAAAGAAGACGGTAACAGCGTGCGTTCCGGCTAGTAGACTGGTATGCTGTCACCGGTTCCTAGCACGTCGTATGTTGCAAGAGGACAGCCAGCCGCGATACGGATCGACAAGAGAGGGCGAATGGTGGTCTGTGGACCGTCAGCGCTCCTGCTCGTTGGCGACATCCTCGCAGGCGTCGATCCAGAGCGAGTAGACATCGATGGGCTGGTCGAGCGGATTTGTGTCCGCCGAGAACTTTTGTCCGCAGATCTTGCACGAAAGATAGCCGATCCTTGCCTTTTCGTCACTACAATCCGTATCGTGTGCATCGTCGTATCCAAAGGATGTCTCGATAGAATCAGTATACCGAATGTCGTTGTGCATAATTCGGACACGGGCGAACTTACATCTTGCACGAGACTGCCTTTTCGTGGTTGCAGAAGAGACATGTGAAGACAGTGTCTGCGGAGCGAGAGCACAGAACCGAGCGTCAGCTATTCTGCGCAGGTGCTCAGGTGCGTTTGTTCAACGTGGACCTTGCCAGCGATGTCGGCAAGATGTTCGACTTACCGAGCGGAGGTGGTCTCTTGGAGCCCGTGGGCTTCTTGCTGGAGCTTTTCCTCTTGCCCATGGTTGCTGAGCTTGGCGACTGCGGAGCGAGCCACGAATGGATCCAGCAGACGGCAACAAGCTTGTGGTCGGGAGTCAAGAGCAGATGTGTCGAACTGCGCCGTCCCGCCAAAAACGCAGCTTTGTGTCGTGAGAGTGCGCAGCTCCACATTTCTCCGACTTCCGCGTTTTCGTAAACGGCAAGTCAGCACCACATAATCCAAATTTGAGATGCTCCTGCAGCCACCTCAGCCACGCCTTGCCTTCTTCCCACTGCTACTCTCGATCAAACCACTCACACCGAGGCGCTTCACTGTCAAGCGATTCGAAAAAGATGCCAGTACCGACGAACTTGGACCGGGTCGTCGCGCCGGCAGGTGCATCTGCGCCCAAGAACATCTGGATGGCCGCGGGCGAAGGCGATCTCGACCGCGTCAAGGACTGCGTTGAACGCGAAGGCATCTCTCCTACTGCTGCGGACGAGTTCACGTACACGCCCCTTCACGCTGCTGCATCGTACGGACACCTCGACATTCTGCGCTACCTGCTGTCGCATCCTTCTGCGCCATCAGATGCGGTCAATGTGACCGACTCGGATCTCGACACGCCGCTGTTCGTTTGCGAGACGGTCGAAGCTGCGCGCTGTCTGATCGAGGAGTTCCACGCCAACGCCAAACACACCAATTCTGAGGGACTCACAGCAGCGCAACAGGCGTTCGAGAACGAGCACGAGGACTTGGCTCAGTACATCGCTTCCGTGACGGGAGAGTCGCTTCAAGCTGAACAAGAAGAGGAGGACGTGCTTGGCGAGGACGAGAATGGCGATGCAAGGACGGATGGTCGGGCGTTGACGCAAGAAGAGCAGGCAGCAGAGGACGAGCGACTGGACGCGCAGACCGACCAGCTCATGGCACGCGTAGGAGAGATCATGACCCGTGCAGAACGCGAGGGCTTCGATCCGGAAGACGAACTCAGAGCACTCGTCAGCGACTCGATTGTCCGCCAGATCCGAGAGGGCATGCAAACATCCAACCCCACAGACTCGGCCTGAAATCGCATGGACCCCATACCACCTCGGACACGCAGCCCGTTTCTACCCACGCATCCCTCGCCTTCCGCCTAGACATGCACACCAGTTCAATCTGCCATTCTGGGACACGTGCGAGGGACCTTGTCTGCGCCTGAACAGTCCGTATGAACACTCCGCCTGTCTGATTGCGACCAATCTTCACATTCACAGAGGTTGCTGAATGCCGAATGCATTTGCAAGTCGATTGCCAGTCTCACGCAGGTGTGTTCACAACTGCTTCTGCAACCAGCAGCAGACAGGCGTTGCAGCAACTCAGGGTCCACATCCAAGCCCCGTGCGTCGGCCCTTCTCACTCAATCACGCTTGTTCACGCACAACGTGTTCGAACGAATTCTTTTGACTGACCGCATCCTTATCAGATGCAGAAATGTTCTCACTACAAAGTCTTGCTGCGTCCCGCTGCGAGCACTGTCTCGCGCATCGTGCGAGCATACAAGCAGCTAAAGCCACGCAAGACCCGTGCTGCCACGTCCGAGCCTGTCTAGAGCTCGTCGTGGCCGTAGTTGAGAGGCTCGTCGTCGCCACCGGCAGCGCCGCCCTGGTAGATCTTGGCGGTGATGGGGGCGACGGCAGCCTGGAGCTCGCTGAGCTGCTCCTCAATATCGGAACCCTCGGCGGTCTGGCTGTTCTCGTCGAGCCATGCCTCGGCGTCCTTGAGGCTCTGCTTGATGGTGTCCTTGTCCTCCTTGTCGAGCTTGCCACCGAGACCCTCCTTGTCGGCGATCTGGCTGCGGAGCGAGGCGATGAAGTTCTGGAGGTTGTTGAGGGCCTCGATGCGCTTGCGCACCGCCTCGTCCTGCTCGGCAAACTCCTCGGCCTCGGCGACCATGCGCTCGATGTCCTCGGGGGAGAGACGGCCCTTGTCGTTGGTGATGGTGACGGACTCGGCCTTGCCGGTACCCTTGTCGGTGGCGGACACCTTCATGATTCCGTTGGCGTCGAGCTCGAAGGTGACCTCGATCTGAGGAGTGCCTCGCGGCGCAGGGGGGATACCGGTGAGCTCGAACTTGCCGAGCTTGTTGTTGTCCTTGGTCATGGAACGCTCGCCCTCGAAGACCTGGATGAGCACCGTGTTCTGGTTGTCGGCGGCAGTCGAGAAGATCTGCGACTTCTTGGTGGGCACGACGGTGTTACGGGGGATGAGCTTGGTCATGACACCGCCGTTGGTCTCGATACCGAGGGTGAGGGGGTTGACGTCGATGAGGACGACATCGCCGAGCGACTCGTCACCGGCAAGGACACCACCCTGGACGGCGGCACCCCAGGCGACGGCCTCGTCGGGGTTGATACCCTTGGAGGGCTCGCGACCGAAGTACTCCTTGAGCATGGCCTGGACCTTGGGGATACGGGTGGAACCACCGACAAGGACGACGTCGTCGATCTCGTCCTTCTTGACACCGGCGTCCTTGAGCACCTGCTCGACGGGCTTCATGGTCTTGCGGAAGAGGTCCATGTTGAGCTCCTCGAACTTGGCGCGGGTGAGGGTCTCGTCGAGGTCGTTGCCCTCGAAGAAGCCGTCGATCTCGATCTTGGTGGACATCTGGCTGGAGAGGGTGCGCTTGGCACGCTCGACCTCGCGCTTCAGCTTACCGACGGAGCGCTTGTTGACCGAGGCGTCGAGGCCAGACTTCTTCTTGAACTGCTTGAGGATGTAGTCGGAGACACGGTTGTCAAAGTCCTCACCACCNCCTCGCGCTTCAGCTTACCGACGGAGCGCTTGTTGACCGAGGCGTCGAGGCCAGACTTCTTCTTGAACTGCTTGAGGATGTAGTCGGAGACACGGTTGTCAAAGTCCTCACCACCGAGGTGGGTGTCACCGGCGGTGGCGAGCACCTCGAAGACGCCCGAGTCGATCGAGAGAAGCGAGACATCGAAGGTACCTCCACCGAGATCGTAGACGATGATCTGCGACTCGCCGTCCTTCTTGTCGAGGCCGTAGGCGATGGCAGCGGCGGTGGGCTCGTTGACGATGCGGAGGACGTTGAGACCGGCGATGGTACCGGCGTCCTTGGTGGCCTGTCGCTGGGCGTCGTTGAAGTAGGCGGGAACGGTGACGACGGCGTGGGTGACCTTGTGGCCGAGGTAAGCCTCTGCGGTCTCCTTCATCTTCTGAAGGACCATGGCGGAGACCTCCTCGGGGGTGAAGGTCTTCTTGTCGCCGTTGACGTTGACCTGGATGGCGGCCTTGCCGTTCTTCTCGACGAGCTTGAAGGGGAGGTGCTTGGCGTCCTTCTTGAGGTCGGACTCGCCCCACTTGCGGCCGATGAGACGCTTGGCGTCGAAGATGGTGTTCTCGGGGTTCTGTGCGGCCTGGTTTTTGGCGGCGTCACCGACGAGACGCTCGGGAGTGAATGCGACGTACGACGGGGTGATTCGGTTACCCTGGTCGTTGGTGATGATTTCGACACGGCCGTTGACCTGCGCACCGACACACGAGTAGGTGGTTCCGAGATCGATACCAATGACAGTTCCGTACTCGCTGCGCTTGTCAGTGGCAGCGGCGACACCCATGCCGCCGGCGGAGGAGCCGGGAGCCATGAAGGCGGAGAAGGTGAGGAGTGCGAAGATGGCCATGACGATGGTCATGAAGGCGGGTCGGGTGAGGCCAGTGGCACGAGCAGCCTTTCGGCGCTGTGCCACCGCGGTTGTGCGGCTGGCGAGAACCATGATGACTTGTACTTCCGACTGTTGACGCCGTCAAAAGTTGAGGGATGGCGTTGATCAGCAAGACTGTTCGTGCGCTGTGTGGGTATGATGCGACAGGGTCGCGATGGGAGCCTGACCAGCGAGTGGGTCACAGCGACGGGTGGCGACGGCGACGATGGCGACAATGCCAAGGCGGGGTATCGATGGCAAGGCTGACCGAGCAGCGATGCGAAGTGGACGCTGGCAAGGTGTTTGGGGCACAAGAATGGGAACACTTACGAGACTCGGTAGTATTTATCTTGAGGGAGGAAAGACTTGATGGTGTGGAAAGGGAGAAAGGATGGCGAGGGCGAGCAAGGTGGCTTTGTGTGTGCGCGTCCGCCAGGTGAGCTGGAAGCTTCGGTTGCCGGTTCGTGTCGACGTGGACGGGGCGGCCGGGCTGCAGCGCACCGCTGCGGCAGCTCTGACGAGGCGCTGCTGGGACGTGGCAGCCGCCGCCGCAGAGGCCCGAGCCAAGGCACGCGGGGCTGAGTGTGTGTCTCTCGCTGCGTCTCAGAGGCGAGTTCTTCTCGGCCAATAAAGTGGGCTCGTTCCAGCCTCGCTTGCTTAGCGCGTCGTCGTCGGTCTGTGCACTGCGCCCTCGCCTGGCTCGATTTTCTTCGGCCTTCTCTGCCAGCTGGCCAGCTCATCAGCGCGTTTCCCGCCACACCACTCTCTCCGCACCATACTCGGCGCAGGCGTTCCCACCCACAATGTCACCTTGAGTTCAAGCCCCCTAATCCGTGCCTATGCATCTGTCGTCTCCGAGCCCGAACAGTGCAGTCACTCGTTCCATGCGCAAATGGCAGGGGCTCCGGCGAATGGCCGATTGGATGGGACCAATTTCGCCAGAGGTAGTCAATTCATCGCAATTTCGTGACGTGGAACCAAATTGAGGCGGCGCATCGGGACCCGATCGAAGCCCGAATCACAGATCGCGACGGTTGTCCATTCAAATCACTGCTCTAACCCTCTTGGTGCCGGCTCCAGCACCCGGGCGACGCTTCTTGAACAAGCCGCCGCCGCCATTGGATGCGCTGGCCGTGTTCGTATCAGCGCCGTCCGCATCTGATTGCCTGGAATCGGCCGGCACATTGTCCCCCGACTCCTCCTTCTTGACCGATACAGAAGATTCGGCAGCTGGTGTGTGAGTGTGTTCGGCCTCGGGACGAGTCAAGCCCGGCGCAGGACGAGGTTCTGCTGCTGCCTCGGTTCGTGGTCTCTTCTTGACCTTGATCGTTCGGGCACCGAGATCGTCATCGTCATCGCTGTCGTCCAATCGCCCCACCTTTTCTCTCACTCGGAACGACCTCGCCTGGTCACGCTCCGTTGCTTCTGTCGACTGTGGTCCGAATGTGGACGCGGACGATGCGGCCGGCTGGGCTTGCTCCACCTGTTCCCATTGACCTGCCTCGGCGACAGGCTGCACATCCCGCACTTCTGGCTGAGCACTCGAGGACGGTGGGCGACGGATGGTCGGCTTGGAGACGGTACCAGTCGATGCTTTGGAAGAAGAAACAGCCGCCGACGGAGATGTTATGGGGGTTGCGGACGGAGCTGTGGCCGACGCCGACGTTCCAGCTGCTGCCTGGTCTTTTGCATAGCTCGCTGCTGCAAGCGCCTCGATTTGCTCGATCTGCTTCTTGGTTTGCTCGGCATCCTTGCGACCCTGGTCGCTCTTGCGGTAGAGATCCTGAAGCGCCTTCTGGACGTTTTGCTTGTGCCTGACGCCGGTCTCGTGGTGTCGCCGCGAAGGCAGGTCATCGTTGATGGTCACATCGCAGTACTTGCACGTCCACTTCTTGCGCGAGATCCACACGTCCGCCATGCTGGGCAATGTCGAAGCTGCGAGGGGCCAGGCTGTCGGCGCTCAGCCTGGCAATCAAGGATCAGAGATAAGCGTCGGCGTGATGGACGGACGTGCCGCTTTGCGATTGCTAGTTGCCAGGCGTCCGTCCAGAGAATGTGGAGGCGGAAACGAAAAGAGCGCGGAATGCCTCCGATTTTCGCACGCTTTGGGCGTCGGAAGGTGACCGTCGCTACTGTAGATCCGCCGACTGGACCCTGCGCTGAGCCACTCTCTGCTGGGCGGCGCGGCTACGTGACGACGGGAAGAATGCAGAGTCAGACAGACAGCCAACGTGGACCCACGGCAACCGATCCATGCTTACCCTGCAGCGGCCCAACACCCGCATCCGCCCTCTGCATCGGCAACATCTCCCTGCTCCCCGCCCGAGCTGCCCGAGCTGCCCGGGCTGCACACGATCGCATCTGGCCGTGCGTCTGCGCAATTCGGATTTGCCGCGTCGGATCGCTGCTCCCTTCCTCGACACCACATCCTTTCTGTCCACCATCCTAAAATTGCGTCGCCCACTTCTTGCAAGATGAAGAGAGAGTCGTCGTCTTCCTCTTCTCCCGGATCCAATCCGTCCCTGCTGCGGCGTCTCAGCCAATTCGTCCAACCGGGACAGTCGGCCGCCTACCAGCCTAGAAACCGGACGGCTTCCGACGTACCTCAGCCGCCCCCGGCTACGCTGGCGACCGATCCCGCTCAAATCAAGTCGGTATGGCTCGACTGTGACCCGGGTCACGACGATGCTATGGCGCTGCTCATGGCTCTCCACCATCCCAGCCTCGAACTGCTCGGCGTCTCCACCGTAGCAGGCAACGCTGGTGGCCGCGACACCTTCCTCAACGCTGTTCGCCTGATGGCGCTCTACCGAGCCGACCCGTCCATTCCCGTCATCCGCGGTTCCGACTGCCCGCTCGTCAAGGAAGTCAAGGTGGATGTCGGCATCCACGGTCAAGGTGGCCTCGGCGGCGTTCAGGGCTTGCCCTCGCTCTCCTCGCCGCTCTGCCAGCCGTGGCTGCATCCCGCGCATCCACGCACAAGCTCACCGACAACAGGCCCCGAGCCCTCGCTATTTTTATACACGCTCTCCACCATCCTCACGGAGCGCCTCAATGCAGGCAAGTCCGGCATCCACCTTGCTGTCACCGGACCCATGACCAACGTGGCGCTCTTCATCCGCTGCTATCCGCACCTCGTGCGCGGCATCGAACAGATTGTGCTCATGGGTGGAGCTGCAGGCGTGCGCGGCAACCGCGGCCCGCTGGCAGAGTTCAACATCCTCAACGATCCTGAAGCCGCCTCGATCGTCTTCAACACCGACATCAAGGTGGTCATGGCCGGTCTCAATGTAACGCATCAGGCCATCTTTACCGCCGAGCTGCACGATCGTCTTCTGAGTGGGCGGGTGCGCTCGCCCGCGTCCCGCCGGCAGTCGAGAATCGCGCTGAGCCCTGTCTCGCCGTCTCACTCGCCTGTCGCTTCGCCCGTTGCGCCAGCTGCGGAGATGACCACTCAGTCTGCGTCTGGCCCGAGCGACCTCAAGAGGATGCTGAGCTCCACCCTCACGTTCTTCGCCAAGACCTACGCGTCCGAGTTCGGCTTTACTCGCGGCCCGCCCGTGCACGACATGCTGGCGATTGCGTACATCATTGATCCGACGCTCTTTCACCGCCGCGTTCCGTCGCCGGGCGACGTGCCTAACGTGGGGATGTTTGACGCCGATCCTCACAGCAACAAGGACGTGCGTGCTGCTGCGTCTTCGGGTAAGCCGCGTCGGCCACGCGTGGTGACGGACAGCAACTCGCTCGGCCTCGAGCCGTCGGCGATAGACAGTGCCGACGCGAGCGATGTGTCGGACTCACAGGCTGAAGGATCGGCGTCAGCGGATGCGATGCCTCCCAAGCGCTACCGCGTCGACGTCGAGTGCAGCGACGGTCTGGCGTGCGGCGCGACGGTGGTGGATTTCTGGGGCGACCGTGTTGAGCACAACGGCTGGGGTCGCGGCGGTAGGAACGTGGAGGTGCTCGAGAACCTCGACTGCCCGCGCATGTGGGACATCTTCTTCCAGGTCATCGAGCGCGCCGAGGCGCACATCGCCAACAGCCCGGTCACTGGCCACGGCTCAGCAGACAATACCGCCGCCACATCACCTTCTGGCTCTCCGTCCAAGGCCTTTGCCCATTTGCGTCTCGACGCCGATGCGAATCCCAACAGCCAAGTCCAGGCCTAAGGAGCATCACTGAACAAGGAACACCAGGAACAATACCATCTCCCATACAAAAGAATGCTTACAAATGCGATCATACGCATACACAAGTCACATGGTGTCGCCCGATCCGGATGGAAGCAGCAAGGTGTTGAGCACAGCAGCGAGCCGGATGCCCGCCATGGCGAGCTGCTTGTGAATGATCTTGTCGCTGTCGAGTGTGAGCAAGGATAGTGGAGAAGAGGAGATCAGCTTTCTGGATTGCCTAGTGCCGAGGTCGTTAGACTTACCGTTCGATGCGGCCGACGTATTGTGGGACGTCGAGTTCGGGTTCTGGCGCGGGCACGGGCGATGGCGTTTGTCCCTCTCGCAGCTCGCGAGGGCTTGGCTCCCACGCGGGCACGGGCGAGGCAAACGCATACTCACAAACGAGCGGGTGCATGGACTTGGTCCATTCGTACGGGCAGATCGGCAGG
>AWNI01000022.1:1570332-1592775 GCA_000517465.1 Moesziomyces aphidis | reverse complement strand
GAGAGAGAGAGAGAGAGAGGTCAGTATCGGGATGGAACACGAGCTCGGCACGACTGCCGTCGGATACGCACTTTCGGGTCCATTCACGAGCGGTGCTCTCGTATCGCTGGCGATCCGTCTTGTAGAGGTTGGCAATCTCTGGCACGAGCGGGTCGTCGGGATTTGGGTCGGTGAGCATGGAGCAGATGGAGAGAAGCACCTTGGAGATGGTGAGGGCTGGGCTCCACTGGTCCCTGAGAATGTCGAGGCAGATGCTGCCGTTGCTGTTGATGTTGGGGTGGTAAATCTTGGTGGAGAAGGAGACCTTGGGGGGCTTGAAGGGGTAGTCGGTGGGGAAGGTGATGGAGAGGAAGAAGACACCGCCCGCATACGGCGAGTCGCCGGGGCCCATGATGGTTGCTTGCCACTGGAACATGTTGTCGCCGGTGGGACCGGCCGAGCAAGACGAGGGAGGATCACGGCCGAGGTCGGCGAGCTCCTTATTGATCCTTTTCATGGCCATTTTCTGTCGTTGTGCACGAGCAGGGTTCGCGATACGATTTGTGTGGCGTAGATAAGGGCGGTCGAGGTGAAGTGGTTGCGATGGGTCGCGGTGGAGCAAGAGGGAAGCAGAGCAAAGTCAGAGTCAGTATATGCAAAGTCTCGTATCAACAGAACAAGTATGCATCCGCAAAGGTCGACCCTCGATGCTGTGGCCGACGTCGGCTGAATCATTTAGACATGTCGACTTGGATCGACGTTGGCATCGAGTCCGGCGGCGGCGTCGTCTCCAGTCCAATGAAGCCAGATGCGATCCCCGTGTCATGTAGCAGCACGAGGAGCGCATGCATCTATTGCGAGGTATCCAAGCTGGACCTAAGCTGGCCCCAGTGGCGACGCACCACCTCTCCTCCGTTGCGCCGAGAGCGAGCATGTATGCGATGGAGTGCCGCTCGCCGGGGTGCGAAACAGCAGCTAGGCAGGAGCAGACCTCTAGCTGGGCGAGTGTCGATCGAGTGGCGCCATGTCGGTGCGCAAAAGCGCGGCACTTACTGCTAGATTGTTTGCCTTGCCGGCAGATGCGAATCAGTGGTGTTGTGTTATTGGTGGTGTGGTTGTGATGCGTGGGTATCGCAGTAGGAATGCGGACTGCAAAGGTGGCGAACAAAGCTGATGGGGTGTTTGCCGAAGGGAGTCCTTGTAAGATGATGGGTGTGTGGAGAGAAGAAAGGGATGCGAGGTGGGCGCATCGAGTGACTGAACTCGACGGGTGCCAATCACGAGCCTGCGTGCGGTTGTTGCTCTGTCTGGCTGTGGCAGTCCCACTCAACCTCACCTCACTCGCTCACATCACACTTCCGCGCCAGCCATCGTGCCCACAGCAACACAGCCCGGACTTTGAGCGAGAGCCTGTTGCTCTCTCCCTGCCGACCTCTGCGGTTGCGGTTGCTGCGCCTATGTGTCTGTGTGTGTGTCTCTCTCGGTCCGCCTCGATCTCTTCCTCTCGCCTTTCTCCTTCCTGGCTATCAAGCCTCAGCTGCGCAGGCAGAACAGTCACACTTTCGCAAAGTCACACGCAGTTCAACCCGGCAGTGGACCCAAATTCAAAAAAAGCGCAGTCGAAGTCGATTTTCTAATCATCCGGGGGACAGCATTGAGCCTGATTTTTTGTCTTTTCCAATGTTAGGCCATTCTGCTGAAGCGGCTTCGGCGCTTTCAGAAGATCACAGAAGGACTGCAGTGGTGGAGGTTTCGACTGCTCGTTTTGTCGGCCGGATCATCTCAACGTCAATCTGGCCTAACACTTCTAAATGTCGCGACTGTGACATCAGACTCCGGCGGCGCTGACCATTCGACCTGCGCATCCTCACGATTCCACCATCACCTTGAGCTTCTACGAGGCTGACGCAACGCAGGGTGCGCCAGGGTCCTGCCCCGCACACTCGTCCAATTGATGCGAATCTGTTGTTGATTTTGCGCTGAGGCAATGATTATCTGGAGATACGAGGTACAAATACAGAGCGAGCCCGGTCTGGCGGGACTCGGTGCGGGACGATGCAGTACGATGGGGAACGGGTCTAGACTAGCGAAATGTTTAGCAGCCGGCAAGGTCCTTGGCGTCGCGAATGCGAGCGGAGACGTTGGCCCAGTTGGGCTCCTTGGCAGCCGGTGCCGGGGCAGAAGCGTCAAGAATGACTTGCATTCTATTCACGAGAAAGAGAGGGGAGGGTGGTCAGTAACGCGTTCTCGTGCGTCTTTGCCGAGCGTGTGTTGACAACGTACCTGTTCTTGGAGCACAGACGGCCGTCCTGACGGCGGAGGGTGGTGGAGGCCATGACGGCAGAGACGGCCGAGGTGCGCAGACCGGCGGTCATGGTGGTGGTGCCGACCGCGAGGGCGGGCTGGCGGCCAAGGGCGGCGGAGAGACGGACGGCGGAGGCGATCATGTTGGCGTTTTGGAGGAGTGGATAGGGTAGCGTAAGAGCAGGTTTGGGGAGTCTACTGCGAAAGCTGACACGGAGAGCGGTGCGTATATATCTCCCACAGACACAAGGCGTGCTAGCTCAGTCAAGGTGTGCTCGTACGTCGAGTCTGTACAAGTCCTCTGCTGATGTCCAGCAGCTTGAAGGCATCGAGCAGGTCAGAGCGCTGACGTTCGACTTCATCTGCGCGAACACGCCTGCGGAGAGCGCTGATGTGCAGTAGCGCCCTCTTTCATCTCGAGCTGCTGATGCACCCACTCGCCAGGGCGGAGGTGCGTCTGAAAGCTCGCTGCGGTTGAACCTCTCGACGTTTTGCTGCAGACGAGGCTGTCGTTCCTCGAGCGATCTCGCCATCTGGCTCGGATGAACTGCCAGGCAAAAGCGTTCGAAGCGGTAACGTCGGGCTGTAGTGCGACGATCAAGCCAAGCCTCAATCAACGCAGGCACACGCACACACGACTGACCACCACACCCTCATTCTGCACGAGGCGCCAGCCGACCTGCAAGCTCCATCTGCGATGACGGCACTGCACGCCCTCTGCCCAGGTGCACTCGAGAGCCGCGCGTCCGGCTCGAAGCCTCCGCCCACTCGGGGGGTTCCGCCCCAAAGGAAATTTTTTGGCGTTATTTTCCCGTCTCGCGGAATATTTTGCAGGCGGCTCTCACACTTTCAGAGTCCGGACGCCGGATGGCATCGCGGTGGTGCGGCCATCGAGGCTTACGAGCGAGAGACATGACGACGAGTCCTCCAACTGCTTTTTGGGTTTGGCGAGCCGTCGATTCCAGCTGCCCGCTCGCTACTGAGTCTGTGAAGCTTTCATGCCCCACCGGAGCAGCTTGGAGTGCAGAGCCAGGCGCTAGCTCGAAAGTGATGCGTGCCACCATCTACCGACCTGGCGCAAGCGAGCTATCAGTAGCACCTCGGCTTGCGCACCCGTCGGTGCGCGGCAGTCATGCAGCCCCATCCCACCCTGCGCCCTGCGCCCTTGCTCCATGCTCCATGCGGCTAGTCATGTCGTGGTGCAACCTCCTTAGCGCCGCTTGCATTGCGTCTACCGCTTGGCACGGCAAGAGCTGCAGCTACCGCAATCGACGCCTTGTGATTGAGCGTGCATGCATCACGAGCGCCTGGCGTCGGCAGGGTGCATGTGCGAGACATAGGCAGCACCCTGAAAAATTACAGTTGCAGATGGCGTCGTCTACAGGTTCCGCACGATGACCTCGACGTGCGCTGGGGCGGGGCGACATTGACCCGCCCTGGTCCGATAGCGGGTTCCCACCGAGCTCCGCTATCGACGTCAGTAACCGACGCCGGACTCGACCATTGTGCGGTCTTACGCACTTTGCCCACTCCGCTCGCCGGGCTTGAGATTGCGGATAAGAGATGTTCAGCTGGCTTTGCGGGGTCGAGCAACCCCGGATGGCGATTCGTGACGATTACTGCGCGTGTGCCGTTGCGAAAGCGGGGTAAAAGAGGTCGCGCAGCACCGTACGCGAGACGAGCTCGGCATCAATCGCGCCTAGCTTGATCCTGTTCGGCTCGCTGATCTTGATCTGTGGAATGCGGACCAGTCTTTCCCGCACCGAGCCAGCCCAACAAGTCGAATCCACCCCCACACTTGAGCTCCGTAGGATGCGCGCAGGATCAGGCGCGACGTTGGTCTTGGCGCACCCTGGTCGGCTCGACTCCCTCAGCGTGGCATCTGCCCGCCGGTAGAACCGTCTTCAGATCAGTATGGACATAACATGACGTGCATTGCAACAGGTGATTGTTCGTGGGGGACATACATGCGAATCATAAGCAGATGGAGAAGCCAAAGTCGGCGACGAAGGGGCAAGGGGGAAGTCCGGAACAATAATTTACAGTGGTGGCGCCGCTGCTCAGAAGCGCAGGAACTTGGGCCAGTCGAATGATCTGTTGGATCGGTCTGCGTCCGTGTCGTTGGGCACGTCGCCCGCGCTGTTCTCTACGTCGGCTGAGGTGTCAGCCCGGTCCTGGCTGCGAAACGTGGTGTCGAGGTCGGCCCAGTTGTATGATGCGCCTCGTGCGCGTGCATCGGCGCCCGATGGCGAGGCGGCCTGTGATCTTGGCGGTGTAGCGCCTCCGAACGCGCCCGCCTCGGACGCTTGTGCGCGCAGCAGCGCAGCTTGAGCCTCAGCCGCGCGCTGCGACGCACTCGCGACGCGCGGCGAGGGTCTCCAGCTCGCCGACGCTGGCACCGCCGACAGATTCGTGCTGCCGAGCGAGGGCATGGTCTTGTCCGATTCGGAAGCCGGCAGTCCGGCCTGCTCGCCCGAGTTGAGCGATGGCGTCGACAGCGACGGTGCCAACGCGGTCGGTGCAGGAGCGGCAGTACCGGGCTGGAGCGAGCGGATTCGGCTACGTTGCGGCAGAGGCTGCGACTGCAGGAAGCTGCTATCGGTAGCCTCTCCAGGCGAGCTCCTCTCCTGCCGCAGGTCTCTGGCGACGGACCTTGACACCGCCGCCCCGAGCGATGCGCTTGGGTAATGGCCGCCTTGCTGAGTGTCGGCAACGCGTTCGGCATCGCTGAATGGATCGGAAGCCTCGCGTACCTCGCGCAGGCTGTCGAGGCGGCTGAGTCCGTCGACGCTCGAGCTGCGCGGCCGTTTACGTCTCTCGAGCGAGCTAGCCCCACCCTGCGTGGCCATGCTGCTCGCCACATCCGCATCCGCATACCGTGCATCCGTTGCGTCCGTCATCAGGCTCTCCGCATCGCCGCTCGGGCGCGAAGCGTAGTACGTCGCACTGGCCGTGGGCGCCGACGCATCGCGCATGTCGCGCGTGCTCGTCGTATTGCCTCGGCTCAGCATGCCGCTCGGGCTGTAGCTCGCCGCGCCCGTCGAGGCGCCGCTGCCCATGCTCGCCTCGCTCATTCCGCCCGACCGCCCACCGCGGCTGCTGGAGCGGAAGCCAGATCGCGTCGATGCGCTGCCCGTGCTGCGCGAGCTCAGCTGCGCTACCGCACTGAGACTGTCGAGCCCAGTGCTGTCGCTCCCCGTGCGCCGGCTCACCGACGAGTTCGACTGACTCGCGGCATATCCACCGCCACGACTCGACACGCTCGGATACGAACGCTGCCTCGCCGCCACGGCGCCCAGACCGGCACCCAGCGCTGCAGCTCCCGCCACCTCGCCACTGCCTTTCGCCTGCTCGCCGCTGCTTCCCGAAGCTTCTTTCGATGACAGGTGGGCGACGGGCGAGCTTGTGCTCGTGGCGTGTCCGAGTGCAGACGGGCCATACACGCTCGCGTGCTCGCTCCGCACATCCGACAGCCCCATGTCGCTCGGCTCGAGCCGCGATGCGCGTCGCTGGTGCTGCAGGCGGCTCGAATCCTCGGATGGACGAGCGTTGTGCTCGTAGCTGTACCGGCCCTCGGCGTCGTTGAGCTCGCCCGACGAGTCGCGGTACGATCCCGCCTGCGTTCCTCGCGCGGCTGTAGTGCCGGGCATCCAGGCGTACTGACCCATGGTGAGACGGCGCCATCCCGCTGCCACGCCACCCATGATGCCTGCACTAGCAATACCGGCGCCCGCCAGCTCGGCTCGGCCTTCATCGTCGCCCGGCACGCCACGCTCGCCCAGGTCGCTATCCTCGGCATCGGCGTATCGCTGGACTTCCGAGCTGGGCCGTCCACCGCTGCGCACGCTCATTGCGCCTCCGAGCGTGTTTCGTGGCGAATCGGGCGGCGTTACAAACCGACCCTGGCCTTCGGAGATCGGACTCTGGATCTGCTTCGGCTCGCCAAGGCCCTGCTGAGGCGGCTGGTTGTGCAGCGTGTAATGCGGTAGAGTCTCGCCCGCCCGCTGATGTGGCTCGTAGACAGGGAGTGGCGAGATGACGTTTCTCGAGCCCGTCGATCCGCCTCCCAGCGAGCCCGAGTTGGCACCCACCGCATGCAGCGATGAGAGTGGCTGCGACGATCCCGTGCGCTCACCCGTGCCCGTGCCGCGCTGGCTACCGCTGTCGCTCTTCTCGCCGAATTCGCCGACACTGCGAATGGTGGGCAGGCGTGTGCGCTGGCCCAAAGTGCCTGCCGCCAACGCGTCGGCGCCACCGAGCTGCTTGTCTTCGCTGTCGATGTCTGGCGATGGCTGGTAGTCTGGACCGAGCAGATTAGATCCGGTCGAAATGAAGCGGCTGTATCGCTCGGGGTCCGTAGATCGGAGGTGCCGCAACTCGTCGGCGGACATCTCGCTGGCGTGCGATGCGCGCATATCAGGTGAGAGCGTCGAGCTGTCGCGATGCCCAGCAGCAAGCGCACCCAGCCCTCCCAGTGCGCCTGCACCGCCGAGTCCGAGCAGCGCCGCATTAAGCCCTCCGCGAGCAGACGCATTGCTGTCCGTCGTGTCTACCGAGTAGCGCGCGTCGTGGGCGAGAGAGGGTGCGGGGGCCGACGATGGCTCGAGATTGGCGTAGCTCGCCACGGCCTGTGGCGATCCTCGCGGCGCTCGTGGGGGAGGCGGCAAGCTCGCTCCGCTGCCAGACGTGGTGAATCCGCCCGTACTGTTGCTGCTGCTCATCGCTGCTCCGCCCGCCCTCTGCGTTTGGGAGCTGGTCGTGCCACCCGTCGCGTGGCTGCTCGCCTGCCCACCCGACGATGCTCCCGAAAAGGCGCTCGACGCCGGACGTGACATGGCCGCGCCTCCATATGCGCGCGGTGGACTGATCGATTCGGATCCAGATCCGTTGCGATGCCTCCTGTGTGCCACGGCCGCAGCTCCTCCTGCACCGGCCGCTGCACCGAGAAGTGCAGCCGTGGCGCCCGAGCCGTGTCGTCCCGCTTCGCGCATTTCGGGTCCCGAGCCATACCCGCTGCCGGGCGAGTCGTGCAGAGGCATGAGCCCTCGACGTTCCGCCATGCTGCCATCGGCATCTTCATCGCTGAGTGGCTGCTCTTCTTCGAGCTCCACGCGTGCCTTGTTTTTCTTGCCGCTACCAAAAGCTGCACCCAGCACTCCGGCTCCTGCAGCCGCAAGTGCAGCCATCCTGCCCTTCCTGGCTCCATCGCGTGAGGATGGTGCGGCATTGGCAGTGGTGTAGCTCGGACCGAGGCCTGCGGAAGAGCGTCTAGATCGGCGAGAAGCGATACTGGCGCTGCGATTCGGGCCCAGACGCTTGCCGCCGACGACGAAGAAGCCCGAACCAGCACCGCCGCTAGTGAGGTGGTCTTCCTCCCAATCGTCGCTGCCAATGCTTCCACGCCGGCCGGCAGCTGCTGCACCCGCCGCTCCGAGTCCTGCAGCACTCGCAGCGCCTGCAGCAGTGCCAAGCGCGGCGTAGTTGCCACGAGCACCACCGCGGACGCTTGCGCCTCGCCCGAAGCCGGACGCGCCGCTCTTTTCAGCCGTACCGGTTCCACCGGTCGCCGCGGCGAGGACGGTCTGCTGCTGCTGTCGATTGCGTCGTCGGCGCAAGCAGCACAGGAGTAGAAGCAGAAGCAGAAGAAGCGCAAAGAATGCGCCGAGCACGATGCCCGCGATCTGCCTGCCAGAGAGGCCCTTGGCAGCGCGCACACCTGGATTCGGTGCGCCAGCTGCAGTGGCTGATGGTTGTCTGGAAGTCGTTCCTGTCGGACTTCCGGTAGAAGTGGGTGCTGTTCCGCTGGAGTCGGGGGCTGGAGGTGTTGTGGCTTCCGGGGTGGATGAAGGGCTCAGCGATGTGTTTGCCGGTGCTGATGTCGGTGAGGTGTCGGAAGAGGGGGTTGCTCCAGCTGTTGCTGATGCGGTGTTATCTGTCGCGGTCGGCGAAGCTGGTGGTGCAGACTCGGCTGTCAGGGTTCCCTGATCGGTGCTAGCAGCCGTTGCAGGGTCATTTGTGCCCGTCGAGGGTGCATCCGTTTGGGATGGACTTGCACCTGTGTTTTGTGTTGGAGCTGCAGTGGTCTGGGTCGGAGCAGCAGTTGTTGGAGTAGGCAAGATCTGCCCGGGCGTTGTATAGAGTGTGCCGAGATCTGGAGCTGGAAAGGGTCCGGTGTAGAGAAGTGGAACATTGACGACCGAATAGTCGATCGAGGTGGAGACACCCTGAACGGTGCTGAGTGTCTGGTAGGGTGCAAAGCTTCCCTGAGGGTCGTAGACGACCTGGGTGATGATCGATGTGTACGGAAAGACGCTGGTGGCGACAGGCGAGTAGGATAGGTAGGAAGGCAGGGCCTGAGCGGTTGGACCCGGCCCTGGAGCCTGTTGTGGAAGCGTCGCCATGCGCGTGAAGGATCAAAGGCGGCGCTGGATGAATGGTCGGTGTCGCCAGCGAGCCTATCGAGACCAGCTCGAAGGCAGTTGTACCTGGCTAGAGCAGGAGGAGTGCCGGGCACAGCCCGCAAGTGACCGCCTCACGACAGCAAAGCCCTGCACGAGAGTGATGTGCCGGCGTCATCAGGCGAGTCGTGGATGCGTTAGGTTCGTGCCATGCATGCAGATGTCGTAGGAGGTCGTCAAGGCGAGCAATTCAAGTTCGTAAAGATAGAGGAAGAAGAAAGTCGAACGTCAGGGTCAGGGTCCGAGACTCGGGATGATGGTGAGGGCGTTGTGTCAAGCCACTTCTGGACGAACGTGCTCCGAGACCGATGACTTCCAGGCCGAGTCGCAAGCTCGCGTGGAACAATGCCAGACTTTGCCTCGCTTGTTGCCGAGACGGTCTAGGATTGCACCAGGTACTTGGCTCAACCCGACTTGGAAGGCGACGCTCGTTGTTCGGCCTGGATCGGGAGGCATTTGCAGTGCCGCACTTACCTATGTTGCGGGTTGAGGCGACGTGGACCGGCAAGTCTGATGGGCGGGGCTTAGGTTTGCGGGGCGGATGCGTCCAGCTGTGGCTTGCTACGCCGGCCGGGGCTGATGCGTAGTGCGGCTCTAGCGGGGCGTCGGCGCTGTCAAACAGATGCTGGGCTGGAAAAGTGGGCGATGTGCCATGCGTCTCGAACCAAGGAAACGGGTCAGTGGTCGAGGAGGCTCATCGGATGGTGGAGAGGAAGGATGATAGAAGTTGGTGGAGCGATGAAGAGACGACGAGCAGGCTGCAGACGGCAGGCACCGCAAAGGCTAGAGAGAGTTTTGCAGCGGACATGCATGCAAGCTTCAACGTCTACTCGTTCGCCAACCCACCCTTTCCGAGCGCGGACTCGAATGAAGCTGCCGATTCACTTTCTTCCCCCAGCGATCCGGGCTCAATCAGGCAAGTCATTGACATCAGCAGCACTTTCTCCTCGTGCAAGCCCTTTTGAGTCCCCTTGCGTTAGACAGTCACTTCGCCCTTGGGCTTTGTCGTCGGAGCGACTGGCTTCGCATGTATCAGACTATCCAGTCAAGATCAAAGTTCGACAGAGCCAAAATCAAAGGGATGGAACAAGAGGCCGAATACCAGCCCATTGTCGGGCAGGAGTAAAGATAGCAAGGGCGAGAGAAGAAGAACGACACTGAAACTGGTTAGGCGCTGACAGGCAGCGGACAAGCGACGGTCGGGGCTGAGTTGACCCTGTCAAGGCTCGCGAGAGGTGGAGACAGGGGCTCGAGCGATGTCATGGGAAGAACAACACTTGCGGCCGTTGGCAAACTGCCGGGGAAGGACAAGCTTTGGGCCAGCTAGACTCTCGCTGAACACGGCGGGGATGCACGAGGCTCCTATCCTGCATAATCGGCCCAGAATTTTGGCTGTTCAGGGGCCGTCCAAGAGCGGTGCGCAGTCTGACGTGTGTTTTTGCAGCCCAGCTTTCCTCGCCAGTCCAACACTCTGACGCGTCTCGCCTGGAATCTCTGCATCGAGCCCCTGAGGCAAGACCGAGCGACAGGAGTACTACGGTATGGCATCGAATCCCAGCGGCCGTGCCAGCCACAAAGATGCCGCGATTCGCATCGAATCATCCTAACCTGTGTTTGGCAAGGACAGGAGCATGCGTACCTGACTCAGAGCAGCAGCACTTGATCGACGAGGCTGGTAAATCGGGCAGGATCGAAATCGGGAAACGGCGCATGTGTAGCTTGGCGCGCTCGAGCCACGTCCTTGACCAACGAGTCTTCCGAGCCAACGGTCAGGAAGCCGTCGTTTCCGAGCGCTTCGGCAAGCTCGACCTGGTGGTTGTCCATGAGTGAGGTGTTGGGCACCACGACGAGCGCAGGTGGGTGCGGCCGCACACGCAGCGTGTCGAGAATCGTTCCCGAGCCTGCGTGGCTGATCACCACCTCGGCCGACTCGATGTACGACTTGAGGTCCGGAGCGAAGGCGAACAGCTGCAGCTCCACACCGCAGTCGAGCTCCGCTTCCACTGTGATGCTTTGCTGCTGTGATGCCGTCGTCGCCGCGCTACTTGTCCCAGCAACAGCCTTGGCCTCTTGGACGATGCTGTCGAACATTCGATCGACGGTGCCACGGGGGTCGTCTTGGCGCATGGAATTGGCGGCCGTCCGAATGCGCATCCCCGGAAGCGTGCCTGTCTGGCCTGGGTCAAGACCGGGGATGTTGGCGCCGCTCTGGTACACTCGCCGGCCGTTGACGATGCGAAGTCCGGGCTCAGGCACGATCTCGCTGCCTGCATCCACCGAAGCCGCGTCCATGGCAGTCAAGATATCGCTGATGGGAGACGTTCCGTATTGAACCACGAGCTTGATCCAGTGCTTGGAGTCTTGGCCGGGAGCTGGTGGAAAGGTCCGCGCGAGTGCTCGGAGGAAGCGTTCCGACACGACGGCGCGCACCAACGAGTCGAATCGGGTGGTGCCGACCGTGACGAAGACGGCTAGCTGGCTGGCCTTGGCGGATGCTGCCGACGCTGAGACGTCCGCCGCGGTCATGGCCAGCGTGAGAAGCTCATCGACGCGATCGTGAGTGGCGAGCAAAGTGGGATTGGGAGGGCGACCTTGTTCGTGCGACCTTGTTCGTGAAATGCGGCCAAAAAAGAGCCGCTCAAATTCTCCACGCGGCCCGCAAAGCATCGGCAGCAGAATGCCGCCGCACGGACGCGACGGAGATCCCGACCAAACGGACGGACCCTGACTCGGCGAGGAGAAAGTCGAGTCTCTTCTGTCCTCCACTTGGCCACTCGGCCAGACTTCTAACGTCCACCATCTCGCTGTCCAGCTATCGCCACCATGGAAGCCATCTCTCGCGCCGGCAAGGCGTTCCTCTCCTCGACCAGCGACATGCTCCAGAACGCTCTCGTCTCGTCCAACGCCGCCGCCTCCAACGCGCACGCCGATTCGCTCACCAAGGACCTCGTCGTCCAGCAGATCCTCATCCACCCCATCAAATCGTGCCGCGGCACCTCGGTCCAAGAGGCTCCCTTCGACCACCAGGGTCTCCAGTACGACCGCACCTGGCTCATCATCGACGCCGACTCCAAGAAGTTCTACACCGCTCGCGAGCTACCCAAGATGGTGCTCATCCACCCCGAGATCCAGTCCGACTCCAACACGCTCGCCATCCACATTCCGCAGTCCGAGACTGGTACGCCCGCAACTACCGTCAAAGTGCCGCTGCAGCCTACGCAAGAGGAGGTCGCCGCGTGCGAGGTGGTCGAGGGCATCTTCATCTGGGGCGCCTACGTGGACGGATATGCCGTCTCCAAGCAAGCCGATGACAAGCTCTCGGCGTACTTTGGCAAGGCGGTGCGGCTGGTGCGCAAGGGGCCCTCGCCGCGCGAGAGCGGGCCCACGGATCCCGACGGCAACGTCGAATGGAAGGACGCCGTGCTGCGATACCAGGACTTCTACCCGTGTCTCGTTGCATCCGCCGAAAGCCTGCGCGATGTGCAGCGCACGCTCACCGCCTCGGTCTACCCCTCGATGCAAGACGGCGACGAGGCGGCCAAGGCGTACAAGGTTCCTCCGTCGGTCAATCGCGAGTACTGGACGCCCGAGGAGCTCTCTTCGCTCCCCATCACGCGCTTCAGGCCCAACATCATTGTCGACGATGCGCCCGGTGCCGAGTCCAAGCTCTCACCGTGGGAGGAAGACGGCTGGACTGCAGCTGAGCTGTTCGACGCCAAGGCGGACGCGCCGCTGGGAGCTGAGGCGGAACACAAGGGTAGGGCGGGTATCTATATGCTCGCCAAGTGCGCGCGCTGCATGGTGCCCAACATCGACCCGGAGACGGGTGTGCGCGACAACTACCTGCCGTATAGAGTGCTGCAGGAGTTCCGACAGGTGGATCCGGTGGCGGCCAAAAAGGGCAAGCCGTGCTTTGGCATGCTGAGTGTGCCGCGCGAAGAGCACGGCGTGGTGCGTGTGGGCGACCGCTTCAGAGTCACAAAGACCACCGACCCGCAAACTCGGGCCTCGCCTGCCTAGAACACTGTGCTCTTAATCTCATCACGCTCCGCACCGCAGAATGGCCCGAAAGTTGATCCTTGCCTTTGAACTTGAGAGCGTCGAGAGGGGTATTGGGGTGACAGCATATAGTACAGGGCGGGTGCAGAGGGAAAGCTTTACTTTAGTGGCGGGATCGTTCTTCGCGCGCGCGGATCTTCAACCTGGCCTCGTCGGTGAGCAGGGCCTTTCGGGTCTTTTCGTACCACTTGAACAGCATGTTCCTGTCGAAGCGCAGAGCCTCGAGCCACTCCTGTGGCACCATGGTACTGTTGAGCAGCTCGCTGTCGCGGTCGTCGTCGATCTTGGGCACGTAGACAATGTCGTCGCGCATGTGCGCCTTGCCCCCCGCCGACGGCGTCACCTTGGACGACGACTCTTCCAGATCCATCAGCACCGAGTAGTAGTCCTCCTGCGCAAAGATCGCCTTGAAGCGTCGGAAGGGTTGCGCTGCATCGATGCGCTCCACGCCCGTCACCACCAGTCCCGTCAGATCCTCGTACAGCTTTCGAACCGCCTTTTCGTCCTCCATGGCTGCCAGCGATGCCGAGGCTGCCGACGGCTCCGCAGCCATCTTGGCCGCACTGGTAGACGAAGAAGTAGGGGCGGTGGTGGCGGCGGCAAGCAGCGCTTTGGATTGGGCGATCTCCTGTTCGAGCTGCAGCTTGTACGTGCGCACATCCTCTTCGAGACGCTTCTGCAGGCGCGTCGCTTCGGCCATCTCTTTGCGGTGTTGCTTCTCGAGCTCCTCCAGCCGGTGATCGGGCGTTTCGGGCTGGACGCTTTCGCGCAGCGTGGCGTTGAGCATGCTCATGCTCCTGTCCGAGCCCGCTGCCGCGCCGCCCTCGGCCTCGCGCGCGCGCTTCTCGGCCGCCTCCACCTTGACCTTGAGCGAGTTGATGAGGTCCTTGTCGTGGCGGTAGCGTGCTTCGGCCACCTTGCGGAACTCGTCGAGCGCGTGCTCGGCGTCCGTGTTGCGCAGCTTGCGCAGCTCGTCGTACTGCGCCTGGACATCGTCGCGCTCGGAACGCAGTTGCTCGACGCGGTCCTCGAGCGTCTGATCGCGCTTCGCCTCGAGCTTGCTGAGCTTCTTTTCGACCCATGCATCATAGGCACGCCTCTCCATCAACAGCTCATCGGACAACACTCCCGCACTGCCTCGCTCGGGCTCTTCGTCCGAAACCGCGTCGTGCGCATCTTCGTTGCGGCGTGTGCTCGACTGACGCTGCGCAGTGGATGGGGCGCTCTTCTTGGCTGGACGTACGTGGGCGTAGGCCGCCTCGTCTTCGTCGGCTGCGCGCTTCGGTTTGGGCGCCGACTTGCTCGACGAAGACGACTTCCTCGCTTTGTGGTAGCTGTCGTCGTCCGAATACGCCTCTTCGTCCGAAGCCGCGCGCGCGCGGTTGGCATGGCGCGACGACGCCGACGAAGACGACAGCCCAAATGCTCGCGAAGAAGGCATGCTGTCGTGTGGGAGCTGGATCCTCGATGTACAAGCTGGCGAGAAAGGATGGCGCTTCGATGCGTTGCCTTGGTCGGGGACAGATCAATGATGGTGAGGGTCGTGGTAGCAACACCACGTCTTGCAGACGCGCGCATCCCCACTTTCTCAGCCCAGAGCTGCTGCTGCTGCACGTCCATTCCCGACTTGCCTCGACTGAAAGTGTTTGTTTTCCCAACCAACACGAACCCGTCAAGCTTGCGTCGCGTCGAGCTTGCCTGGAGGGTATTGGCGAAAACTTGCTAGATCGCTGCGCTGCCAACAGACTTTTTCGCGGTGGCAAGCCGTCACGTGACCATCCTGCTGCCTCGAACCTGACCCCGCATCGGCTCGTCCATACTGAAAGCAACACAGCATCGATGGCATTGCAAGGACATGCGACGGCAGCACGAATGGCGTTCAGCTTCAGCACCACTAGAGAGAACAGCGGCAGGATGTTTGAGAAATGGATATCATTGACAGCCAAAAGGGCGTCAGTTTTGGACAGAACATGCAAGTTCGGTTGCAAAGATCGGAAGAGATCACCGAGAGCGGAACGATGACGGAGAAAGGAAGAGGACAAGCTCAGCAAGTGGTTCAAAAGCGGTGACTGCGAGTGAGCCTCACGACGCCACGTGCTTGGCGGAGCATATGCTGTTCGTGAGGCCAGACAGGGTGGCGAGGCAAAGCAGGAGAGGCTAGGCAAAAAGAGTGTCGGTGAGGCTCTCGCTCGGATGATGCAGGAGGCGTCTATGATAGGAGAAAGGAAGCGAGGACCGGGATGCAATGGAGCGCCGTCTAGAGCACCACACAGCCCTTGCAGCAACCGGCGTCGTGCGAGCCCTCTTCGGTCTGGAAACGCTCCATGCCACCGGCACCGCTTGTGGCGCCTGCCGCGCCGGGACGCCCCATGGTCTGCTCCTTGTTATATCTGCGGATCTCGCGCACGAGGTTGCTGAACGCCTCGTCGACGTTGATGCGCTGCTTGGCCGAGGTCTCGATGAAGCGGCATCCAAAGTGTTTTGCGAGCTCGCGGCCCTCGTGGCTGCCCACCTGCCTCTCGTATTCCAAGTCGCACTTGTTGGCCACCACAATGACGGGGAACGAGTCCTTGTCCTTGACTCGCAGAATCTGCTGGTGGAACGTCGAGATCTCGTCAAACGAGTTGCGCGATGTGATGCTGTAGACTAGCAAGAAGCCCTCGCCTGTTCGCATGTATTGCTCGCGCATCGCACTGCATCAAAGATCGAATCGGTGGGATGAAATCAAGTCAGCCATCGGATGACGGCGCCGACGTTCGTAGCGCTCCGACTTACCTGTACTCCTCCTGACCGGCGGTATCCAAGACATCGAGCAGGGCGACCTCCTCGTCAATGACGCATTGCTTTCGGTACGAGTCCTCGATGGTCGGGTCGTACTCGTCGACAAAGTGGCTCTGGATGAACTGGATCGTCAACGCCGACTTTCCGACACCACCACCGCCGACGACGACGAGCTTGTACTCTCGCAAGAATTGAGCCTTGGACATGATGTTCTATGATGATTTGCTGCTGTAAGATGCGTGCTTGGTCGAGGGATGCGACGTTTGCCGAGATCGATTGTCGTCGAGATGCAGATGTGGCAGATTGGCAGAGCGAAGCTGCTGCTGATTCGTGTGTACGAGAAGGAAGAGTCCGGATGCGTGGTGCCGTTCGGGAAGCGGTGCGAACGGATGCTGTGGATTGTGCGGTAATGCAGCCTGTTCCCTGTGCCCAGGTCGAATCGGATCAGTCGACGATGCGTGCGATGCGGTCGACGATGAGAATGGCAGAAAGAAGCGTGCGAGGTGAGACGGGGGAAGATTGGATGCTGAGGTCGGTGGTCAACAAGCGCGGATGGACGGGTGAAGGGTGGTGTAGGTAGGATCGACGACAGGGTCTATGGTCAGGGTAGGGAGTGAGACCGCGGTCGAGGTGGGAGACGAGACAGCTGGATGCAGTGTGCGCAACAGGGCCGTCCGAATGGACAGGGCCAGGTTCCGGTCTGCTTGCCTGCTTGCCTTGCTTGCCTGCGTGTGGGTTTGAGCGTGTGTGTGTGCGGCTGGTTCGCGTGCGCGTGCAGGTTCGAGGCGTGAGGCGTGAGGTCGAGGCTGCAGAGAGCGGATTTAGCGTGGGTGTGCGTGTGCGTGTGTGTGGCTCTGGAAGGGTGGGGGCGCCCAAAGCCAGCTGTCGATTCGGCTTGGCCGTCTCAGTCACGCAGCAGCAGCAGCAGCCGCTGGTACTTGCAAGGCCGACTGCAGCACGCAAAGTGTTGCGCCTGAAATGCAGTTGGCCAGCTTCGGTTACAAAAAAAGAGTCGAGCGAAATTTAAAGGGCAATTGAATGCAATCTCGTTGCGCGTTGGGTGAGAGAGAGCGCCAGAGCCCCGAAAACTAGGGTCGCGCGCTCTGGGCCGTCGACCTGCACGTCGCCACCCCTGAACAAGCGGCCGTGCATGTTCTGCCCATCTCGCCATCTGTGCCCGGCTCGGAGCATCTGCCTACTTGTAGCCGCTCGAGCCGATTGCGGATCAGTCTTTTTTTTCTTGCCAGATGCATGGACTGCAGAGGCTGGTAGCAAGGGGGGACGATTGGACGCTCTGGGTCGTTCTGAGGCGGGCTGAGAGGTGCTCGCAGTTGCAGCTCGCCAGAGACAAGCTAGTCCAGACACACGACAGGCTTTGGTCCTAAAGCCAGCACGTTATCGCTCAACATCCACGACGCTGATGTAGCGAGCCGGGTTTGAAGAGTCGTCAAGACAGCAACTGGTCGAAGGCGATAGTCTAAACGAGACGAGACATGGCAACTCATGACGAGGAGAGCAGCCGTCCAAGCCGTGGATCTCGAATCGGAATGAGGCAATCGGGACGGAACATTTCCATCCCGATTCGCCCCTTCGTCTACGACTCATGACGAAAATTGGATGGCACGACGTCATGGCGGTCGAAGCCTTTTCAAAGATACGAGCCCCTGGAGAAGCGGAGATTGACACGATGTCCTCGATTGTGACGCGTGGAGCACGAGGTGCAGCTGTCATTGAGCTTCCAATAGTCGGAGTCGATACAACTTCGTTTCTCGGGGAGCTCGGCGACTCTACTCGAGTATCGGGATGCATCGACGGTCGCAGCTGCAGCACCGGAAAGGCGAAAGAGGCGTGAAAATCTGCGCTGGTCCGCACGTGCTACAGATCTCGTTTCGGCACAATGACATGCGTACGCCATGCTCAACGCATCCAGATTGAAAGATCGCCGAATCCATCGCCCAGATGGCATTGGGCATAGGCGAGCCGGGGTTTCATTTGCGCAGAGATCTGCCCTTGGCATTCGATCTTTGCTCAGGAACCTGGGGAGCGCCGTGCCCCGTGTGAGCAATCGGATCGGCATATACCGGGCGTGCGAACGAAGAGATGTCGCGAGGCAAGACAAGCTTGGTTGCCGAGCTCGCGAAGTCTGGCAAAGTACAATCCGACCGTGCAGGCATGTTCGGAGGTACGAACGCCGCACCTAGTGACGTGTCGTTGTCATACATCGAGCCCGCTTGCGATAGCCATCTGGGGCTCCCTCTCGGGCGTCGGAGCATGCATCGAGCCAACAGTACTGACGTACATCCAACGATCTGTGTCATTGGCCATACTGCAATTTGCAATTGGAGCCGGCAAGTGCCATGCAGAGCACATGTCATACCGCGAGCCGATGCTGATCCATCGTAGCTACGGTTGATCCGACGTGGCCATCCGATAGCGACGCAAAGCAATATCGGCACGCGATGGCCTTGTTGGGATGCGGGCCACTTCCGTCATCGTCGCAACCAACTGCTACTACATGACCTCAAGGATCGGAGAGAACGCCGCACGACGATCAGGCGGATCGGAACACCGGCCTCCGTTGGCGAGCCTCCGGACGACGATGAGACTGTTGCCCCGGCGTGGTAGCGACAGAAGCCTCGCTCGAACTGCCTTGCGCCGACAGTCGTGTAGTGTGTGCACAGGCGCACTTTACCCCGCTCTCGAGGGGGAAAAAAGTGAGGGGGATCTCCACGAAGCCACATTCAGCAGGGCAGCATTCACGACTGCACCTCGGCGAGATTTTAGCGCGGAAGCCGCGGGATGATTCCAGGGTCAGGCCCGCCGCGAGCACGCCGACAGGGAAGAGAAGAAAGGTAAACAAGCTCTACGTGCAGCCGGGTGCCGGTGGCAGCTGCAATGCTGTCGCGGACGCGGACGCGGTCGCGGCGGCTGGCGCTCGCCCGTGTTGCTGGATGCGAAGTTGGCACTCGATCCACAGATTTTTCGCACGCGAGGGTTGGGCTGTGCAGGCGATTGATTCACCTCCTGCGCTAGCGAGACCCCAAGGCGTGCGCGTCGCCCTTTCTGGCGGCACACATGGCAAAAACATCCCTCGAGGACGAAAAAAAGAATCGAGAGGCCCTCCCCTCCCACTGATTTTTCGAAATTCTGAGATACGGCTGTATGGGGCGTATCGCCAGTGTCGGAGACAGCCGACGCCGGTCGAGGTGCACCTCGCTCGGTCGGTCCGAATTCATGGCATCGATTCGTGGAACGATGCCCCCTTCCTTAAATTACTTTTCTAGCTGCTGCTGCTGCATGCTTCGGACACCCGCGGTTGGCACGGCGCCTTGATTTGAAACCACCGTGGCCACGCACACTCAGCAGCCAGCATTTTGCCCCTCGTCTCCCTCCCCCCACGTTCAATCGTTCAATCACTGCACCGGACTGTACCCAACCCGGAGCGGCCTCGGCGAATTGGGCGCACTGCTCCTGTGCCGTGCTTGTCCCTGTGCCTGCTCGCCGAGAGGGCTGCCTGGGGCACATCCCCCCTTTCCCCCCTTTCTCACCAAAATGAGCCTGCGTGCATGAGAGTGTGTGGGGGCCTGACCGCTTGTTTTGAAAATGCAGCAACCCACTCGCGTCTGGCTCCCTTGTCTCGAATTTTTGTGGATGTGATTGCTGCGCGAAGAAGCAGGGCCTTGCGCCACCGCGAATCCCTCACGCCTGTGCCCGCGTCTTTTGTGGTCCCCGGGCGTGCGCACGCTCCGCACCGAACTCCCTTCGGCGTGCGCTGCTGCGAATCTCGCCGGGCTGCACGCCGCCGCTGCCCTGCTCTCCCACTCGCTCGGCCTTCCCGACGCCCGACCACCAGTCCCTCTGCCACCACACCCTCACCTTTCCGTCCCCCCCCCCGCCTTTCCTTCTCACCCTACAGCGTCAGCTCTCTCGTCGTCTGAACCAGCATAGCTGGCTACGCGTCCTTGCTCATTCAAAGCAACTGCGAGGATCCAAGTCGGAATACGCCCGGTCGCCACCTTCTCTCCCGTCACATCACATCAGCATCCGTTCATCTACAACACCCACGGACGAGGAAAACAATCCATCCTACGGCCCTTCTGCCGCTAGAAGGTAGCCGCCATCGCCCGCCTCTTCAGTCTCACATGCTGCAGTGAGCTCGCCTAGTCTCTGTCCCATTCCATCCAACACCCCGGCGCTCCTCGCTCGCATCGACTCCAGCAGCAGCGATGAGCTACCCAATACAGGGATCGTCATCCCAGCCGTACGGCGCTTACACATTCAACACTCCGATCAAGCAGCGCCAACGGCAGAGGCTTGTTCAGCGGGCAAATCAGCAGAGGTCCCAACAATGGCAGCAGCCGCGGTCCGCGCAGGTTGCCGTCCGCGAGAACGTAGCTGACGCCCTCACGTGGAATGCCGCGGCCAAGGCGGCAAAGCCCAAGCTGAACGAGTCGCCCCTCAAGGGCGCTGCTCCTGGCGCCGCTCAGCTCGACGCACCAGCCTCCTGGCTCGAAGGCCGCAAGTATGCCGTGCTCGTAGACGCCGGCTCGTCCGGCTCACGCATGCAGGTCTACTCGTGGAAAGATCCCAAGCTCGAGCGCGCGTTGAGAGCCAGCAAAGGTCTCGACGCCACCGTATTACCCAAGGTCGAGAAGGGAACTTGGGAAAACTCGGGCGTAGACTGGAGCATGAAGGTCGAGCCCGGTCTCTCCTCCTATGGCGATCACCCCGCTGATGTGGGCAGCTATCTCAAAGAGCTCCTCGACCACGCCGAGAAGATCGTGCCTCCCTCCGCCTGGGCTGAGACGCCGATCTACGTGATGGCAACCGCTGGCATGAGGTTACTCCCCGAGAACCAGCGCGAAGCCGTCCTCAGCGAGACCTGTCGCTACATTCGCGAGCACACGTCGTTCAGCATCGATGGCGGCGGATGCAGCGAGCACGTTCAAGTCATCAGTGGCGAAGAGGAAGGCCTGCTCGGCTGGATCTCGGTCAACTACCTCATGGACGGCTTCCACATCCGCGGCAAGCAAGCCTCACTGGACGGCGAGACAGACGTGGTCGAGGGCAAGTCCACATTCGGCTTCCTCGACATGGGCGGCGCTAGCACGCAGATCGCCTTCGAGCCCAGCAAGAAGGCGCTCCAAGGCGAGGGCGCCGCTGCCGAAGCTGATCTCACCGCGGTCTCGCTGCGCATGCTCGATGGCACCGAAGTCTCGCACAAGGTCTTCGTCACCACCTTCCTCGGCTACGGCACAAACCAAGCTCGCCAGCGCTACCTCGACCTCCTCCGCCACGACAGCAGTGCTTCACAGAGCAGTCCCAAGGCCCTGCCTGACCCGTGTCTCAACTCGGGTCTGCAGCTCTCCGATGCCACGGGTGCTCATGACCTCGCGCTTTCAGGCACCGGAAACTTCACCGCCTGTCTCGAATCCCTCCATCCGCTTCTCGACAAGGAGGCCGCGTGCACAAAGCCGCCCTGCTTGTTCCATGGAGTTCACGTGCCCAAGATCGACTTCAGCGTCAACCACTTCATCGGCGTCTCCGAATACTGGTTCAGCTCGCAGGACGTCTTTGGCCTTGGCGGCGTCTACGACTTTGTCGACTTCCAGAAGGCTGCCGTCGACTTTTGTGGTAAGCCCTGGGCTGAACTCAAGCACCATCTCGACGTCGGCGACCTCTTCGGGCCCGAGGTCCAGCTCAACCGCCTGCAGACCCAGTGCTTCAAGGCCGCTTGGATGACCACTGTCCTGCACGAAGGCATCGGCATTCCGCGCATCGTCGACCACAAGGGAGCTGGCGATGGGACCGACCACGCCGACGAGGCGCAGGGCAAGGGTGAGCAGAAGAACCTCTTCCAGAGCGTCAACGACATCGACGGTTTCTCGGTCAGCTGGACGCTGGGCAAGGCGGTCCTCGAAGCCAGTCGCGACATTCCTCCGGCGCCGGGCTCGCTGCCTTCGCCCTTCGACGAGCTCAACAAGGCCAACTCGAAGCTCGGCAAGTGGGATCCTTTCAGGCCCAAGTGGCCGACCACGGGCGAAGGCTCGGCGTTCCCGCCTGCGCTCGGTGAAGCGAGTCGCCACGTGAGCCCCGTCTACATGATCTCGATGGTGGCCGTCTTCCTGCTGCTGCTGCTGACGTGCATATGCACGCGCGGTCGTGGGCCGCGAGCCACAAGGCGACGCGCCGCGATCAAGGAAATGCTGCCTCCCCCGCTCGGAACATTTGGTGGTCTCTGCAGCTCGAAGCGCACCGGCCGCGGCGACTACGTATTGGCCAACATGGAAGAGGCAGCTGGCGACGCGCAGAAGCGGGGCTTCTGGTCCAAGCTCGGCAAGCGTGCCGATGGCAAAGACTACAGCCCGACCATGGAGGCCGAGTTCGGCTTCAACTCCGAGGGCAGCTCCGAAGAGAGCAGCGGCTCGAGCGGTTCGGCTGGTCGCGGCGCGCGTGGCTCGGCGCGCAAGCACGGCAACACTGGCATTGTCGGTGCGCTCGGTTGGCCTGTCCGCCGCGTGGCGCTCACGCTGTCTTCCACCTTCCCGTCGCTGTTCGCGCGGCGCAACACTCGGACCAAGAAGCGCAGCTCCATGCTGCCAAGCAGCCGAGACGAGGGCGCTCGCATCTCGGCCAGACGAGGCGCCACCACCCCGACGATGGTGCGCATCTCGAGACCAGCATCGCCTACGTTCACCGGCATCACGTCGGGTACGGCGATCTCGCGGCCGGCATCGCGCACTTCGAGTCGCGCACCTACGCCGGTGCTTGGACACCGACTCACGTCGGCGACCCTCACGACGCGGTCGGGCGTCAACACTCCCGGTGGCACTGGCAGCGGCGGTGCGGCGGGGGCCCCCTC
>AWNI01000022.1:1550793-1560820 GCA_000517465.1 Moesziomyces aphidis | reverse complement strand
GGGCGGGCGGGCGGCGTTGGCGCATGGCGGATGAAACACACGCGCAAGGAGGGCAAGGTGCATGCGAGATTTTGGTGTTGGTCTGGCGCCGCCTTGTGTAGCCAAGCAGTCGGCTGCACGGCGTTTTTTGAGCGGTGCCAATCGACAATTTCGGCACGACGGGCTGGATCGCGGGAAAGCGAAATGTGGCATCAGACCCCGCCGTGCTTCCAGCGGCAGTATGGCACTTTGCGTGCGACAGGCTCGAAGCGAGACCCGGCTGCAGAGCCCATCACTACCTGCACGTACGATGCCTCGCATCTAACACAGACCTCTTTTTAGGCCCTCGGACCCTCGGTGGCTGCACTGGAAAGGATCAAGTTGACAAGCTACGAGTATGGAGGCTACAACAGGGTTGAGAGCAACATGGCGCTCATGCGAAGCAACGGGACTGGTGCGGCGTTCGGTTGTTCTTGCGCGAGCATTCTCTTCCAGTAGCATGGGCTCACGGGCTTGTCTTGTCTTGACAACAGCTGGCAAGCAAGCAAGCACGGGAGAGCGCCACAGCTCGAGTCGCAAGGGCGGCTGCGCCTCCAAATCGGGGCTGCATACATCCAGATGGGGGTGAGGATCCGAGATGAGCCACGGCCGTAAAGAAAAAGAAACAATGTTAGACCTTTGCTTTCAACTTGATGATTTTCTTGGCACGATGCCGACGCGTGCAAGATGCGATGGGTCGGGCCATCAGAAGAACGTCGAGCGCATATTTTCGGCAGCCGATCGGCCACGGCCGCGAAGAACGAGGTGAAGCTGCCGTTCCTGATGCGAAGCCGAGAAGGCGCATGAGAGGGAGCCAATTTGGCCCGTCATCGGTCGTCTGCTCGTTGCCCAAATTTCAAATTTTTCTACCCACAGCCCACCAGTCTTTTGCACCACTCGATTGGCAGCGAGACAGTGCTCATCGCAGCAAGTGCTCCTCTGTGTGTCTCGCCCTTTTTTCTGCTCGCCCCGCCTTTGGCTCGGCAGGATTCCGTGGCCTGGACATCTGCTCCTCATCCTGCAAGCACCTTCTTCACCAACCCCATCATCTCTTTTCGCATCTTCACTTGTGCACTCTCCAGCTCAAAGCCCGACTCGCAAGGACACCCTACTCGTCCTTCGTCTCCATCTTCGCCGCCCAAGCGCAACCCCATCTTACGCCCACAGCCGGCACCCGTCATCCTTTCTCCTGCACTCCAGGAGCTAGCAACCCTGTTGGACTTCATCCACGCCTCGCCTTCCTTCCATGCCGTCAGACGACTCCGACGATAGTAGTGGTAATAATAGATCCTGCATACACCGTCCATCCTCGTCTCCATCCCCATCTAGCGCTCCGCTCCGCCCTCTGCTGACGTCGTCCAAGCAGCTCACTTCCACCGCCCTCCCCTTCCAGCCCATCCACGCCATCCTCCTTCCCCTCCCCAAGGCTCCCGATCCGCCTCCCACCAACCTCCAGAACCTTCAGATTCAACATCACCTCCGCCTTCCCTTTGACATCAGCCTCAACCTCCTCACCTCGGCCCCACTCTACCTCCATCACCAACCACGATGACACCCGCCATCGACCTTGAGGCTACTGCCAACCGTATCGACTCTTTCAACAACCACCAAAACAACCACCACCACCATCACCACCTCCTTCACCACAAGGACACCGCCGACCTCCTTGTCGAGGCCAAGGAGGCGCAGCGCATCAAGTCGCTCGAAATCATGGACGCTCGCGCCGAGCTGCTGCGCTCCAAGTTCCAGGACGACGCCTCCAGCATCATCACCGCCGTAGACTCCAACAGCGGCAGCCCTGAAAAGGTGCACGAGGACTTCCACGATCCCTGCGGCCCCTTTGAGGGTCCCGAGAAGCTCCTCGAGCTCTGGTTCGCCGAGGAGCCCGCCGATGTGAGCGCCTGCCAGTGGCCTGACGCCGACGCACGCCCCGGCTACTTTGGCCTGCGCACCGTCCCCGAGGCCGTATGGGAGACCATGCTCGACGTCGTCAAGTGCAAGGTGCTCAGCGTCATCGAGAGCTCGCACGTGGATGCCTACCTGCTCAGCGAATCGTCCATGTTCGTCTTCCCGCACAAGCTCATCCTAAAGACGTGCGGCACCACCACGCTCCTGCTGGGCCTCGAGAAGCTTCTGACGATCGCGACCAGGGCGCTCGCAGGTCTATCGGTTTCGCCGAGCTTCGCCAAGCTCACGACGGTCGAGTCGAACGGCTCGGACGCCTCGCGCGACGACGACATGGACGAGGCATCCACTGCCATGTCCGACTCGAGCTACGTGCACGAGCGTCAGCTCGGCGCTGTGGTCAAGCACGCCTTCTACAGCCGCAAGAGCTTCATGTTTCCCGAGCGCCAGAAGGGTCCGCACCGCGACTGGATGCTCGAGGTGGCGGTGCTGGACCGCTTCTTCGACTACGGATCCGCCTACACCGTCGGCAAGATGAACGGCGACCACTGGCTGCTCTGGATGGGCTGCGAGGGGGCGCGCGAGGCCGAGCGGCCGCTCGTCACCGCCGCCGCGGTGGAGCGTCCGCTCGCTCTGCCGGCGCCGTGCGTGGAGGACCAGACGCTCGAGATCCTCATGACGCACCTCTCGCCCGCCTCGTGCGCTCGATTCGTCTTTGGCGAGAACCTGCCGTACCCGAGCGTGGCCGAGTGCTATCCGGGCAAGCAGCTCAGCGGTGCCGAGGCGGAGGCGGCCGTTGGGCTCGACAAGGGCCACGCGCTCGGTCTGGCGCTGTCCAACAAGCTCGGACTCACCCAGCTCTTGCCCGAGACCGAGATCGACGCTTTTGCGTTTGAGCCGTGCGGCTACTCGGCCAATGCGGTCATGCCGCGCGGCGGCAAGAACGACAATGCCGGCTACTGGACGATCCACGTGACGCCCGAGGAGGACTCGTCGTTTGCGTCGTTCGAGACCAACGTGGCTCTGTGCTCCAACAGCACCTCGGATGGCGAGCAGACAACGCTGGCTCTGCCCACCAGCCTGCCTACGCTGGTGAGGCGTGTGGTGGACATTTTCGAGCCGGGCAAGATGTCGGTCACCCTGTTCGTGTCCACTTCGGACGACGATGCGATCGAGGCCGAAGAGGCGGCGGCGGCGGCTGCCAAGGCTGGGGCTGCCAAGGCGCCGCTGACCAACGAGGATATCCTGCACGCGCTCACGCTCAAGGGATATAAGCGCACCGACCGAATCGCGTACGAGTTCGAGAGGTACAACCTCGTCTTTGTCTCGTTCGAGAAGCGTCGTCTGCGCTAAAGGGTTATGCTCGGGACCGAGCGCCCATAAAGAGTCCCTGGATCCGCGTTTGCTATTCAAGGTTTCGGTTTTTTTCCTGTTTCATCGATCGGCTACGATCTCCTTTTCTCGCCACTGCTACATCTTTGTTGCCTTGCCGCATCAGATGGTGCTCACACCGATCTGACGACCTTTTGATCAGCTTGTCGACTTTGTACGCTTGCTTTTTGAATTCCAACTTTTGATCCGATTGATTGGTTGGTGATGTGGATCAGATGAGACGGTTGTGGACGAGGATTCCTGCAAACTCGTCGAGACCTATGCTGGGGCCCGAGATGCCCTGGGCGGCGGCGGCACCTTTGATGGCCTGTGTGGATTTGCGCGTGGCTTGGGCGTCGTCGTCTTGGTCCGCGGCGGTGGCGGGAGCAAAGAGCTTGGCGCCCTCTTCTACCATCTCTTCAATCTCCTTGGACGGGATCTTTTCGCCAATGGCTCGGATGATCGTGGTGATCGCGTCGGTCCCAATGCGGCGTTGCGATGCGGGCAGTGTGGAAGCAGGCAGTTGTTCGAGCAGAAGCGAGTAGAGTGCCGATGCGTTTTCGCGCTGCAGCGGATTCAGGTGTGTGGTGGAGCGGATCGAAGGCGCGGCGTCCTTGCGTCCGCGTCGCTGCCGCTTGGACGAGGGACCCGAGTCAGTGCCGCCGTCGCTGAGGTCGTCAGAGGGAGTGGGAGAGCGCTGTGCACGGCCACCCCCACGTCTGCGTCGCCGAAGTGATGCATCGCGAGTCTCAAAGTCTTCGTCTTGGTCATCATCATCGTCGGTCAGATCCGAGCCTGTATCGAGTCGCGCCGAGGCGCCGGATTGGCGCCGACGCCGCGAAGTTGATGCTGAAAATTCGTCTTCCGAATCGTCAGCATCGTCGACAATGAAGCCGCCTCCGCCACCAGCCGCAGCATCAGCATCCGCGTCGTCCGCGTCGTCAATGATCGCCGCTGCCTTTTGCCGCCCTTTCACCGCAGCACGCCGCGTGGGGCGGCGCCCCGTGGTGGAAGACGCATCGTCTTCGTCCACTTGGCCTCGACTACGGCCTTTTGGGCTGCGCTGCCTCTTTGTAGACCTGTCCCGCTGCTCTTGGAGCAGCACCGCAGCCACCTGCTGAAACTCTTGCCTGCCCACCACCTTGTCCGGCTTGACACCCGGAGCCAATCGCCGGCGGGAGGCCGAGGAGGGGACATAGGCTGTCTCGGCAAAAAGCGATAGTACGGATGAGTCGGTCGAGTCGAGTCCGAGGTTAGCGAGCGCCTCGGGGATGGCACTAAGTGGAATCGCGTTGGGTTGGGTGACACGCGGAGATGAAGAGCCCAGACCGTCGTCGTCGCCATCCCCAGCTCGAGCCGACTCGATGTCGTCGTCGTCGACCATGAATCCACCTGGTGCATCGTCGGTCATGAACCCGCCTCCAGCTTCCTGGTGTTCGGCTGCATCGTCGACCATGAAGCCTCCGCCGACTCCCGCGCCTGTGTGGTCTGGACCAGCTGCCACCTCGCCGAGAGTGGGCCGCGAGTAAGGATTCGGAAGCGTTTGTGGATCGTCGCCCGCCTCGATGCGGTGAGTGCGGTAAGCATCGTCGAATGCGGCGTCGATGTCGGCCATCTTGATTGAGCGGGCGATGCGCCAAAGTTATCGTGGGGATGGAAGCGAGAGCCGGCCTTCTTGGTCGTGCTGAGTCGTGTATGGGAGTGAGAAGGTGGAGGTTAGGGCCAAATTACTAAGCTTGTTAGATCGAATTCGAAGCGATGTGGAGCAGTTGGGGCGGCCATGCATGCATGCGGCGGTGGCGGCTGTTGCGTGTTGATCCCGGCGACCCCTGAGCCTGTGTGCCTGGAAAAGAGTGAAATTCGTAGAATTGATGCACAGCTGCGCGCCCAACAGCGCTCTCAGTCAATTGACCGACCGATGGATGCTCAACTGCCAACCCACTCGGGTGCTCGGTGGCTCTGTTGCTCTGTTGCTCTGTTGCTCCCACACGCTCGGCCCTTCACCATCACCCAGCCAATTCGAATCGAAAGACGAAACCGACGATGGCAGCGACACGGACACCACCCGGCAGCTCTTGATTGATCTTGCATCTCCCTCGCACCGTCTCGACACAACGGGACAGGACAGCATCATGGCCGGCCCTCGAATGAGCGGCTACGAGGCAGCCTCGCCCGACCTGGCCACCGCGAGCACTTCACTCCTGCCAATCGCACCCATCAAGCCGACGCCACTCCACCCATTGGAAGAGGACCCGCCTCTGGTACTGCAGCACACTCGCTCATCAACACAGAGTTTCGGAGCCGACCGCAGACAAACTCCAGACGATGAACCTCAAAATGGCATGTGCCGCCTGCCCAAGCGCGCGCCTGACGAGGACGCACAGGCAGCCAGAGACAAGCTCGACCGCATCGCAAAGGCACAGCAAGCCAAACACAACTGGGCAAAGTCGACCGGCATCACCATCGCAGCCAAGGCATTCGGTCGCCATGATCGTCGTATGCGCAGACGAGCCCACGGTGCTTCTTCCGACGACGACAGCAGCGACAGTGCCCTCGACGACGACGAGGCTCGTGGACACATCGGAGAGGTCAAGCTCATGATCACAGGCAATCCCGTCGTCACTAAGGTCTTTGATGCCGCCTCACGCGCAAAGGGCCGTCTACGCGCTCAGACCGAATCGCCCGACGCCTCGCCTCACAAGGAAGAACCGCACTTCCGCTTCTCCATCGGCAGACCAGGCAGCTCCTTGGCCAAGCGCCTCCGCGGTCCATCCATCACACCAGCCTCGGAGGCTTTCTCCACACCCGCTCCGTCCCCGACGTCAGAGGCGCCTCGCCTCCCTTCCATCGATGCACCCACTACCCCTACTGTCGATCGTCCCAGGTCGCGCATTCGTCCCAACCTCGGGCCTGAGCTGCTCGTCGTCGACGAAGAGGGTCATCAGCATCAAGCCACACAAGACTCGGAGCACAAGCGCTCGAATCGTCCCAACCTTCCTCTCTCCAACAGTTTCAACAGCCAATCCCCCAGCAGTCTCATCTCGAGCGCTCCCAGCAGCCCAGGCAATCGCCCACCACTGGACCAGCGCAAGCAGCCGCACAGTTCCGCCTCCAGCTTCATCGGCGGACCCATCCACGACGAGCCCGACACGCACGAGCCCGAGGGCGACCTTACAGCGCGCACGCTCGCATCGCCAGCCCCCAGCTCTTCAGCATCGAGCGTCTCCAGCGACGACGAGCTCGGCGACAGCGCCTTGGCCTCCGACTCGGACGACGGCCAAGACAACATGCTCAAGATTCAGTCGCTCAGCCTCGAACATGGCGAGACTCTGACAAAGGAGCAGCTCAAGCGCCGCAAGAAACTCATCCGTCGCGAGATTCGGCGCCGCAAGGCCAATGGCGAGCCCTTGGACGACCTCGCTCAGATGCAAGGCAAGGCAGGCCAGCTGGGCAACCTGGTCTCTTCACGCGTCTCCAAAGGTCTCCACTATGCCTCCAGCCAGAGCCGCAATCGCCGCGCCATGGACCGCTACTCGCCTCATCCCATGCAGCTCGCCCTGCACACCTCCGACCTGCCACGCAGCACCTCGGCCCAGAGCGCTGGATTCGATCGCACCAACACACCATTTTCCGCCATCGCACCGTCGATCTCGCGCGGCAGCAATGCCTTCAGTCAGCGTAGGGAGTCGGTCGCCACCATGGCCAGCAGCCGCAGGAGCTCCATGACTGGCGGCGAAGACGACGATCTGCAAGACCCAGATGCGGCCGGGCCGACGCGCAGATTCAGCGGCGTCGATCGCTCCATCTTGAGCTCGCGCAACAGCATCCGCAAGTACCTCCACGCACCCAACGTGCTCAAACGCCATCGTCGCAAGAAGTGGGAGGCCGAGATGGACGCTTTCGAGCGCGCAGCAGAGGCAGAGGCCAACAAGGCCGACCCTGACGCCGAGTTAGACCAGATGCTCGCCAAGCACGCACAGCAGCAGGCGCCGTCCGACGCGGGCAAGGTCAAGTACGAGTTCGACGTGCTCTACGAGAATCAGCGTGGCCTGCTGGTGTTTGGGATCCCAAAGTTCAGTCCTCGCACGCTCTTCCAGTGGGACCCCTCGCCTTGGACGGCGGCCAACGGCAAGCGATCGCCGTACAACATCGCCAACGCACAGCTGCCCGATCCTTCGTGGGAGTGGGCGTATCACGAATGGTACATCGACATGACCGGCGACGTCGACGAGGCGGGCTGGCAGTACAGCGGCAACTTTGGGCGCAGGTTCTGGCCCAACGTCCACTTCCCGCACGGCAGAGTCGGTCTGCCCAAGACGGGCGTCGAGGGGATCAAAGAGATGAACGCGCGTCTCGCCGAGAAGGAACGCAAGCGCACCGAGAAGGAGGAGCAAAAGGAAGATGGCGGCTTCGAGGCGCTCAAGCGCACGGCGCGCGCACGCTCGAGCAAATGGACCGGCTCGCCAGACGCTTGGACTTTTGTGCGTCGACGCCGCTGGATCCGCCTCCGTCGTAGGAAGCCGCTCTTTGGCGCTCATGCTGGCAAGACGCCTACGACGGAAGGACAGGAAAAGGCCGCGTCTCCTGCGCAGGAACTTGGCCTGCCGGATCTCGGCGGCAAAGCACCGCTGTCGCCGGGTAAGATGGGTGTCAAGCCTGGACCCAGCGATGACGAAAACATCGGCGAAAGCCCCCTGGGTGGGTCCGACGAGTCGGATCTGTCTTCCAGCGAAGACGACGAGGCGCTCTATGCGCCTGCATTCGGCGGCTCGTCGGGCTTCTTGCCGCGGCGCTTGCCTGGCGGCCTGTCAAACGGCGCTGACCCGACCAAGGCCAAGGATCCGCTGCAGAGGCGACGCGCGCGCAAACACGCGCGCGAGTTTACGGGCACCATCCGCGAGCTCAAGAGTCTGCTGCCGAGCATCGTCGCCATGGACCGCAAGGCGGGCACGCGCGGACCGACCGGCCTCACGGCGAGTGCAAGCTCGTACAAGTGGGCCATGCTCAAGATCAACAGGGTCGACGCACGCAATCCGTTCATCAGCTGGCACTTTGTCAAGCATCGCCTGCAGGACGAGGATATGGCATTTGCGGCTTCCACGCTGCGAACCATGGAGCGCAAGTATCAGCAGCGCCAGCTTGCGGCCATACGCAAGAAGGGTGAGGCCCAGCCAGATGTCGGCGCGACATCTTCGCATCCGCCCATCCCGTCGAAGCTGCTCGATGCCTCGCGAGGCGTCCGCTTTGGTGACGGCGAGCCTTGCACAGGGCTCAAGGCCGGCAACGACGAGACCTCGCGTCCGGCGACGTTGGGCTTGCAGGAGCCGTTTGCGCAGAGTCCAGCCGAGGGCCACGAGCTCACGCGCGAGGCGCTGGTCGAGATCAACTTTGCGCGCGTGCTGCGCGTGCTGCGTGCGTGCAAGGTGGATCGGCAGCGCATGGATCTGTGGAAGCTGTGGCTGGGCGTGATCACGCTCGACTCGCTCATGGAGACGGTACGGCGCGAGGATCTTGTGGCGCTCGGGCTGGTCGTGCCGGTCGAAGCCGGTACCGAGGCTGGCATGCCCGAAGCAGCGTCGCCGTCGCTGCTGGAAGCAGCGCATGCGAGCGGAGGCAGTTCGTTCCGCTACCGCCAGCGTGCCGAGAAGGCGCGTGCGCGCTGGCGGAGTGCAGTGCCGAAGCCGGATGCGTCGGATGTGTGGGACGTGCTGGAGCGCAAGCTGGACGAGGTGCTGTTGCTGTTTGAGTTCCAGAGCAATCGGGCGCAGCTGATCCGGCTGCTGCTCACGGTGCACGAGCAGCTGCATCCGGACCACGTCTACCGCGACCGATCGCTTCGTGCAAATCCGGTGGAGCTGTCGCCGGCGCACGTGCACGGCGATGCGGCCGAGATGGGCGGACCGGAGGTGGGCGGTGCGTTTGGATCGCGCCTAGGTGGATGGAAGAGGGCGGGCGTGCCGAGGCTCGAGTTCTTCTCCGACCTGCAGCGCATCCTCGCCGCACTGCCGGGCAACGATGCGACGACCAACTCGCAGTACATCCTCAGCCAGCCTTCGCCGAGCGACGAGATCGTCGCCATGCCCATGGGCATCCACACCAATCCGCTCATCGACAAGCTCGAGGCCGAGGCCGAGTCGGATGCGTTTCTGGAGGGCGAGCATATCCCCAGCGCCAGTCCGGTGGAGATGATGGGGGAGGGGAGAACGGAGCGGTTGCAGGCAAGGGAGGCGGCGAGATTGGCGGTGCCGAGAACGCCATCGCCGCTGGCAAGGGCGCCGTCGGTGCCGCTGCCGTATAGGAATTCGCCGCTGTCACCGCCCGTGGTGCCCGAGTCGCAGACGACCGCGTCGTCGAGGCCGGAAAGCACGGCGTCCGCACAGGAGCGCGCGCCCGCACCCGGCTCCGCTGAGCTCACACCCGCGTCATCGTCGCCCGATGCAGACGCAGCAGGCCAGCGCGAGCATGTCGGCAAAACAGTCACGGCTCTCGAGCCCCACATCGGCACACGACCAGGCAGCAGGCCCCGACCGCCCATCCCGGTCAGATCCGGATCCGTATCCCCCGTCAAGCAGAGGGAGCCGCTGTAGAGCGGACTTGAACGCACATTTTTATACCACGCACTTTTGATTCCTGCAATGCACACACGTTCGTTTGGCATTGCTCGGCGCGCAGTCAGATTTGCGAGAGAGGGGGATGCGATTGCAGCGAAAAAAGAGTGGGGGGGGGGGGGGGG
>AWNI01000022.1:1521119-1537745 GCA_000517465.1 Moesziomyces aphidis | reverse complement strand
CCTCCTCCTCCTCCTCCTCCTCCTCGCCGCACGCACTCCTTCATCTCGCCCTTCCTCCACCACCGCCTCGCATTCCGGTCTTCATGCACTGAGACCACCGCTTCGCTCGCTCACCCCATCATACCCCACACACTGCGCCAGCCCTTTCCGTTTCCTCTCGCCTGCTCACAATCACTCGTTCCAACCGGGGTTCATCACGGGCTCATCACGAGTTCATCACGAGGTTCACTTTTTGCTCGCCGCTTGCGTCCCACACCCGCTACCTTGGGTCGAGCCTCACCCACCGCTCTGCATTCCCGTTCCGACCCCTGCTTTGGGTCAATGCAACGATCTCCGTCCTGCGTCTCACTTTGAGCACTCGAAGCAGCTGCTCACCGTTACCGACAGAAGTCGCCGGATCTTGGCTGCCTTTGGCGAGGCGCGTCCGGCATCATTACCCCACCGATCGGCGCCGTGCGTGCTCGCATCCACATCATCGCCACCACCACGCACTTGCCTCGCATCTCACCTCTGCCCTACTTTCACCCCAAGCCCACCCACCACGGCCCCCACACGCGTCGTGCATCAGTCCAGCGTCGCTGATACAGTAACGCTCGCACGACCCGTGCCCCCACCCCTTTTCGCCTCAAGCGCGTCTGCCAGGCATCCAGGTCACCTTCGCGAGCGATCCCTTTAACGTCTACTACCGCCACGCCCGCTCTTGCCGCTACCTTTGCAAACACCACCATCTCGCTCAACCGTCGCAACTCTCCCACTCTTCAACACCTGTTCTCAGCACCAACTAGCTGATCGCACAATCATTCCATCAGCTTCGTCACCTCGCCAGCCTCTTGCTTGCTCTGCGTCATGTCGCAGACTGCCGGCCATGCGCAAGTGTCTTTGCATCCTCTAGCTTCGCGCCACGGCGGCCTCTCGTCCACTCTTGTCTCGGTCAACCTTCCAGCTGCCAAAGCCGAGTTGCCGCGCAACGGCCTTGCGCATCACGCACAAGATCCGTTTGCTCCCTCCAAAGAAGACCGTGGCACCCCCCGCTTGCATCCATCCTCGCCTAGCCACACTGCCTCGCTTCGCTGCCGCGCTCGATCGCCTTCACCCAAGTCGCTCCCATCGCCCGCACAAAGTTGCGAGCCGCCATCCTACGGTATCCAGCATGCGGACCTCGACGACTATCCCATCATCTCCGACGAGCCTCTCCTCTCCGACTCGGCCAGTGATGACGAAAGCCAGGACGACGACGACAGCATCGTGGCCACCGTCGACGATCGCTCTTCACATCGTCGCTCCCGCCGCCTGTCCAAACAGAACGTGGCTGCACCCATCCGCGCCATGTCCGCTGCCCAGCTCGCCGCACTGCACGACCAGTACGTCTCGCTCGACGTGCCTCACAACGTCGTCTTTCCCTACCTTCATGGCGTCGATGGCAGCATACCTGCGCAGAACGCCTTCTTCGGCGCTCCCTTGAGCGGTCAACCCACGCCTGCCTACCGTGGCCTCACCATCCTCCGCGCCGACATGCCCACTGCCCTCGAGATGGAGCGCATGCAGGCCTCCCGCAATGCCTATGCCTCCACCAACTCCCGTGCACGTGCTCGCACCTTCTCCAGCGTCACCACACACTCTTCCGGCAGCTCGCCCGACACCGAGGACGGCTTCGAATCCTCCTGGAATGGCCTCAAGGTCCCTGATCGCGACTCTGAACTCGCCGACACCGCCTCTTCCACAGCCTCCGTCTCGGCTTCCACCGCATCCACCGTGTCATCCCAGACTTCGAGACCTTCGCTCTTCTCGGTCGCCTCCGGTAGCTTCAGCGCAGGATCCCGCACCAGCGTTTCCACCGAGAGCAGCATCGTTGACGAGGGCCCACGTGCTTCCGCAAAGGGCCTCCGCTCGCTCAGCCCCACTCACGTCGAGCCGCAGCCGCGCCACTCCATCCTCAACTCCACCGTCTTTCCAGCCGAAATCATTCGTCCACCCTCCATTTGCAGGACCGTCTACGGACGCACCTTCTACAGCGACCTTTCCGAGTCAGGCAGCTGGGGCGACGAAGAGGAGACCAGCAAGGCCCGCAGGATCGCCCCTTCCTTTGTCCGTCCGCAGCAGGCTTCGGGCGTCAGTCTGCGCAACTTCAAGATCCAGTGCGCCAAGTATGCCACCATCTCGGACATTGTCATCTACTGCCCCTACGGCTACCACTCGGGCGCGCTCACGCTTGCCAAGTGGGTGCGCGAGGCTCAGGCCACCACCCGCCGAGAGCGCCTGCTGCGCGGCTGGGGTGGCCTGCAGTACAACGTCTTTGTCGTCACCGATGCCTTTGACGTCTTCGAACAGCGCTTCACTTCGCTCGTCTCGGTCGACAGCCACGGCTACGACCGCAACCGCGTCGACTTTGTCGATCGCGAGCGCGAGGAGATGGAGCGCATGACTCGTGCCTCCGAGATCCACGACAACGTCTGGCTCGGCTGCACTGCCGATGCGCCTGGTGCGCTCAGGAGGTCCGGCTACGGCGACGATAGCGATCCTCCCACGCCCGATGAGCAGGCAAACCCGCAATGCTTCTCGGTCTGCATCAACTGCGAGGAAGAGCGCCAGCCGACATCCAGCGCCTGCACTCCCGAAATGCTGCGCAACGCCGCACAGTATCTCGACTCCATCGATGCCTCTATGCGCCTCGAGGATGACACCGACAAGATGCTCGGCAGCCTCAGCCGCGACGCACTCTTGCGCCTCGACGGGAGCGCCCTTTGCGAAGCTGCATACGATGGTTTCCGCGATACGGAGTCGCGCGACGGTTCGTTGGTGCTCGGTCCGAATGGCTGGACTCCCAAGCCGCGCTCGGTCCCTGTACGAACCGACGCTTCCGCCTCTCACTTTGTCCGAACCCGCGCGGCAGACGTCGCCCGAGGCGCCGACGCTTACGCTGGCGACTCCAATCGCCGCGGTGTGCTCCATCTCGATGCCGCCAGTGTGGTGCACCTCGACTACCAGACCGGAAGCGCAGCAGCATCTCGTGCCAACGGCTGGCAGGAGAAGGCCGCCAAGAAGCTGATCGACCTCTGCATGTGGATTCAGCAGCAAGCCATGCCTCCCGCGTCGTCGTCCCCCGTCAGCCGCGACGTGCCAGCCTTCAACTCGATCTCGTCCACGTTGCGCACTTTCCGAGACGGATCGCGATCGCCCACGCGTTCCTTCTCGCCCAACCACACCAGGGACCGCACTTCGCACGTCAGGACGGAGCGACAATCCGCTGCGTTCCGTCGACCTAGACGAGTGCTGCTCCACTGCCCGGACGGCTACACCGAGACCTCGGTGCTCGCGCTCGCTTACCTCATGTTCGCGCGTGAGCTGAGCCTTGCCAACGCCTACCTCGACCTTCAGCTGCGCGCCAACCGATCCTTCTTCGTCTATCCGGCCGACGTCGCCGTGCTCGAGGCTGTAGACAGGCTCTTGCAGCAGATGCGCGCCGCACGCTCGCGAGCCACGCGAGAGGATCTGGACGAGGCGGCCCATGCTCGCCGCTCGCGCCACGCCACGTCCAAGTCGTTCAGCGGTGCCACCTCTGGTGACGGACACCACGCCGAGATGCGCCGCATGTCGCTTTCGGCCAACTTGGGCCGCGCCACCCCGGCAATTCCAGACAAGAACGCTGGTGGACTTGTCCATGGCGTCGACTTTGCCGCCGAGGGAATGCGCTCGTCGTTGGCGATGACGCCGTCGTCGGAGCTTGCAGGTGGGATCTGCCGCACTTCGACCCCGACTCCGCGCAAATGCCGAGCCGGCGTGGAGATGGATGTGGTCGAAAACCACGCTTGGTTCGACAAGACGCGCTTCGACGGGTCGTTCCCCTCGCGCATCTTGCCTTTCTTGTATCTCGGCAACCTGGACCACGCGTCGAACGTGGACATGCTGCGCGTACTTGGCATCACGCATCTCGTGTCCGTGGGCGAGACTGCGCTGGCACCTCCGGATCACATCTCGGCCAAGATCACTCCGCCTCTCAAAGAGAACGGCCGCACTAGGTACCAACGGGCGTCGGCCAAGGCCGCCATGGCCGAGGATCCATCGACGGTGCCGTCGCTGCATTATCAGTCGCAAGGCATCACGGTGCTCAATGTGCGCAACGTCTCGGATGACGGCATTGACTCGCTCCGCGGTACGATGCGCGAGGCGGTCCAGTTCATCGAAGCGGCGCGCCTGTCCGGGGGCAAGGTGCTGGTGCACTGCCGTGTGGGTGTGAGCCGCAGTACGACGATCGTGCTGGCGTATGTGATGGCGCACCTGGATCTGGGTCTGGTGGAGAGCTACCTGCTGGTGCGCAGCCGCCGACTGAACATCGTGATTCAGCCGCACCTGCTGTTCCTGTGGGAGCTGCGTGGATGGGAGACGTTCCTATTCAAGGCCAAGCAGGCGCAGATCAGCCTGGTGCGCGGCCAGCAGGGCTCGCCGGATCTGCGCCGGGGCAGCGACAGCCGCGAGGCGTCGCACGCTCTTATGGCGCTTTCGCTCCGCAGCGGCTCGGGCAGCGATCAGGGCTCGGGCTCGTACAAGTCGGCGTGGTCGTCGCCCTCGAGCTCGCCTCGGGCGACGTACCCGCTGAGCGCAGCTGTGCACGAGCTCGACGTGGCGAGTGCCAAGGAGGGCGGCGCGTTTGAGCACCACCTGCCGGGCGTCGAGATCGGCGCAGGCGCAGGAAGCATCCACGGCTTCGACATGGCGCACTCGGCCACCATGCCGTTCGGCTCGGGCAGTCCGAGCGGCCTCTCGTACCGAGCCTCGCGCCTTACCTGGGGCCACCTTGCGCGCGAGATCGCCGAGCTCAACTCGCGATACTTTGTCTAACTTGACGGACTCTTTGCCTTTCTCTCTCACTCGTCTTTCCTTTCCGTTCTAGTTTCGTTCCCTCGTCTTGTGGCTCTGCACCCTAGTGGTGGCAGGGCGAGCTTTTAGTCGTTCTGTTGCTCTCCTTTTTTTGTTATGGGTGCCAAGGTTATGCCTCGCTTCACCGTTCGTCGTTACTGGGTCTTTGTCTTTGCTCTTCGTTCCGCATGTCGTTTTTTCCCCACTCGCTTTTGCCTTTGCACTCCCGCCTTCGCACGTTTGTTCTTCCCTCTCTGTTTTCACGCATGTCACAATGTCACGTAGGCCGTTTGACGATCGTAATGCAACAAGCGTTGCTCCCCAAGCACTCGGCGTGTGAATCTGGATGAGGAGGTCGTGGTGCGTTTCGACGGCGCACATTCCATGGCCTAGTACTCGCAGCCGCTCTTGTCGACCAACAAGGCTGTGAAAGCTTGTCAGTCGTCTTGTGCAGCCCAGGGAAGAAGCGCTTGCGACTGGTGCTAGCGCGGCGCCGTTGTGTCGACGCACGCAAGCACGCTAATCACTGGCGTCAAAACCATCGCACGGCTTAGGCTTACGAACGAGGCGATGCACTAATATTCCACGGTTCAGACCAAAGACGACGCAGTGTGATGCCTTGCAGGAAGGATGGGAGGTTCTAGGCCATTTCGACGTCGTGTTGCTGCTGCGTGGGCTGGGCTTGCGTTTGTGTTTGCGCCGATTCTTGGGCGGGGGCGTTCATAAAGGCGTCTAGTTCGGCATCGAGATCAGCGGCGGTTTTGGGTTTGCGCTTCTCCCTGGTTGCTGCGGTGCGCGCATTTTCACCCCTCGTCGAGGTGGTCTTCTTGCCCTCGCGAGCGTGGCGTACGGGCCCAAGACGGTCGACAAAGCTTCCCGCCACCTCCTCCTCACCACTATCAAGATGCGAGCATCGTCAGCATGACCCGAGCACGTCAAGGATGGATGTTGGGATGGGCTTACCCTTTGAGACGCGATCCGAGATCGAATCGAGAAAGCAGCGACTTGTGCGTCTGCACTTTGGGACGATCGGCACGCATCTCCTGCGTAATGCTGATCACCTGTCCTTTGGCTTTTGCACCGTCATACTCGTTCTTGGCCTGCAGCGCATGATTGGGATTGTCGTACACCACCACTGCCCGACCAGTCGATCTGTCACTTCGATCGTACTAAGTCCCCAGCGCCACCTGGATCAGCACGACTCCTTTCTCGTCAAGAGCGGATAAGCTTACCTTGATATACGCCTTTGCGACGGGTCCGATTTGCTCAAAGAGCGTCTTGAGGTCCTGTTCGGACACGTCCCAGTGCAGGTTCTCGATGAAGAGCTTGCCGGTCGCCTTGACCTCGTTCGTCTCGGCAGGGTCTCGGGGGAAGGACAACGGACGACCAGACCCCGCGCGACGAGGACCACGGGCGGAGGCATTCTCATCGTATCGGTCGTGCTTCCATAATCCAGTGTCGTCTGCTGTGCGTGATCGCGCGTTTCGCTGCACAGATCGAGGGTGAAGAATGTCAGACGTGGGGTCGGAGAGGCTGCCCCGGTGGGGGGAAGGGGGAAGACTTACGCTGTAGGGGGAACTTCGACTCGTGGCACCCGAGCGCCGCGGCATCGGCGTGTCCGAAAGCGGCTGGTCGAGGCGGTCCATGCTGCGCGATGTGTTGGCGAGGAAGGAAGAGGGGTCCGAGGATGGCGCTTCGAGGGACGCTGCGGAGCGGGAGCGTGCGCAGAGAGACGGCGCCTGCAGCTCGGCCGCGCGAATGGACCCTGGACGCGTGCGCATCAAACCAAAATGTTACACCGTCTTGGACAGCGTTGTGAACAATTCCGCCACACGCCTCCACTTTTTGGCGTGCCTACGTGCGGGATCAATCAAAACAGCTTTGTTCTCCACACAACCGGAGCGATTGACACCACACAAAAAGACGAAATTGATTGAGACCGCAGCCGCGAAACGACAAGACGAAAGAGGCGAAACGCTCAGCGTCAAAGATTCCGCACCTTGCGTCCTACCCAACACCTAGTCACTCTTCCAGCACATCACGCACGGCTCGCTCTGACCATCCGGCTCAGCATGACCGAGGCCTCCTCTTCCTCCCGTAGCGGTGACGACTCCGCAACGGCGGAGCGCTACACGCTCGCCAAAACGATCCTCGGCGCGGACGTCTTCCAGCGCATCAACACCGCCAAGATTCTCGTGGTCGGCGCGGGCGGCATCGGATGCGAGCTGCTCAAGAACCTCGTGCTCACCGGCTTCGGTGACATCGAGATCATCGACCTCGACACCATCGACCTGTCCAACCTCAACCGCCAGTTCCTCTTCCAGAAGCAGCACATCAAGAAGCCCAAGTCGCTCGTCGCCAAGCAGACCGCCGCGTCCTTCAACCCGCTCGTCAACATTGTGGCGCACCACGCCAACATCAAGGAGCCTCGCTTCGGCGTCGCCTACTTCCAGCGCTTTGACCTCGTTCTCAACGCGCTCGACAACCTTGATGCGCGACGCTGGGTGAACCGCATGTGCATCGCCGCCGACGTGGCGCTCATCGAGAGCGGCACCACCGGCTTCCTCGGCCAGGTCCAGCCCATCCGCCCCGGCGTGACAGAGTGCTACGACTGCGTGCCAAAACCCACGCCAAAGACGTTTCCCGTGTGCACCATCCGCTCCACACCCTCGACGCCCATCCACTGCATCGTGTGGGCCAAGAGCTGGCTCTTCACACAGCTCTTTGGCGCCGACGACGAGACCGAGGACGAGCAGCTGGACAAGGCGATTGCCGACGGCGAAGACGCGGCCGAGATCGACAGCCTGCGCAAGGAGCAGCGCGAGATGCGCGACATGCGCGCCGCGCTCATCAAGGCCGCCGCCGAGCGTAAGGAGCAGGACGTGCGCAGCGTCGCAGAGCGCATCTTCAACAAGGTGTACAAGAACGACATTGATCGACTGCTCGGTATGGAGGAGATGTGGACGCACCGTCCGGTCAAGCCCGTGCCGCTCGTGTTTGCCGATGTCATGGCGGGGCAGTGCGACGCCGACGACAGCGCCCCCGCACCTGCGGGCGGCGAGGGTGAATCGAACGGCGCAGCTCCATCCGCTACGAACGCATCGACGCTCAAAGACCAGCGCCAGCTGACGCTGCGCGACAACGCCGAGCTGTTCGTGCGCAGTGTGTCGGCGCTGGCGACGCGTGCTTCCGCCGACGTGTCGGTGCCGCTGTCGTTTGACAAGGACGACGATGCAGCGCTGGACCTCGTGACGGCTGCGTCCAACCTGCGTTCGGCGGTGTACCACATTGAGCGCAAGACGCGCTTTGAGGTCAAGCAGATGGCGGGCAACATTATCCCTGCGATTGCGTCGACGAATGCGATTGTGGCGGGCATGCTGGTGGTGCAGGCGGTGCATGTGTTGCAGGGCGCGTGGGATCGGGCGCGCAACGTGTCGCTGGCGCGCGGCTCGGACCGCATGCTGACTGCCTGGCCACCGGCACCGCCCAACCCGCACTGCGGCGTGTGTCAGGACGCATACATGCCCGTGTCCGTCACGAATCTCGAGTTGACGCTGGAGGAGGTGGTGAGCACGGTGGCGCAGGCAGTGTCGCTAGAGGATGTGGTGGTCTACGATGGCTCGAGGATCTTGGCGGATCCGGATTTCGACGACAACAATGCACGCTCGCTCGCCGCACTCGGCTTGGTCGACGGAAGCATCCTCACGCTCACCGACGAAGACCAGCAGTTCCAAGCCGTCAACGTCGTGCTCTCCCTCAACGCCGAGGCGGACAGGCCCGTCACCATCACGGGTAAAACACGCACCCTCGCACCGCGAGCTCAACCTGCACCGCAAAACGAGCCCGACAGCAGCGACGACGAGCTGCACGAGGTCCAGCCGCCTCCACCGCGCAAGCGTGCGCGCGACGACGACCCCGCGCCTGCTGCAAAGAAATCCAAACCCACCCAACCCGCGCCCGCACCCGCACCCGCACCCGCCCAAGCCACGGGCACCACCTCCGAATCCGCAATCGCACTCGAATAACGTCTAGTGTAGAAATAAGAATGCCATTCCACACTCGTGCCGCGCCCTGTTCGTGCGGCTGTGGCTTTACTTGAACATGGCGTCGAGATCCGCAAATGGATCGTTGGACTTTGGTTTCGGCTGAGCCTGTTGCTGCTGCTGCTGCTGTGGTTGTGGTGCAGACGGTGTGAGCATGGCGAGGTCGGCGAGGCTGCTTCCGGCCTTTGGTGCCGACTGCGGGATGCGAGGCGAAGTGGACGTGGAGGTGGCAGTGGTAGGCAGCTGGAGTGCACCCCAATTGCCGAGTCCGCTGGCAGGATTCGAGCTGCCCGTAGCCGAGCGAGGCGTTGAGGAGCCACTGTCGTTCGCAAAAAGGTCGGCCGGCAAGCCACCCAGCCCCGTCGGCGCTGTCGATCCCGACGCCGCAGGTTGGGAGGCAGGGGCATCGTCAAACGTCAGCGACGCAAAGTCGTCCATGATGTTGGACGATGCTGCCGCTCCGGAAGCGGACGCAGCAGGTTGCGCCGCATCGTCATCGAAGCTGATCAGGTCCGAGATCTTGGCCGTCGGCACGGCATCCGCGCCGCCCTTGGACGGGTCGATGGACGGATCAATGTGCGCCTGTGCCGCGTAGTTGCCCTTTGTGAACTGCTTGTAGCGCTCGACGACCTGATTGATGAGGTCGTTGACGAGCAGCAGCCGGTCCATGTTGTCCGAGCCCGCCGCATCGCCCTCGTCGGCATCGCCGATCCACTTTTGGATGCGCGGCTGCACGCTGCGCAGATGGCCGGCGATCTGGTCGTACGCATCGCCCTGCGCAAACTTTTCGCCCGGCTTGGCGTTGTTGAGCATGTCGTTGAGCAGGATCGCGCGCGACTGCACCTTGTCCAGCTCCCGGCGCGTCTGCTTGGTGTAGTCGGGCTTGTTCTCCGGCTCGGCGCCCGACATGATCTTCATGAGCTCCTGCGCCTGCGCGAGGTCCTTGGGCGTGCCTCTACGGATGAGCTCCTGCAGCTTGGCCCCCTGCGCCGCGCGGTCCTCTTCCTCGAGCTCCTCGGGCGACTTGAGGTTGTTGTCCGAATTCATGACGCTCGCAGCGCGCGAGTCGACGTTGGGGAAGCGGTAGCCCTTGTAGGTGAGCAGACGGTGCATGTCGCGGATGTGCACGAGGTCCTCGCGGTGCTTGGACGTGACGCAGAGCGTGAGCTTCCACTCGTGAATGAGCTCCAGGATCTTGGTCTGCACGGGCGAGGGGAAGGGCGGCGGGCGCTCGGGAAAGCGCTTGACCATCTCGTTGAGAAACTCCTTGGTGGCGACCTGGAGGTGGAGCGGATAGCCGCAGTTCTTGACGAGGATGTCGAGCAGCGCAAGTCCGAGCATGCCCACGTGCGGGTTGCGCGAGTTGACCTTGCGCACCGTCTCGAAGGCGGCCTCGCGCGGCGTGTTGGCCTTCTTCTGATTGACGTAGTCGGCGAGCTCGAGGTTGAGCGCGAGGTTGGGCTGTCCCAGCGCAGGATGGCAGCAGCGTTCGACGTACACCGACACGGGCGAGGTCTGCATCTCTGGATCCAGGTTGCGCGCCGCCCAGTCGGCGAGCGCATTGAGCGCGCCCTGCGGAGCTATTGAGTCGGAGGCGCTGCCGGAAGAGCGCGAGCCGGAGCCATAGCGGCCCTGCGAGTGGTGGTTGTACATCAACGTAGCTGCCGTCTGTCGAGCGAACAGTGAAGCGACTGGCGGGATGATGCGAAGAAGAGAGGGTCACCGACCAGATTGCTGTTGTTCTGGACGTCAGACTGGCTTGGCTGTGGGAGAGCTGAGCTGTGAGCGTGCGTGTCGCTCTTGGCCGCTCACGCTGTGCTGCTGTGCTGCTGTGCTGCTGTGCTGCTGGGGGCTGCTGTGCGGCTCGGCTGCGCTTGTCTACACCGAGGCCGAGGCGCGTGGATTTCGCATTTTCGCCTTCGAGCCTTGCCTTTAGCTGGCCCGCCCGCGCCTCCTCTCGACTGCCCTTCCACGCCTCGCTGCTTCCAACTCGCAGCACCGAGCTGGCTCGAGCGGCGCGCATCGGCGCTCCCATCTGCACTCAATCGGGCTACTCCACATCCGATATCGCCAAAAGTAACACACTCAGGGTCCAGCCTCGATCAGAAGCTCATCACCCTACCGTGATCATTGCTACTGCGCCGCCACCATCCTGATCCGCACAGCCTGGATGCACATGCATCGGCAACCTCAACGAGCTCCATGTGGCTGCTCCAGGGTCGCTTCGCTGAGGACAGCCGCCAGGAGCTGAGCAAGCTCCTCAAGTACGGACAGACCTACACCATCGGTCGCAAGATCCCCGCCGACATCGTCGTCGATAGCAAATTCGTTTCCCGCAACTCCTGTCACATCACCGTTGCCTCCGAGCAGTCCATTGAGACTCGTCTCGCAGCCGCTACCGATCCGCTCGCCTTTCACAACGATGTTTCCCTTCGACCGCGCGTCACCATCCGCTTCGAGGCCAACAAGAGCAGAAAGACGTTTGCCGTCACCAAACAGTCCGCTCCTCCCAGCACCAGCACCAGTACCACCACAGCCGACCCCGCAGACGGTATCGAAGTGCATGTGCCTCCAGATCAGCAGCACATGCTCGAGCATGGCGATGCCTTTGCTCTCACCACCACCATCTCCCTCCGCCTTGTATGGCAGCCATTCGCCGTCTGCTTTGCTGCACGAATCAAGGAGAACGCCATAGCGCCTCTCAGACAGCCTGCTCTTCAGCTCGGCATCCATCTTTCGCCGGCGAAATCACGCTGGAAGGACGGCTACACACATCTGTGTCTCGCGCAGCTCAACTCTACCGAATCCGTCCTCTGCGCCTTGCTCCAGGCACGCCCACTCGTCTCCATCGACTACTTTCACGAGCTCTTCCGCAGGGCAGAACTGCCTCGTCATGACCCCGCCTCGCTCGAAACTTCGTTCGACGATCTGTCGCCCGCAGCCTACGTTCCTCCCGTCGACCCAGGAGAGTTGAGCGAGCTCATCGACACTCCCGACAGGCTCGTACCCGACCAGCGTCGCACCTACATGCTAAAGGCAACCACGTGCGTCTTCTTTGCGCTTCCTAGCGATCAGGCCGAGGTCGGCATCTACAAAAACGTACTCGCAGTGGCGGGCGCCCATGTCTTCACCCACAATCCAGTGGCCGAAAAGCTCGAGACCAAGGCCGACTTTGCTCAGCTCCTCATGCCGTACAAGAACAGCGCGCTCTCCTACTGGCGCAACAGCAGCGCAAAGGCTCGCAGCGAGGCTCCCGATGACGGTCTCGTCGTGCTCGTCAGCGGAGAGCATGCCGAATCGACGTGGGGACACGCCTGTGCGGTAGCGTGCAGCAACCTACGCATCGCCATGCCCACCGGCTTTCATGGACTCACCAGCGCCGTCCTCACAGCCGACGTCCGCGCACACCTAAACGTCTTCCCGAACATGCCCGACGACGATGGCGCATCCATGCCTCCTCCTGCCACCATGCCCGGCTCTTCTCCGCCTCCTCAGCCTTCCACGCCAGAAATCCGCGCAGAAACGCGCCCCAACAATGCATCGGCTCAGAAGCAACCTTCGCCCATGCGAGTTGAAGCCCCGGCAGCAGCGCCAGTAGAGCACAGGCAAACGCTGGCCAAAGATGCACCGATGTCCGAAAACGTACAATCCACACAGAGCGCAGCAGAAGGGCAGAGGAGACCGCTGACCCGCAGAACACGCAAGCCAGTATCTGAGGCAGACGACACCACCTCCCACACCACGGCGATGTATCCACCTTCTACCTCTGCACGGGCACCGGCAGACATCATAGATGCCAACACGACGGACGGCGATACTTCTGAATCCTTGGAACCGCAGGGCGGGTTGCAGACGGCTCGCTCGGCACGCAGTGGTCTCACCAGGCGTACAGGCGCCACTCGCACCAACTCTCGTCGCTCCGACATATTCGACGCCATCTTACACACGGGCGATGCAAATGCTTCAGCCGACGCTTCCGGAAACATCAGCGGCTCAGCGGGGACGCAAGCCGGCGGCGCAGCTTCGGTGCCGCGTAGCCGACGCTACAGAATGGATCTGGACGAGGAGGACCGCGCTCAGACGCAATCTTTGGTGGACGCGCAAGCCTCGAGTCAGAGCCAGGCAGTCGACCTCGGCAAGAGAAAGTCGCCGCCGCCCGTGGTCGGTGATGAGACCGCACCTACCTCCAAGCGGACGCGCACGGAGGTGCCTGCCGCAGACCCAGCGCCGGAAGCGACTCGCATCGTCCGCGCTGATGCAGATGCTGCACAGGGACTGGCCGAGGGCGCACAGCCCGACACGGAGCCTCAGTTCCTGGCGGCGCTCGACACGCAGCGCGCACAGGTCAGCGCGGTCGACGACTTTGATGCCGACTTCAACCGGCTCACTATCGCCAAGACTGCGTCGGGTCCGTTGGACCGCCACGTCGCATCTCGATCGACGAAGGCACAGACGCAACCAGCACGCAAGGATGCAGCGGTGGATGAGGATTACGAGGCATTCAAGCGCATGGCGGAGGAACAACTGCGTATGCACGTGCGCGGCAACTTTGTCCAGGTCGACTTTGTGCCGCTCGTGCGCAAGCAGACGGTGCGCACAGCTACGGCAACGAATGCAGGACCGAACTTTAAGAAGTTTCGACGCAAAGCCGAGGCAGGCGCGCAGGCGCAGGATGCGCAGGTCTCGCGCACCCAGGTGGCGCTCACGCTGCCCGAGAGCAACGACTACGGCCTGGGCGAGGCATACTGGGAGCACAACGACGAGACTTCCCTCCCGCACGAGGGGGCGGCAGCCACTCGTCGCGGTCGCGCAAAGGTCGCACTGAATCCAGCATCGGTTGAAGGTGGCTCCGTCGATCTGGGGCTAGACGACCTGGACGAGGAGTCGGACGACGGCGCGGATATGACGACGCTGCTAGAACGGCGGCATGGCCGACCATCGCAGAGAGCGTCGCAGGCGCGGGGCAGGAAAAGACCCGTGGCGATGGTCGACGAGAGCGACGATGAGGTCGTGCCGTCTCGAGTCGTACCGCGCGCGACGGCGAAGGCGGCAAAGACATCGGCGGCCATGGTACTTGACGACGACGAGGATGGTGACGACGATGCGGACGACGACGGAAACTTTGCCGGCTTTGGTCGCAGCTCCTCCACGCGCCGCAGACGCGATGTGCCTGCTACTGCGTCCGGCCGCACGCGGCGCACAGCCTTCTAAATCCTCCTCTCGCGTAACACAGTCGTTGGTCGAGCGAAATGTGTGGAATTTACCAGACTCTGCAGCTGCCGACCATGTTCATGATTGCCATGTATCTCGATCGTTCCGCCTCGCTGGACATGAGCGAATCATCTTCATCATCCTGCTGCTCCTGAGCTGCTGGTTTGAGAGCGAGCGTGACGATGAGCGGGCGTTGATCTGTAGGTGCAGCATGTTTTACGATGCTGGCGAGCTGGGCGATGTAGAGGTGGTAGAGCGCCGTGTAGGCGGGCGAGGGTTCGGTGCCGACGAGCTTGGTCACTGCCGTCGTTGGCAGCGGTGCCGGCAACGCGCCTGCATCATTGTGCTGGGGTAGTGGATCGGCGGGATCGATGGACGTGGTGGCCTGGTAGATGCAGCCGAACTTATTGAGCTGCGTGATGGTGATCATGATGCGGTCTGCGAACGACTGTGTGATGACGGTGGTGGGTGCGCCGCCGACGGTCTCGCTTGCCGTGCGTGTGGGAAGCACGGGCGAAGAGGACGGGATCTGAGTAGCTGAGATCTGCATCTCAAAGCCCGAGGCTGGATTTGAAGCCATCATCGTGAGGGAAAAGGGACCAGAGACACGAGAGAATGCAGAGGGTGGTGAGGAGAAGCGTAAGCGTTGGTGTGGAGGCCAAAAGTGTTGTTCTCGTCGTGAACCCGCAACGGAAAGACGACCCGACTTCCGAGGTCTCTCTCGACACCTGCTTCGAGCCTAACATGCTTTGCGAACAGCAAAGAGGATCGGGCTCTAACACGCTGGGAAACGGCGGCGATCGCGTGGGCAGTATCGATGGCAAATCGATCTGGCTCGGTGCAGTGGCGTATCGCACGCGCGGTTCGCGTGCAGCGGAGAATTTCGTCTTCGCTTCACGCCAGGCGACCCCCAACAGAAACTCGCCAGGCTTCATCGACCTTCTACTGCCAGAAAGGCGGGCATCTGTCGATGCGTATACCGTGCGCAATCGAAACTCTCACATCGGCGAACGCACGTCTTGACTGGCATCGCCTCAGGCGCCTCAGGTTCAGTCACAATCAGGCCCTGGTGAGATCCGAGATCGTCTGGAAACGGCCGGGTCAGCTCGGGCTACAGCGGATGCCGTCACACTTGGTTGAATTTTAATTTTATCTTTTTGATAAATTCCCAAAGAAGTGTGAGCGATCATCCCCAAAATCTGTGCAGTGGGCGGTGCGGGTCTCCGTGTCGATGCGACCAAGACGCGCGAAGCTCTGCCTGCAGGGACCCTGTTCGCCTCCAATCAGCTGTCCGGCTGCTGTCCCTGATGGCCGGCTCTGCCGATTTTTCACGCACGCGCCGTGCAAACGACCAACTCGCTCGCTTGCGGCTCGGCGCGGATAGGCTCGGATTCACACTGATCTGCACTCTGCTGGTCTCGTCAAGGGTGCGATCTAGTGTAGGTGGAATACGCTTTGCCTTTGGGCGAAGAACCCCTAGCAAGAGCGACACGGAGAAGCGACCGGGTCGTGTGCATGATGCGGCGCAGATCAGGCCACCTCTACGCATCGGACAATGTGTGCTGCTATTGGACGAGGCGGCGACAGCAGCCCGAGGCAGGCGTGCAGTACCGCAGCCTGCGCTCTCGTCGCAGCATGCGGACTCGGCCGTGGCGATCCTACGTCGCCTGAACTCTCTGCCCTAGCGCCAACGGTAGGAAGAAACAAACACATGCGTCCCAGGAGAAGGATCAGTCTCGAGCGACATTCGACGTCGACATTTGAGCCAGGCACTTGTAGACAGGAGTGTCTGCTGCACCCAGTCCAAGTTTGATTGCGTCGCATCGATTCGGATTCGTCCCAAACCTTGGCCTCTGGCTCGCTGCAGCTCCTTCTTTGGTGGGAGTGCGGTCTGCTCTGGGCGTCATTTCCTCGTTTCCAGGGTGGCGTGCGTATCGACAAATGCTGCACGACAAGTCCACGTCGCGTTCGTCTCGCGTGAGGCAGCACACCGCCTTGCTGCTCGATTTTTGTGATGATTGGTCGAAAAGGCGCTGCCAAAATTAAATCCCAGGATGGAATTTCGTGCACCCTACGCTTGGGGCAGCGTCGGAAAAGTTGTTGGTCCCAAAGCCGGTCAGGGTGCCCATCGTCAGTCACGCGGTCGGCTGCTCCGAATTCCAGCAGTTTCGGAACGTCGCGAAGGGTTGCCACCCTCGCGAAGCCGCCGCGACGCACACGCCAAAAAAAAAGGACCGAAAAAAAAGTGTTGGACTGGCTGGTGCATTTTGAGTTGGGCGCCTGCACGGAAGAAAGCGCTCGGTTGCAACCTTTTTTGATTCGGCAACTTGGGGCAGAGGGAGCGCCGCCCTCTGGCTTGTTGGGTTCGTTGTCGTCCCGGCTCCACTCGAGTCCGCGCTCCTGCGCAGCGCAAATCCGGCTGGCAGACTGTCGACCCTCTGTTGGCCTTGTTGGAACTGCGACCGTGCGCCGCCGCCTCCTCTCTGCGGTTGCTGCTGCTGCTGCTGCTGCTGCGTCG